>JARFJB010000904.1:360000-540000 GCA_036346205.1 Vesta saturnalis
AATCAATCAAATCAATCAAATCAATCAAATCAATCAAATCAATCAAATCAATCAAATCAATCAAATCAATCAAATCAATCAATCAATCAATCAAATCAATCAAATCAATCAAATCAATCAAATCAATCAAATCAATCAAATCAATCAAATCAATCAAATCAATCAAATCAATCAAATCAATCAAATCAATCAAATCAATCAAATCAATCAAATCAATCAAATCAATCAAATCAATCAAATCAATCAAATCAATCAAATCAATCAAATCAATCAAATCAATCAAATCAATCAAATCAATCAAATCAATCAAATCAATCAAATCATCAATCAATCAAATCAATTAATCAATCAAATTAATCAATCAAATCAATCAATCAAATCAATCAATTAAATCAATCAATCAAATCAATCAATCAAATCAATCAATAAAATCAATAATTGTCCTTCATTTTCGGCTTGCCATGCTCCATTATACACTTTCCTACTCATAAGTGATCAATATTCTTCTATTGGGTGGGCGTGAGGTAGATTGGGGGATTGTCGTTTCGTAGTACGAATTGGTATGTTCTGAGCGTTGAGGCATGTCTGAGTTTCCCTAGCTTAAGAGCATGAAGATAAGTCGGGCCAAAACATTATATGGTCTTCCGCACGATGTTCGTCAATGAAATCATTCCGCTTGACCAGACAATTCTGAGTATAGCGCTACTATTCCGTGCTTCGCCTCTTACACCTCCACATAAGGCCTCGATATCCCTCTTTAAAGAATTGCGTACTAGACTAAAATTTCATCAACAAATGTTGCCTTTTCTTTATATCTAACATTCTGTGGGCAGTTTTCTATGTTATCGGTATAGAAACCATCGTTACCCTTAGTTTCTGAGTTACTTAGAGAGAAATATTTTTCATCATTAATAACAATGACTTTATTGTTGGAAAAATGTATCCGCCTTAATACCCAACATTCGATATTCTTGACCATTCCTTCCAAATTGTATCCTTAGAAGTTCTATACGCCCTTGATAATTTTCTGACCGACATTCCAACTCTACTTGTTGCTCTTCTTACCAATCTGTCTGCTCTGGCTTGGGTAAAAGGTCTGAGTCGTCCACTTTTTGGGAGGTTTATATATGGTATACCTTGTTCACAAACCGCTATGGTACGATAAATAGTTCTGCGGGAAATATTTGATTTTCGAATATGCGAACTCTTTCATGCTTAGGCGTTTGCCCAACTAGACTCTAAATACTTTTAGGAAGATCTAATTTGTAGATCACTTTAGTCCAACTGCTTTCTAAAACTGAACGGTCAAAGTGAAGACAAACTTTCAGAGAATTTTTGTTTCCAAAGCCAACCTAATATTTTGTCATTCTCGCGTATTTTACATCCATTGGATTTTGCACCAAAACTTTTGAGACATACGCTACATACGTTTAACATACGTTTAACTTTCGGTAACTGCTTCTCGTATAGTACTGATTTGTTCTGGTAAACGTTCTGTTTTATGTCGTTGGTTACGTGCTTGATCTAGTGTGATTGGTCCTTTTGTTGCACTTTCACTTTCACTTTGTCCACTTTTCCTTCTACTGTTTTCTTTCTTTTCTGTTTTGTATGTCGTCGTATTTGGCTGTGTTATTTTTATGTGTTAATTGATTAGGGTTGGTTTCCACGTTGCTGGTAATCGTAATCCATCATATCTGGTGTTCAGCGTGCCATATGTTTTCCTATTTCAATACCCTCTTTAATGCTCCATTTTGTGCCCTGATGTTTTTTCATGTTGTGCTAGCGTTCAAGTAGTTTGGCATTTTTTGACAGTATTTATGTATTCTTCTCTCCACATTCACACGCACGCACACTAATACGCAAAAACAGTACGCACACACGCAGGCACGCAGATATGCGGACATTAATGCAAATCCCCATACTCGCACGCGCGCATACGGGCACACGCACATAAGCACATAGACGCCCGCGCACGCACCCACACACAAAAACGCACACACGCAGGCACAAATCCGCACGCACGTATGCACACACACACACATACGTATGCACACACACACACACAAACACACACACACACACACACACACACATACGCACACCTATAGACACACAAACACTATGACCACACGCACGCAACACGAGCACGCACTAGCACATGCGCAGCGCGCACACACACATACTCCAACACACTACACCACACACCACCACACATGACACACATACACACATACACACATACACACACACACACACCCCACACACACACACACACACACAAAGACTCATATTCACGCACGCACACTCATACGCAAACATACGTACGCACACACGCAGATACGCGGAAACTCACACATGTACGCCGCACACGCGCAAACGCCCATACCCGCACGCGCGCACACGGGCACACGCCACATACCACAATCACACACACACACACACCACACACACACACACACACACACACACACACCATACAACATACACACACACAAACCAAAAATGCACACACACACACAACCACACAGTACCACGCACACGTATACACACACACACACACACACACACACACACACACACACACACACACACACACACACACACAACACACACACACACACACACACAAACACACACACACACACACACACACACACACACACACACACACACACACACACATACACACACAACACACAGCAGCGACGCAGACACAGCACACACGGCAGCAACAAACACAGCACACGCACCCACACAGACACATACACACACGCACGCATGCATGCGTGTACACACACACACACACACACACACACATACACACAGACACACAGGCACACATACACACTCACACGAACACGCACAACACACAAATACACAGGCACACACACACGCTCACGCACGCTCATGCACGCTCTTGCACGCTCACGCACGCAGTACTCCTTCACTCACTCACTCACTCGCTCGCCCGCCCGTCCGCGGCGTTTGAGAATACTTTAACTCAATTTACGTGATGTAGTTGTACAACGTAAAAAGAAGGACCCGTAGTAGATTGAAAATTAATCGTTAAACATCAATAAATTTACAAAATGTTCTTTCGGAAGAACAGTTCAGAGTGCTCAATGTAGCTACCTAGTATACAAAGTATAGCAACAAAAGAGAAATTTTACACTGCACATGAACATCCCCAGAAAAGATATAAATATAAATCGTAAAATATTTAATAGAAAGGAGCTTTGTTTACTTTGTTCTAGTAGTTATAATCCCAACTCAATATGTCTTAAACAAAGGTATTAGTATCACATGAACAAATAAACTAGCAATTGTCGGTCTAGAACCATTTGCCCTTGCAAAGTTACTACGAACACTTAAGTATAAATTCTACAAAGGTTACTCACTCACTCACTCGCTCACTCACGCACGCAAGGGGATGCACGCACGCACGCACACACACACACACACGTACAAACACACACGTACAAACACACATACATACACACACACACACACACACACACACACACACACTCACGCACACACACACACACACACACACACACACACACACGCACACACACACACGGGCGGGCGGACAGACAGACGGACGGATGGATGAACTAACAGACAGATAGACAGACATCATGGCCGATCTTGTAAAATGACCTAAAAGTCGATTAGTGATTGTAAAGGTAAAGTCGATTTCACATCTTTCTATACCTACATTTGTGTATGCAGGTTGAAAGGTAAAATGTGTAATATTATTCCCAATATTTCTAAATTCACTCCAAGAGGTGATTGAATTCAATCGGAGCAAGTAATCAATGTACAGAATATATTTTTTAATTAGAAACTGCGTTTTGATTTTGTAAAACTTCCTCTGGGAAAAATGTCGATTTTAAATGGAATTTTAATATTAAAACTTATACAAATGGAAATATTTCAAAATCTAAATTTAGACTTGTAGCAGAAGGTATTGGTCGGAAATAATTTGAAGGTAGATTACAATGACATTTTTACACCAGTTGCTAGAATGTCGTCATTTGCTTTGTAGGTACTAGGGTACCTGATATAAAAAAAGTTTTATTTCGCAAGAATTTTTAAAAATCGATTTTGAGATGGAGTAGTTCTTATACTTAGTTAATTATTAAATTTCCAAACATAATGAAGAGTTCCTGACAGTAAAAACATGTTTTTCAATGCAACCTCGGAAAAGTGATTTTGAAGAAAATGCGGATAAATTCTGTAAACTACAGCTATGAGAGTTCTAGTAGTTCTAAAGAAAATCATTGTGAACGAAAGCGATCCGATCCGATTAAACGTTATATTACTTTCAACAACGCAAACAAAAATTGTTTTTTAGCTTACCTAGAATCCGGGTTTTAGGGATTCTAAAAAATCGAAATTTAAATCACTAAGGCATAGGGTTGTATCACAAAGCGTCAAAAGGAACGTGACCAACACGCTGACGACGATTTCGTGGACTTCGGCAATTCCGCCGAATTTCAATATTGGGGGATTACTCCGTATGTGACCAAAACTCCAAAGACCATTGCGCCGAATTCGCCCATCCTGCCGAATTTTAATGCTGGGCATTGCGCAGAGACCAAAGCGCCGAATGACCAAGGCATACGATTTCATCACAAAGTTTCTAAAGGAATGAGTAGAAACTTTCAAATTAGGATATAAACGTTGTATAGTCACGTAAAGAGGGTGATCTATATATTACAACAATTAAACGTTCAACAGATTTACTTACTGGTTTTGTGACTAGATGTTTAAAATTGTTTGCATTGAAGTTTATTCTAGGAAGGTGCAAGTATTTCTTAAAATGTAACGCGCTAGTTCTTGGGTAATGTTACCTTAATTAGTTTTCAATTTTTAGCTATCGTTACCTTAATTAAGTTTCGAAATTTGCATGATTATTGATAAATATATTTACATTACATTAGTATCTTTAAGCATTTCTTTTTTCTTTCAATAATTACATCTTAGTATACGTCAATATTTTCTCTTTGGTCTATATAATTACTAATCCCTGTGTATATTTAGTAATATCTATGTTAGCTGTTTTATGTGCAAACGCGTATTAAACACGCTTAATTTACTTCCTTTCTGTTTCTTCTACCGTACCGATCGTTACGTTATCTTTTTTTAAGTTTTGCTTCCCTTTTATAAGGTATGTAAGGCTTTTAATTACATTTTTGTAAATATTATAGTTAATAGAGTGATCCCTTTGCAGTGGCAAGACCCTGGAATTGGGAAAGTCCCCAATATCGTAATAATTTCGTATCGTTGAAAAAGGTGTGACGCATGACGTCACGAAGAATGCATGAAATGGCGCATGATAATGCATGCCATCTTCACGTGCATAAATGGAGATACCTTTGTTTTGCATAAATCACACATGCAGTTACATATATTTTGCATTCGTCGTCAATATCTGCCGCTTTAGTCGTTCGAATCTGCGTTAGTTTAATCTACATTTCCATTATTGTAGGAGGAACACTTTATGAAAATTACCTTACGTTAATACATGCTACAGTTCGTTTTAAGACAAGATCAAAATATTTATTTTGTAAGAGAGTACTTATCCTTTTAGTGTAGTTTAAGTAAATAACAAATCAGTGTTGTTTTGCCTTGATACGGTTATAAAAGAACAGCTGATTTCTGTTCTGAGATAGCAACATTTGAGTTCATAACCTATCATACTGTAATATGTGTTGATATAGGTCAGTACGTGTTATGAATGAATACTGTATTGATCATATTAGATTTTGAATTTTAAGTATCGTTACGAGAAATATCGTTTGAGTTACTTTATGCCAACATTATTAAGACATTTTGTTTTACATAAATATACATATAACTACAATTGTGTATTGTTATTTAGATTACTATGTTAATAAGGTACAACTTTGTCATTTTTTGTTGTATTTCAGTTATTAAACGTATAAATTGAGTGGTGTCCAACAAACAAAATGCTAATACTGATTACACCTACTGATAAATCTCTGCATTCCACACACCTGAAAATCAATGAGTTCTCAATTACAGAAAGTTTCTTACCTCAAGTACCTCACTGAGCTAGACCTCGGTACAATTTACCTTTTGTAATATAACAAGCAAACGCCCGCAAATTTTATAAAAAACAGCGCTATTTTTCGCCCTCCAACTTTTCTATTACATCACATAACATTACAATCCTTATGAACATTTATCAAATTGTCAGGAATATTTCCTGTTAACCTGTTAAAAATTCAGTGAGTCCTAAAACGTCAATATTGTTATTTATGTTTACCAAACAATCTATAAGCTTATATTATTTCTTAACAGTGACATTAGATTTAAATGAAATGCTTTAATTTTAATTTTGCTTTTTCAATAAAAATTTATGGAAATTAGAGTAGAATAGAATAGAATTTCTTTGAACACAGTGTGATGAGCAAAAGGCTAATATTAATTCTCACGCAATTGAATCCAAACAAACAAAGTCTAGGGTTATCATCAAAAGCTAATTTTAAATTTATAGTTCCTGTAGGTTACGATAACTGTTCTCAATAAACTTCCCGCTACTTTGTAAAATTTTGTTGTGCAATCTGTTCGCAATGTTAGTGGCGGGTGTAGACATAGCTTTATTAAATGTTTTTCTTAAACGACGTTTGGAAACATTAACGATGGTTCTGTTTTGTCTATTGTTTATTTTAGGACCTGGAATCTGGCTTTTGGTTACTCTTTATCTATTGGTTTATACTAGTTACCGTATATACATTATTTTATATATTGTGTGGATTTTTTTGTTCGATAAGAATACGTGCGACGAAGGCGGTAGACGGTTACGGTGGGTGCGTAATTCACGTTTTTGGAAGTATTTGGTTGATTACTTTCCTGTATCACTAGTGGTTGCTCCTGGAGCGTGTTTAGATCCAAAAAAAAATTATATAATTTGTTCATTTCCACATGGAGTGATGCCATTTGCGTCAATATTTTTTGCTGTTATGGACAGTGGTGAATTTAAAGCAATTGCGTCAAATTTTACAATATATGCTGTTATGTTAAAATTCGTATTTTTCGTGCCATTTCATCGGGAATTAATTTTGTCTCTTGGATTATGCAGCCCAAGTGTGAAATCTTTAAGATGCATACTAAATCAACCAGCTCCAACTTTAGTGGGGATTATGGTTGGTGGTGCTGCAGAAGTGTTGGTCATGGAACCAAATCAGTACCATGTAGTGTTAAAGAATAGGAAAGGATTTGTCAAGATTGCTTTAGAAACAGGTGCTTCTCTTGTTCCCATGTTTTATTTTGGGCAATCGGATGTGTATGATCTGCTTGATAATCCAAAAGGATCGTTATTTCACACATTTCAAGAATTGGTAAAGAAATATGCAGGATTTGTACCGGTAGTTCCAAATGGACTACTTCAACATTCATTTGGTTTTATTCCAAAAAGAGTACCAATCACATCAGTTAGTAAGTGAAACACTTGCGTTTAATTTGTAATTGTTTAAGTGTTGCAGTGGGTGTACCAATTGATGTTCAGAAAACTTTAAATCCGACACCGGAACAGATATCAAATCTGCATCAAGAGTTCATGGATCGATTAATGGTATTATTTGAGCAGCATAAACATAAATATTGTAATAATCCGGACGAAGTTCAATTAGTTATATCATAACTTCAAGTTGTTGCCATTTATATTTGAAAAAGTTTGTGAGTATAATTAAAACAAAACACAAAAAAGAGAAAACATTAAAATGTGTGAAAAAACTGCAGTGTATTCCGATTCTCGGGTGTCAATCTTAGTGAGCAATGGTTTCGTTTCCCTAGAGCGGACACAACTCCAACAGCGTCACTGGTCCAGGGAATGTCGGTATCAAGGGTCTGGTGGTGGAGGTGCAATTAAATAAAAAGCGCAAACGCAGGACGGAACACGGAAGTAATTAAAAAACGTCTCCTGAATTGAGAATTAAAAGTTGTAATTAAAAATAGCTAATCTAGATGGGAAACCAAAATTTATGTATTAATCGGTGATTGTAGAAATAAATAAATTTTGTAAAGCTTGTGAGTAGAGACTAAAAGAAAAGGTATAGAAATAATCAAATCGCATGGTATTGCTAAGATTTAATTGGTTAGCAAAACAAATCCTTAAAGAAATGCGAAAGCTCTGTACGATAAGAAAAAAACGAACATAAAATAAATGGTGAGAAAATCTATCTGGGAACTCTCAAATTGGATTAATTGGATAAAATTAATATTGAAAAGAAACTTCAATAGAAACGAAATCGATGGAAACAAATAAATAACAATATTAAATTATAATTTAATTAAATACGAAAACTAAACCGAAAATTTATGCAAACAACAATCTGTATAATTAAAATTCTTATTTTATTCTTGTTTTCAAATCGTGTATTTTCTATTTATATTTTATGTAAATTTATACGTTTCGATTACAGTTATCGCCTTCAGTAAATGGTAATTTCATCAAGAATTATTTGAGACGTTAAATCAAATTTATGAAAAATGAAATAATCATTATAATTTAGGCTAATACAGTTTCCGGTATTATTGAAACTTGTAGGCGATCAGTTAAAACTTCGGTTTTGGATGATAAACGCAACTTCCGGACACGCATTAACTTAAATCACCAGTAGATATGCTATACAGATCCTGGATCACTTTTCTACTATACTTTTTCTACGAGTGTTTCTGCTCAAGGTCAAGGTCATCATAACCATTGCATACATCGAAGTATATTCCTCAAGGTCATCACATTCGCTACGTCCAAGTACATGGTTTTCAAGGTCATCATACACATTGTAGGCCACATAGTAGGTTGGTAACCCTGCTAAGTTTCTTCAAGGTCACCGCTTCAAAGCCATGTAGGAAAGGTTGGTAACCCTACTAAGTCAAGGCCACGTGGTAGGAAGTGTTTGTAATCCTGCTAAGTCTCTTCAAGCCCAAGTGGTAGCAAAGGTTGGTAACCCTGCTGTCTCTTCAAGGCCATGTGGTGGGTAGGTAACCCTGCTAAATTTCTTCAAGGTCACCTCGGCCACGTTGTAGCAAAGGTTTGTAACCCTGCTAAGTTAAGACCATGTGGTAGGTTGGTAACCCTGCTTCTTTAAGGCCACCTCAACCACATTGTAGGAAAGGTTTGTAACCCTGCTAAGTCTCTTCAAGGCCACATTGTAGGTTGATAACCCTGCTAAGTCTCTTCAAGGCCATGTGGTAGGTTTGTAACCCTGCTAAGTCTCTTCAAGGTCATGCTCGCACGAGGTCTTCAAGGTCAGTAACTAGAAAAGTCACTAGAAAAGTTACTAGATTCCTGGTCAATGGTTGTCCACGTCAATTGTAGGTTATCCCCCTGCATCCTCAAGGTCATCACCCTAGTCTTCAAGGGCAGAGTCACCAATCAATTCTTTCGCTGAGTGTTAATTGCCCCCCAGGAAGTTCATTGACCTCTGTCTCACTCATGTCTATGCATTTTTCGAGGTTATCAAGCAATGATTACTTTGGTCACGCCCCCTAGTAAACTGCCCTGAAGTGGTTCCGTTCCCCAAAACAGGTAGCCGACTTCCAAAACAGGTAGCCGTTTCCTAAAACAGGGGGTTCGTTTCCTAAAAACAGGTAGCCGTTTCCTAAAACAGGGGGTCCGTTTCCCAAAACAAATAGCTGTTTCGCAACCGTTTCCCCCACACGAGAGAACAAAGGCGGTCTATTGTTCAGGTCGAAACAGATTGTTATCTACATCTTAATTCTAGGAAATCAGGAACAACGGTTCAAAGTCTATGCTTACAATTTTCAAGGCCACATGAGAGAACAAAGACGATCCATTGTTCTGTTATAATTTCTAAATACATCTCAATTCTTGGAAATCAAGAACAAAGACGATGTATTGTTCAAGCCGACGGTTAAAAGTCTATGCTTACAATTTTCAAGGCCACACGAGGGAACAAAGACGATCTATTGTTTTGGCTGAGTCATAGCTTCTGAAATTCTAGGAAATCAAGAACAAATACGATGCATTGTTCAGACTGATTAGGTCATCTAACAAGTAAATTTTTTTTTTATAAAACTTATATTATTTTATTAACCACAATATTCATCTATATATACAGATAAAAAATCGATTTAAGTAAATATACATATTATGGTACTTAACATTTTGTAATACCTTTGCTGGATCATATAACATTTAGTGCCTCCAACCATATGTAAACATCTCGAAAATAGTGTTTAGTCGTAGTGCGGTTGTAAAGTCATGAAAAAAGCAATAAAATCGCTCCTGGAACGAAGTTCACTGAAGGATACTGCACACTGCTGTAGTAACAATATGAATAATAATTTAACATTTTGTTGTTCATGCTGTCAAAATAGTGATGATAGTAGTAGTAGCAAAAATGAAGAGAAACAAGATGAAGGTTATTCCGACTGGTCATCATCATTTCAACATAGGGCTGAGGTGTATAAACAGGCAGCTAATGAATACTTAATCGATTGTGCTTCCTATAAACTATCGAACGATACGCATATTGAAATTGGATACAGTACACACCTTAACCTTGCACCAGTAGTGCGTATGGGATGTAGCAACAGCGATAATGTGGTATTAGACGTGAAGGAATGGAATGAACTTCTAAGATGGTATTCATATGTAGAAATACAATTTCTCCGATCCCAAGAAATTGAAAGCCAAATTGATTGGTCACATGTAAACGAGGAGGATATAATACATGAGCAAGATTACGAATCTCTATCTATCAATCTCGGTATTTATTACAATTGGGAAATGATTAAAGGATACGAGAGAATTTTGAAAACTGTCATGATAGAAAACTACAACTGTTGTTCGTGTACATTCAATGCCCACCATGTAGAAGAACTATTCGATTTGAGGGATATAATAAGCTATAGATTGGAATTTCTTGAATCTTACAATCTGGTGTGTTTCTATGAAAAATTCATACGACAAGTGGTTGACTACCGTCTTTTTCGTGAGAAGGAATTCGGTGATGATGACATTTATAAAGACATTCATGATGTTATAAATGCCAAATATAATATTAATTCACATAACACTGTATGCTTAATGAAAATATTGTACTATCGCCCTGCTTATCTAATGTATAGCATTTACTAAAAATAAGTTTTTACACTCTCAATTTTAGGTATAAATACCCTGCCCTATCCCTCAAGGTGAACAATAATAGGTAAGAAGCGGAAGAGTGCAGGTGGTTTAGTGAATACACTGATCAATAAACTTCCGGTGGAATTGCATTTACCCGGTTACCAGTATTGTGGTCCCGGTACAAAATTAGAGAAACGACTAGCACGCGGTGACCCCGGTATTAATCAATTAGATGCGCAGTACAAACTGCATGGTATCAGTTATAGAGACTACCAAGATTTAGAAAGTAGACATAGAGCAGATAAAATTTTAGAAGAAAAAGCTTGGAAATGCTTTAAATCGACAGACGCAACATTAGGTGAACGAGCTGCAGCTTTAGCAGTCGGTACCACCATGAAGGCAAAGAGAAAATTTGGAATGGGGTTTAAACGTCGGTCCAAGAAGAAGAATGGTGAAAGTTTATTGCATGTACGAAAAACAATAGCTAAAGAAATGAAAGCTAACGGAGATTTCACCGACACAATAAAGTCAGCACTGTCAACGGCAAAACGTATAGTAAAAAGGTTGGGGGGAAAGAAAAACATTAAAGTTCCTAGACTAATTCCCTTACCTAAACAAGGAGGTGTTTTACCATTTCTTATTCCGTTATTCGTAGGATTATCAGCAATCGGTGCTTTAGCTGGCGGCGCATCGGGAATTGCCAAAGTAGTCAATGATGCAAAAAATGCCAAAAAATTGCAAGAAGAGACATCGCGCCATAATCGCGTGATGGAATCGATCGCTGGTGGCGCATTTTATCTAAAACCATACAAATCTGGTGGTGCATTATACTTAAAACCGTTTCCAAAAAACTGAGTAGATTACCCGAAAGAGCGTTAACAGATATTGATTTAAAGAAATACACAAAAGATGTACCATACTTTAGGGGCGTTTTTATGAGAGATGACCTGCCTAAATTATCAACTTAGATAGTCAAAGCGGACCGGGTACACATTGGGTTTGCTACAAAAAGCGTGGTGAAAAGGTATGGTAATACTATAGTTTCGGTAATCTTCG
Source organism: Vesta saturnalis (assembly GCA_036346205.1). Lineage (NCBI taxonomy): Eukaryota > Metazoa > Arthropoda > Insecta > Coleoptera > Lampyridae > Vesta > Vesta saturnalis. Next base: position 372,185 of record JARFJB010000904.1, read on the forward strand.
ACCACCAGTTGAAGTGATTAACTACTTTCGGGGATATAAAATTTATTGTAATTACAATCAAGATCAGGAATTTAATTGCATTATTTGCGGGCACCTATGCCCACAATTTCTATATAAATAATCGACATAACCTTAATTTTTCACAGTTATGTCAATAACATTCAGTTTAGAAGGTGTTGGTAACGTAGCTAGCTGCAACTTCTACCCACCGATAGACCTAGATTTGGAGCAGAAATACGTTGTTGGATTGGTGGGATTTTACGGGTGCAACAGCATTAGAAACATTTATACGGGCAACGATAGATTTTATTTTAGAACAAATTCATCTCATTTGCGAGTGATTAATATTCCACACGGTGCCTATGAGTTAGATGAAATTAGTGATTACTTGAAATCAAAGATACCCACAGAAAAATTTTTCATTAGGGCGAACAACAATACGCTTAAGTGTGAGATAAACAGTTCATTTGAGATCGATTTTACTAAAGAGAGTAGCGTTGGCCGCATGCTCGGGTTTGAGCCTAGAATATTAAAAGCGAATATCTTACACACATCCGCGTTAGACATCCAAATAATTAAACACACTAATCTACATGTGGAGTGCAACATTATAAAGGGATCTTTTCGAAACGGTAAACCTGCAAAGGTAATATATGAAATTGACGTTTCCGTCCCCTCGGGCTATCGTTTGGATAAAATTCCAACCAACACTCAATATTTAGAAATAAACACAGACATAATCAGTAATATAACAATCAAAAGGGTGAGTTAATAGACTTTGGTAAAAGTGAACCATTCACGGTACGCTTAGAACTAAAAGAACATGGGTCTGCGAATTAATCATAGGACAATTCCATCTTCATACAAAAGACCCAATCAACCATCATTGCAGTTAACATCTGCAGAGAAATATTTTTTAACATCAATTGGATTGAAAGTTCTGAGTGACCAAACCATTAAACATGTTTCAAAACGTACATTTTAATAATATTAATGTATCTCTAAGAAATGTTAAATTTGTTGAATGAAGTTTACTTCTTTAATGTCTATCTCTTTGGCACAGTGATATGTTCCGTTTAGTATGGAGTATGGACCTTCCGAAGAAATACGCATTTTAATTCAAAGTCAGGATCTAATTACAGCTACTTATGATAGTTTTCTGTACATAGAAGGTAAGCTGAAAAAAGAAGATGAAGGAAAATCATGCAACTTAACCAATAATTTCCCCAACTTCCTTTTCGAAGAGATTCGTTATGAGTTAGGCGGTCAAAGAGTGGACGTTTGCCGAAATCCAGGCATAACATCTACACTTAAAGGATATATTTCTTATACGACAAGCAAGAGCAAAGCATTAAGCCATTTGGGGTGGTCACCAAAGAATTATGAACCATTACAAGTAGAATTCGATGAGGGAAATGGCGAAAAATCCTTTACAGTATGCGTACCATTGAACCACATATTTGGAATAATGGAGGATTATCGTCAAGTGATCGTGAATATGCGTCAAGAGTTGATTTTAATTCGATCTAGAAGCGATACAAACTGCTACTATGGTGACGTTGATGCGGAAATAATCCTAAATAAAATTCAATGGAAAGTACCACACTTAACCCTTAGTGATGCAGCGAAACTGGACTTGTTTGAAGGAATAAATAAGAATTGTATTATTACTGTTCCATTTCGTCAATGGGAGTTATATGAATTACCTGCTTTAAAACAAGCCTCTGATATATGGCCAATAAAAACGTCAACGCAACTGGAAAAACCGCGCTGGATAATTGTTGCATTCCAACACGGTAAAAGGTACACAAAGTCTGCAAGAGCCGGAAATTTTGATCACATTAACATCAGGAACCTTAAAGTACATCTGAATTCCGAGTATTATGAACTTCTGATGTGACTACTATGATGAAGGTAATACAGACGTGTTATTCAACTACACCGAATTCAAATCATGTCCAGTATTTGTAATGAACTATTCTAAACAGAATGAATCCTTAAAAAACTCAACAGTAGACATCAAATTGGAAATGGAATCTCTAACACCTTTCGATAATGGAATCGTTGCCTATGGTCTTATTCTCCACGATGCTATTGTGCAGTACAACCCACTCACCGGAGAAGTGAAAAAAATATAATCTGTATTATATAAATAAAAATGTTGTAATTATTTGTTTAGTTTCATTTCATCCATCAAAGATGAAAGTAGTTGCGCAGAAACAAAAACTTCCAATTCAAAATCATGACTTTGATGAAAAGTCTGGTACATGGCGATTTACTTCCTAATAGTATACGTGGAATTATATGTGGCCCCTCCAACTGCAGCAAAACAAACGCAATGATTAGATTGCTTACTGAGAAAAATGGTTTGAAATTTAAACATGTATACATATACTCCAAGTCATTAAATCAAAACAAGTACAAACTTTTACAGGAAATCCTACTTCCGATAAAGGATATAGGTTACTTTACGTTCAGTGATAATAAAGATGTGATTGAGCCGAATTGTCCAAAAGCAAACTCTATCTTTATCTTTGATGATATCGCCTGTGAAAAGCAAAATAACATAAGGGCATATTTTTCTATGGGTAGACATCACGATATTGATTGTTTCTATTTGGGTCAAACTTACAGTAAATTCCAAAGCAATTAATTCGTGACAATGCGAATCTAATTATATTATTTGAGCAAGATGAATTAAACCTAAAACATGTGTATGAGGATCATGTAAGCCCCGCCATAAGCACGACATTGTTTCGGGATATGTGTTCAAAGTGCTGGATAGATCCGTTTGGATTCATAGTCAGAAATAAGGATGCTGAAGTCAATAATGGTCGCTATAGGAAAAGGTTTGATGAATATATAATACCTTAACCTGATTTCAGTGGTTTAGTAGTTACTCATCCGTTTAGGTATTAACAGCCATCTATTCAAATTTTGCTACAATGGATAATAAAGAGATGATATTAAAGCGAAAAATTATTCAGCCTCATAAAATAATACAGCAGATATACAACAGTCTTAAAACTGCCCGCATTGATAATGAAAGAACGTTTGAAAGTACTTATATACCTCTAATAGAACCTCTAACTGAAATAGCGAATAAAATGGATCCTGATAAAAAAACACCCGAAAAGGAGTCCGTTGACGTTAAACCCAAAAACCCGCCTTTGTTCATATTTCGAAGCTAGCCCGCTAGCTCCACGCTTCGTTTCACCAAGGAAGAGTGCTACAAGCCCCCTAGCCCAGCTTCCGTTTTTTCAAATAAATCCCCCTCCTCGTACACCACCTTTCCTAGAAACATCTGTCATAGGAGAGATTACTGCCGAGGAAGAAGAACCTCTTAGTATCGCAGATGATTCCTGTAATGAACCCATCTCTGAAGAATATCTCGAGCTGTACCACGAATTACCTCGTATATATGTTGAACGTATTATGAGGGATCTAGAAGGTGCTATTGATCACACTTATGGAGTCCACTACGACGCCAAACCAGAAAAATGGACAATTGGTAATACCCCCATCACAATTAAAGGAAAGGATATGATCATCAATGGTGTCACGTACAAAGGGACTCCAGGTTCATATGATCTTCTTATTATGAATGAACCCGATTTAAATCTAGTAAATTCAAAGGATAGAAACAATTATAAACGTATTTTAGTAGAAGCCGCAGCAAAAAGTATACACAAATAATCAAACCCTTGCTGTCAGCAGCATCACCTACAACTCAGGGAGGTGGAGCTATGTTTTTAAGGAATTAACAAACAGACCGATTGAATATAAGTATTGGAATGACGTACATGAACTAATTCGTGATATAGAAGTATTGTGGGCAGAAAAATTGGCTGGAAACACAGGTGTCGTAAATGATATAATATCAATTGTAGAGGAATTGTATAAAGATGGATACATTGAAAGACCAAACACTAGTTTTCTGAACATTATCATCATCATCAGAATGCGTTGATGTCGACATATCATAACTAAAATGTCCCTTGATAAATTTGGACGGTCACATGCCCAGTATCAATTTAAGAAATTAACCCCTCAGTTTCAACTTATTGATGATAATCAATTCGATATCGAGAATAAGAGACTCAGCAATGTTGCCAACCCCATAGATCCTCAAGACCTCATCACCAAGAAATACTATTTATCAACAAGGTTGAATTTGGATGGAAACCGTTTGACACAGTTGCCGGATCCGGAAGAAGATGGTGATGCTATAAGTAAAGGATGCCTTGATTTTTGTCTGCAAGCAGTTCAGAAAGCTGTTAAAGGAAACTTTAACCCTTATCTAGTGTTGGAGGACAAACTACATCAACTTAAAGAAATTGTGGACCATGCACAAATTACAACTCGTCAATGAATTGCACAAACCCGCAAGAAAACATTTTAAACGAAGGCGCACAATAATTAAGGGATATGATGATCTCTGGCAAGCAGATTTGGCTGAATTTAACACATATGCCAAACAAAATAAGGGCTACAAGTATATTTTAGTAGTTATTGACTGTTTTTCGAAATACTTGTGGACCAAAGGATTAAAAACGAAAACGGGCATGGAAGTTGCCAAGACCATGCAGGTAATTTTCAAAACGGGCCGGAAACCTTCCAATTTGCAGACAGATGCAGGAAAAGAATTCTACAATGACCATTGCACTGAACGAATGCCACGTTATGGAGTCAACCATTACTCCACCTATAACACAACGAAGGCAGCAATTGCGGAACGAGTGATCAGGACCGTTAAGTCTGCTCTATACAAGTCATTCAGCCTACAGGGTAAATCTAAATGGATTGATACAATTGACCCCGTAACGATGGATTATAACAATCGTAAGCATAGAACTACAGGAATGAAGCCCAAAGATGTCGGTAATCATACAAAGCTAGAGGCTCACACTCACATAAAAACAGTTGATAGGAATCGTTTTTGTGTGGGTGACATAGTACGAATCAGTAAGTTTAAAAGTATTTTCGCTAAGGGATACACCCCCAATTGGTCAAGTGAACTATTCAAGATTGTGAAAGTTTGCATTACTAACCCAACCACCTACATGTTGGAGGACATGAAAGGATCACCTGTACTGGGAGGCTTTTATGAACACGAATTACAGAAAACAAAGTATCCGGATGTGTACCTTGTGGAAAAAGTGCTTCGCTCCAAGAATAATAAGTTATTCGTAAAGTGATGAGGATTTAGTTTTATAATATAGCTATAGGGATTGTAACTTTTAGATGAATTAAAACCACATAAAAAAATTATAATTGTATTTTTTAAGTATTACATCATCTTATACAGTAAACCTAAATACGTTGTACATAGGCCAATTTAAAGCCTGTTCAAACGTACGTCAGGGGTTCCATTTTCTATGGGATATTTCGATAAAGGTCGATATCAGATAAAATTCACGTTTATCGAACCGCGCCTAAACAAAGATATGCAGAGCCAATAAGGAACCTTATGGGTTGGAAAAGAGAATACCGAAAACCAGTGCAACAAAAGTTCTGTCTACGTCTACTTAAAAGAGCAACACATTCACAACACTTAAAGTCCTCATTTTTTTAAATATACAGTTACTTAAACCTAATACATATAATTGTGAGATACTTATAACAACACACCCTTAGCAGCGTCTTAAATTTTCTTCTTCTTTAATATACTTGTAAAAGTGCTGAGGTAATATGCATTTAAACTCATCCGTTTCCAACATTATACTTCCCAAAATGTCATGCTTTACTACACTATTTTTACGTATTGCTAATACGTAGCTTCATCATTTTTGTTTTCAGTATATAACATTCCAAATCGAATTTTACTTCTTTTACTTGCTTTATTAATGTCTCCAACCTCTTCTTTCGCTCCTCCATACTTACTGCTTTTTCTGTACTTTCTACCTTATTACTACTACTTTCGTCATTGCTGCTAATCAAGAGTATACTGATTCTTGCACACACACACAATGAGGACTTTTAAACCCTAACACTCAATCATGGTTTCTAACACTACTTTTTATTCTAGCTTTTTCAAACATAGAAAGTCATTCTTCTTCTCAAAAGCGACGCGGAATTCATCATTTTTCTCGGGGTCAGAATTGCACCCCTGGATGATAAGCCTCGTTGACACAGTACCTATAACTATTGGAAAAGCTACCCTTTACCCCTAAAAGTAGGTGATTTAAGGGGATTTATAGAAACTACTCCCTACCCCTTGACCCATAAAAAATTCCCCCAAACGTAGGTGATTTAAGCGGATTAGCTTTTTCTATAATATAGAACCAGTTCTACTTTCAGATTGTGACTGGGTACTGCTATTTGTTGTTTTTTCCGACTGCATCCAGACTAGTCATGAATACATCCTTTTCATATGCAAAAGAACACAACAACAATAATTAAGGTTTTATTTTTAATTATACATCTTTTTCTAATCGAGAAAATATAATTAGTAACTGACTACTGCCCTTCATATTCCCCTTCTTCCCCCTTTTCATTTTCACTGGTATCCCCATCTTCCCACTCCTTCAAATCTAGAGTGAACTCTTCTAATTGTGCCGCACTTAACTTTTGTATTAAACAAGTCAAACAATATCGACCCTTTAAAACGTTTCACATATTTTTACACCATTTTCATATTTCTTTTCAAGTGAATGACAGTCCTCTTCCGTATAAAAGCGTCCTAAACCCTATACTGCTTCATGATTAGCATCAAATGCCAATGTCGTCAATTGTTGGAGTAAACGTTTCACGGCTGTAGGTGCATCTACCGCTTTGGTCCATGATTCAGCATCGTAGCACATCCACATATTGAATCAATTTTATTTGCACATTACTGCTTAAATACCTTAACCACTTCTATATCTACCCCCCCCCCCCTCCCCTGCTGATGACCTAGTTTCTATTTTTATATTTGACTTGAAGAGCATTTAGCTAATATAAGACCCATTTAACCCTGACCTATTTTTTAGTATAGATACCACTGCAGGTGACCTTGAAAATTGATATTCTAGAAATTGTAATAATTTCTAGGACCTATACAAAAGTCATTGATTAGGAATTCCTATTGACTAGGAATTGATTTCTATGAATACCCTGCATGTGACCATGAAAACTGATAGCAGTAAATTTTGACCTTGACTCCATTTAGCCATGAACCTACTTTACAATCTGTTTGAATTGTAATATGATACCCCTGCAGGTGACCTTGAAAATTGATTTCTAGGAATTGACATATGGCTCTGACTCGACTAAATTCTAAGAATTGTTTGGTGACCTTGAAAATGTCTCGTCAAAATTTCAATGAACTTTACCTAACTTGGGAATTGATTTCCATGAATACACATCCTTGATTAGGAATGCTACTAAATCTAACCTTGAACATTTCTCTACACATGGTCTCAACCAGTTTGGTGACCTGGCCCTGAAAAATAGAATCCCTCACACCTTGAAGAGTCTATTTGAATACTCCATGCATGTAATTTCTAGGAATTATGAACCTGATCCAACCAGAATTGCTTGAGCAATGGAAAGTGTACGTGACCTAATGCACTTGCATGTTTTTCTTAATAAATTACTAAGTGGATGAAAACGAAAAGGTGGATCCTATAGTATACGTGACTTTGAAGAGCATCCTCCTATATAGATTTACCGGTCATATATCGGGATACCCCTGTAGGTTGATTTATAGGACCTGTAAAATTGATGGAAATACATTTTAACCATATACAATCTATTTGATAGTCGGGTAAGGTTGGATAAATTCGGATCACCTTGAAAATAGATTTCTCGGAATTAACTTTGAAATTTACGTAACTGTATAATTAAAAGATTTTAATTTGTGTTTTTGCATATAAGTTTAAGAGATGTAGGTTTGTAATGAGTCACGGACAATGTCTCAAAGTAAAAGGATCACAGATCCTGATATGAAGGCTTTAAGGAAAGCTGAATGTATGGCTAGTAAACATTATAAAGTTTTATAAAAAATATTTTGCTTGTTAGATGACCTAATCAGTCTGAACAATGCATCGTCTTTGTTCTTGATTTACTAGAATTTCAGAAGCTATGACTCAGCCAAAACAATGAATCGCCTTTGTTCTCTCGTGTGACCTTGAAAATTATAAGCATAGACTTTGAAGCGTTGGTTAGAACAATGGATCGCCTTTGTTCTTGATTTATCAGAATTGAGATAACAATCTATTTTTAGAATAACGGAACAATGAATTGTCTTTGTTCTCTCATGTGACCTTGAAAACATAGACTTTGAACCGTCGGTTTGATCAATGCATCGTCTTTGTTCTTGATTTCCTAGAATTGAGATGTGGATAACAATCTATTTTTATAACTCGACCGGAACAATGGACCGTCTTTTCTCTCATGTGGCCTTGAAAATTGTAAGCATAGACTTTGAACCGTTGGCTTGAACAATGCATCGTCTTTGTTCTTGATTTCCTAGAATTGAGATTTAGCTGGATAACAATCTATTTTTATAACTCAACCTGAACAATGAATCGCTTTTGTTCTCTCGTGTGACCTTCGGGGGGAAACGGTTGCGAAACAGCTATTTGTTTTGGGAAACGGACCCCCTGTTTTAGGAAACGGCTACCTGTTTTCAGGAAACGGACCCCCTGTTTTAGGAAACGGCTACCTGTTTTGGAAATCGGCTACCTGTTTTGGGGAACGGAACCACTTCAGGGCTGTTTGATAGGGGGCGTGACCAAAGTAATCATTGCTTGATAACCTTGAAACATGCATAGACATGATTGAGACAGAGGTCAATGAACTTCCTGGGGGGCAATTAACACTCAGCGAAAGAATTGGTGACTGCCCTTGAAGACTAGGGTGATGACCTTGAGGATGCAGGGGGATAACCTACAATTGACGTGGGGTTACAAACCTTTCCTACAACGTGGCCGAGGTGACCTTGAAGAGATTTAGCAGGGTTACCTACCCACCACATGGCCTTGAAGAGACTTAGCAGGGTTAGCAACCTTTCTTACCACTCGGCCTTGAATCGATGACCTTGAAGAGATTTAGTAGGGTTACCAACCTAAAGAGACTTAGCAGAGTTACCAACCCACCACTTGGCTTGCGGTGACCTTGATGAGACTTAGCTAGGTTACAAACCTTTCCTACAACATGGCCGAGGTGACCTTGAAGAGACTTAGCAGGGTTACCAACCTACCACATGGCCTTGACTTAGCAGGGTTACAAACCTTTCCTACAACGTGGCCGAGGTGACCTTGAAGAGATTTAGCAGGGTTACCTACCCACCACATGGCCTTGAAGAGACAGCAGGGTTACCAACCTTTGCTACCACTTGGGCTTGAAGAGACTTAGCAGGATTACAAACACTTCCTACCACGTTGGCTTGACTTAGTAGGGTTACCAACCTTTCCTACAACATGGCTTTGAAGCGGTGACCTTGAAGAGACTTAGCAGGGTTACCGACCTACAACGTGGCCTACAATGTGTATAATGACCTTGAAAACCATGTACTTGGACGTAGCGAATGTGATGACCTTGAGGAATATACTTCGATGTATGCAATGGTTAGATGACCTTGACCTTGAGCAGAAACACTCGTAGAAAAAGTATAGTAGAAAAGTAATCCAGGATCTGTATAGCATATCTACTGTCACCCAAACTTAGATTGTATTAATACTGTATGAAGATAAATTGCCAATAAAATATATCGTGTTTGGCGATGTCTTGGGACATAAAATACATAAATGTTGTTTTAATATTGTGTAATGAACTTATTCAATCAGTCTTAATATTAAAATACCGGACTTTCAAATAAATCTTAATTTAGTTATTTTTGCAGAAAATATTACGGATTACGTTTTACCTCACAATACGAAAGTATTGGGAGGTATTGTAATCGGTCGGCGAAATTTCGAGTGCAGCACTTAATTTTTTGTGAAGTATCGCAAAATAGAAAATAGATAGAAAGTAGCGTATTATTAAAGAGGATTAAATTTCCTTTAAAATGAGCTACCATGCTTGAACTCCTCCGGAAGTGCAGTGGCAGCGCGTTTGGTTCATATCCTGGTGTCTCGAGTTCAAGACGCATAAGTAGAAAGGAGACGTCTAATAAGATAAAAAAACCTCGTACATTATGCAAGTAGAACACGGACACCATCCCCGCGACTTTTTTTATTACGTCACAAGCCCCACCCCCCGGGACACCTTCCCCTCTACTTTTTGTTTACGCCACCCTGGGAGGTGTATTTTTGTCGGCCATTTTTTTGACGGCTTCTTTTCGGAGACCATTTTCAGCTCCTTGATAGAATGTTTACCCTAATTTGGTTGTATTAAGAGGTTTTTTTACAGTCCAGCCCCTGGAAGGTAGGAAAATGCGTGCGCATACAATGTTCAGAATGGAAGTCCTAAGGACAGCCCCTTTCACCTGATTAGTTTTTCATTTGTTCTTAGACCCACCCAGCTTCTGAGCACTGATTGGAGGCTTAATGCTCTACAATGGTTACGGTGGGAAATTTGAAATTTTTTAATAAGGAGCTCCAATGCTAACTTGTAAGATAGCTTAAGAACTTGTGTTAGGTCTGCGCCCTCTTGTCGTCGCCCCTTATACACTATAATTAGATATACATCAAACTATTATTGTTAATGCACGATGCGCGCGTTGGCTTTAGTAAATATTTAAAAGACAGCAACAAAATAGGATTATCTTGATGTTAAAAGATAAGCACGATAAAATAGAGTGATTGCAAATTTTTTTTCACCTAGTATTTAAGTTGTGATTATAACGGAATACTCTTTAGTATCGATTAGCGTTTCGAGAATGGAAGTTCGGTTTAAGCATCCCTTTTCTACAATAGTAGCGGGGCCATCTGGTTGTGGGGAATCGTATTTTATCGTTGATTTTCTAAAAATATCGAAACTGTCTGCGATACAGCTTTTGAAAAAATTATCTGGTTTTACGGCGAATGGCAGCCATTATTCTAAGATCTCTAAGTGGATTTTCAGAAAGGATTACCTGATATGGAAGAGTTTGACGGTAAAAACCCTGTCTTAATAATAATGGACGATCTAATCGTGAGACTAACGCTTGGGTGGTTGATATTTTTACAAAGGGTTGTCATAGAAATCTAAGCGTGTTTTTCTTAATGTAAAACATATTTTATCAAGGACGTGGAGAGCGAGATACCTCTTTCAACGCTCATTACATAATCTTGTTTAAGAATCCACGTGACAGGGCACAGATACAGCATTTAGTAAGGCAGATTTCGCCTGACAACCCTAAATTTGTACTAAATGTGTACCAAGATGCTACTTCTAATCCGCACGGATATTTATTGTTCGATTTAAAACAGAATACACCGGATGTGCTACAAATATATATTCGGGCCTCAAGGTATGTGCCAAGTAAGCGAAAAAAGGGTTTAAGCCTCACAGTCGTAAAGATTACATCATATATGATGGTTGACGCTTTAATCCAAAACACCGATATCCTGCACCATTAGTTAGATTAAGTAAAGGTCAGCGTGACGCTTTATTGAAATGTCTGGATAGTAAGCAGGTGGAATGCATCTGCGAGTGTGCACATAACATTTTAAAAGGTCGTGTACCTCGGTCAGCTGATCAGAAGCAGCGACTCTCTGAACATAAGCACACTATAAAGCGGCTGGCACAGAGAGGTGAATCTATAAAGAAGAAGGAACAGTTTTTCGCACAGAAGGGCGGCGCATTTCTACCGCTCCTGTTAGGACCATTACTTAGCGGAATTCTGGATAATTTGTTTCAATAACTACGGACCACAATCTGAAGAAGATGATTATTCTACCTATAGATTTTATACAGCGTCTGCAAGCACCAGATGTCACGCAAAACAACATATTGAGGCAGTTGGGTAACGACATGCATAAAGTATTAAAAACCAAAATGACCGACCATGACAAATGGCAGTAGTACAATCAGGTTTTTCAAAGATATCTACATTTTTCCAATCAGTTACGTCAACCTGTTAGTATAACAATCAGCGGTCATGAAGATGATATTAGGGATTCGCCGAAACGCAAAGATCTTGCAGACGACGAGATAGTGTCAACACTACCTTTTTCATATAGGAAGAAAGACACTGATTTCTTGCGTATACTGAATACGGGCGGGATAAAAGGGATACTGTCACAATAAAAGCTGAGATCATCCCTCATTCTAATATTATCGATCTGGTTCACGAAACGTTAAGACAGCGAAAAACTACAAACCCACACGGCTAGCCACAGTTTGCGACGTATATCAGATAAATAAATATACCACGAGAGTTTATCGGAAATACTCGAAGACGTGTTGCTACTGTATCACCTAACATTGAACCGAGCATTAGAACTATAGGTGAGAATTACGATGCCGATAGTGAATCGAGGGAAACCCCGCGAAGATTCTTTCGAAGAAGACTTTCACTAGATTGGGATACGTGGAGAACTTAATATGGTTGCTGTATACTATGATCCAGAGCATCTTGCAGAGTTTGCGCATTTAATTATTTTTCTTTCATGTCACTTCATACATTGTTTAGATACCCTTTTTAATTCTTTTTACAGCTACAACGAAATGTTATGATGTAAACCACACAGAAGGACTTGCACCACATCAAATTAAATTCTTTTTGAACTAATAATTTCTTCTATGGGTAAGTGCTTTTCTTAATTTTATACCTTTTATGCAACTTTTTTTTTTCGTATTGTTGAAATTTCGAAGATTGATAACACAATCTGAACCTTTTGATCTCTCATTACTTTATTTTATTACTCTATTAATTGATAAACTGCATTCATTTTCTTTCTATCCGTCTTGTACTTCACATCGGTAACTTTTATTTAATTTGCTCTTATTAAATTAATAGAGCATTTAATTATTTTTCGCTCATATGTGACTTCATATATTGTTTAGATACTGTAACTTTTTAATTATTTTTAAAGTTGCAACCAAATGGCATCATCTAAATCAAACACAAGGACTTGAACCACATCAAATTTTATTTTTCACTAATATTTTTTTCTATGGGTAAGTGCTTTACTTATTTTTATTAGTAGGTAAGATTGGAGACTTCTGGCACACACCACATTTCCAAGGTTACCACAATTCCAAGGTTGCCACAATACCAAGGTCACCATTGTACCAAGGTCAAAAAAGCGCAATGTTTGACCTAATTACATATCATTACCACAAAGCCAAGGTCGCAAACTCCGCTTTCCTGTTCCACAATTACAAGGCCATCACTGTGATCTACTTTAAAACCCCGCTTTCCTGTTCCACAATTACAAGGCTATCCGTGTAACCTAATTAAATATCATTACCACAAACCCAAGGTCACAAACCACGCTTTCATGTTCCACAATTACAAGGCCATCGGTCTGACCTACTTTATGCTTAGCCACCTGGTTGCCACTCTTACCCACTTGTATTTTTTTGTCCACCCACAAAATAAAAGAAATGGATATGTTAATATTTTAATTCATATAGAAATAAAGACATGTACAAATTACATTACAAACATGTATTACTCAGATATATGATTTTCTTTAGGAATAAAACATTTTGATTTAGTACATACGTTAGTAAGCGTTTATCAAAACAGTTGTAATACTGAGGTTAATAAAAGTTTGGGTCACACATGTTAGCAGCGATGAACACACTACTAGACTGACAGGAAATAATTTATTATATACTGTTACACGTCCAAACCGCGTCGTGTATGCTTACTAATGTAAGCGGGTTGCCAAGCCAGCTAACAGGGAGATGGGCGTGGTCGAAATAATAAGTAAAATGAATGATTAATACGCTCAAACACCTTACACCGATATTCAAACAGCTCAGTCCGGGAAAATATGTCTCAAGGCGCCACCACAATCGAAACTTTGCTAAAATAATTGTCTTAAGCTGGGTGTTAATTAACCCTACTTGATTGTGGAAAGTAGGATTGTGCTTACTCAGTAAACTCTTACACGGGGGTCCTACAACAAACACTCGTCCCAAACAATTCAACTCAAACTCAAATATATTTAGTACTACCCAGGTTATTAGAAACTTTTTGAATACACCTCGTAAACCAAAATTTCCAAAACAAAATTTATCACTCAAATTTAACTGCATTCACGTAACCAACAGTTACCCTGTACATCCAGAATACCAAAGTTATAACACGTTAACTGAATATTTTCTACGTATCCCTCGTATACATATAAAGTTAAATTTCTACTTATTAATGAATAAAATAGCTCTTCATTCAATGATCGATAATTAATTTTTAAAATTCCTAACCAAAAGAAAAGTAATGTCGTCGGCTTAATAATTGTTCCTTTATGATACCTCTGAATCGTATGGGACATTCGTAAATATGTAAGTTCTCAAAACTCCATCTCTTAGTTATACTTAATGAAATTTTTAAATCAACAGCTGATCCGTCATTAGTGTATTGCGTTAAACGAAACTAACATGAAGATCTTTTTAAAATTAACCTGGCAAATATAACCTTTCAGGTTGTTCATTAATCTTAAAACCAAAATATGCAAAGTCTACATTTAAATTGTCGAAAACTAGGTCACCAATTAAGTAAACGTCACAAATGTGTCTCATAACTGGCTAAATAAACAGCAGAATAAAAGTTAACGATAAATATATATATATATATATATATATATATATATATATATATATATATATATATATATATATTGTCCTGCACAAAAAAAAACAAATGTTTACATATACTACAACAGCGTGGTTGAGAAACCAAACCACCACATTACTGTCAATACAAATTTGCGTTTCTGCAAAAATTCTTACTACTAAAACAGCCAATACAACATAACTCGAGATCGATTACCTTTTTCCTTCAACACTAATTAATTAATAAAAAAAAAATGTTGGGTTACGCAGTTGTTTAAACAATGACTGCCTTCAATTTTATTCACAAATATAACTCCAACTCAACCCATTCTGAAGTCACACTTCACCTCGCGCGCGCGTCTTCCACCGAGCTCTCACCGACATGCACCAAAAGCCAAAAAAGAACCCCTCGTCAATCTCTGACTCCTACTTTCTCGCTATATTCACCAATGGTATTCACTTAAACTTTCTTAGTGCCGACTGATGCTACCCTCTGCACAAACACGCTTGTAATTACTATACAACGCCATGTTTGTCCTTACCTGCAAATTTTACAATTACTTTATGGAGAAGCCATTTCTCGTCAACACATTCATTCAGTGGCCACTCTGGACCATTACACAACTTTCAACGTTTATCTCTCACATGCGCTCATCCTCCTTCCGCAACATTTGCAAAAATAAGTACAGTCTAAGGTCTCAAATCCCATATACGTACACGTATTCTCAAAACTGATTGCACAGCATTACGAGAACTTTCTATAATCAACAATTAAACATACCAAATCTTTCTCTACATATTTCCTAAAACATTCTATACTTACACCTTCACATCTTCCGGCCAAGATTACTCCTTTATCCTTCAACATTCCATTCCTTACACAGTAGTCAACAGTAGCAAAGCATTATCGTCCCATCGACACATTTCTCTTCACATTTACATTCATCAGAATCTATTTATTCCAACACCAATGTCTCTAGAACATTCAAATACACGTATCTGCATACTGAATGATATTTCTCCTAAATTGCCAGTGGCGTATCATCCACCCACATACATTATACATATACACAAAAAAAAATTTTTTTCGTTCAAACTCAGTACACCCGTACCCAAAACACGTAACACACGTCATCATAACATCTTACATACAGGGTGCGTCAACACAACCTTACAATACACTATATACAATATATACATAAAAAATATCAATAATCAACATAACATACTTCATCACATAATATACAATAGTCGTCATCGTACACATCAAAAAGTTGTGTTAGGGGTGCTCTACATGAGAAACACCAGTATTCACCGTGTGACAGGTGGTACCAAGCCTCTCTCTCTCTCTCTCTCACACACACACACACACACACACACACACACACACACACACACACTCACACTCTCACACACTCACACACTCACACACTCAAACACACTCACACTCTCACTCACACATTCACTCGTACATTATGTTTATCGACGACGGAGTAGGTCCAGGTGTAACTGACTCGGAGCGAATGCTGCTGAAAAGGCCTTGGGGGTGCAAAGTTAGATTTGTACACCTCCAAGGAAGTGTTGTAGGTCGATCCAGAATGCTGTGAAGGCCTTGTGATAGAACCGCCAGTCTCAGCGACCCTACTATGGTGTAAATTAAGACTTGCACACCCCAAGGAAGTATTGGATCCCAAGCCAGATTGCCAGTCTCAGCAACCTGTCCTGTAGAGTAGTAAAAGACTTGGACTACTCGAGATCATCAATGTGATTATGCACCTTCTATATATACCCAGAAGTGGCTTTGAAACGGTTGGGACTGCTTCGTGATTGATCATGCAATGGACCTATAACTTGGTGAATGTTACATTCAGGAATTGCCGCTGCCGAATTTATTAGGCTTTTATAAAACTCTGGAAAGTTCACAGTATCTGCCAACTCCGATCGGTAATTTATTATCTTCAAAAGCTTCCATAACTGTTCCCCACTAAGTGTCCTCCTCAAGGCTACTTACGTGACCTTCACGATTATACCACACATTGTTTCAGCAACCTTAGCAGTGACACCTTTTCAAGGTTTTCTTGTCGTTCAAGGCTGTTACTCATTTTGTTTTTTTTCAACCTTGTATTCACCAGTACTTCAAGGATTCCTAGGGATACTTATTTCCAAGGTTGTTTCCCGTTCCACTTTGCTGCAACGAGTTTACATACCCCCACTCAGTATTATTCGTGTACTTAAGGGGAGGGGGTTTTACATATACCATAGTTACCAATCGTCACTATGTCAGTTACTCCAGTGCAAGGCGATTGGGAGACTCGTGAAGTTTACCAACCACAAACCCTATTTCAAATTAGTGCGCTACGGACATGCCAATTAATTCCGAATTGGGTAAATTTTGAGAAGAAAGGAATGCTACCGGCTTCCATAACTAAAGTGCTACGAAATAAGTATGAACTGGTTCAGTGGAATTCAGCGTGGTTTGCCAAATTGAGCAAGGTAATACGCAAGCATTTTTCGGAAAGCAGTGTAACAGCATATGCCCACATTGTATCAATATATGTTCGCTACCATATGGTGAACTACATGCACTTATGCCATCCCTGCTTAACCCGATTGAAACCATCTGATTACCGGGTAATTGACCACCATATGCACATGGAACGCTGGACTGCGCGATACCACCTGTCGCACGAATATTATTGGTGCTCGTCGTGTAGGGCACCTCTCACACAGTTATACGATGTGTACGATGATGACTCATGTATACTGTGTGATGAGGTGTGTTACGTAGACGAGTAATCTTTTTTTACTGTATTTATTGTATCTATTGTATATATTGTATGTATTGTACATATTGTATATATGTTGTATATATTCTATATATATATATTGTATATCTTATAAAATTATAACTTACTTCCTGTCAGTATCATACTGTTTTCGCTGGTGTTAACATGTGTGACCTAAACTTTTATTATTTTCAGTATTACAACTGTTTTGATAAAGGATTACTAACGTATCGAACATGGTCTGGAGTTCACTCACCCTCATCACTTGCTGCAGCAGGGTTCATTTCCACATCTGCAGACGACACGGTTGAATGTTTCATGTGTGGGGTTAGAATAAACCGATGGCAGCCAGATGTCAATCCGTTACAGGAACATCTACGATGGGCACCACACTGCACGTATGCTCAGCTCCGAGTAATACATGTTTGTAATGTAATTTGTACTTTTTTATTTCTACATGAATTAAATATATTAACATATCGTTTTCTTTTATTTTGTGGGTGGGCAAAAAAATACAAGTGGGTAAGGGCAACCAGGTGGCTAAGCATAAAGTAGGTCAGACCGATGGCCTTGTAATTGTGGAACATTAAAGCGTGGTTTGTGACCTTGGGTTTGTGGTAATGATATGTAATTAGGTTACACGGATAGCCTTGTAGTTGTGGAACAGGAAAGCGGGGTTTTAAAGTAGGTCACAGTGATGGGCTTGTAACTGTGGAACAGGAAAGCGGGGTTTGCGACCTTGGCTTTGTGGTAATGATATGTAATTAGATCAAACATTGCGCTTTTTTGACCTTGGTACAGTGGTGACCTTGGTATTGTGGCAACCTTTGAATTGTGGTAACCTTGGAAATGTGGCGTGTGCCAGAACTTTTATTCCTTTATGAACCTTTTTCATAACATAACTCTTTGGTTTTTCCCCCCTCTCTCACACCACATGCTTCAGAATTACTTAAGCTATAAATCGTAAAATTGAACGTTTTTAGCATATAATACAATTTCCAACATTAAGTAAGAGAGTTACTAAAACTTTTGACATGCCCAATGTAAACACTACAAACGTACGTCTTTGTCTGTTTCTTACCCAATTGCTTATGTTCTCTTTACCTCTTGTTTTCTTTTTAAGTGCCAATTATAGTCTTCTTATGTATCCTTTTTTTCATTTTCACTATAATTTGAATACTTGTTGCAAAATTCACACTGATCTTTCTTTGGCTTATGGAATCCAATACTGAATTCGATTATGAAAATGTGTTTGTAATAGCTAACTTTTTCTGCGTTTACTTACCGTTCTGTATAAGTTATAAAATCTATATTCTGATAATCCTGTAGCTAAGTCATGGGTGTAGCCAGCGAAGGGCAGGGAGGAGCAACTGCCCCCCCCTGGAAGAGCAAAAATAAATTAAATAATTTTTAAATTTTAATAAACAAAAAATTAAATCTAAAATATACATATTTTTCTGTTCTGCATATTTTTTTTGTTATCTGTTTTATATATTTTGTTTGTTGTTGTGGTCGTTTGGTTGCTTTTATGAACATTTTAAAATTAATTAATAAGCTCTAATAAATAAAATTATTCGCGTGTCCTTTGTCACTAAAATATATTTCATCAGCAAAAAACAAAGCTGTTTGAAAAACTGACATAGTGCTAAATATATATTAATAGCATTTTCGATCTATGCATTTAATGCATTGGTGCACACCAGAATTGTCCCACACCAGAATTGGATAAAAACGAGTGTTCGATTTACCCTCAGGATACGTCAATTTTTAGTGTTCGATTCAACCACTTAACAGTCGGACATTTTGAGAAAATGGTAAAAAATTGTCACTTTTTTTGTTTTCATTTAACTACATTTTTAATCTTATTAATTAATTAAAATAAATTTACTCAATAAGTAGTTTTAGTGTGAAATATATTGAAACATTCAATACACAATCCTACATCAGAATCCGAAATAAATACTCTTATAACGTACGTAAGACCTGCACCAACAAGTTAAAACAAAAGTTGCCTGAACGAGACTCAGGATCGTCAGTGTACGGAAAAATGTCACGCCCGAGTGCAGTTCGTGCAAAACTATCAAGTGGTTAAAACACAACTTGCTCCAAATCCTAACATAGGAGAATATTTTTTGCAACAGCTATTGAGTTGGTGTGTAAGTGCTCTTTTCTAGCGACAGTGTCCTGTTTAATAGTGTAACGAAACGCCACTGGTTTTCTTCGAAAAAAATCGAGATACAAGTGAGGAATATACGGGAACGGGCGATGCGAATGTTCTGGCAATTTTTAGGCTCAAAAAGGGTATATAAAATTGCCTATCCGGCGCGAAGACAGACAGTACAGCACAGTACATAGTGCAGGACACGAAGTTGCATACGGCGAATAGAAAGCGAGGCGCGAGATTTAAAAGCGGAATAGTTAAAAAGTGTTGAGAAAGTGAATATTTGTGTTGTTTTGTTAACTTTATTGGTTTTAAATAAAGTTGGTGTGAATAGTTATCAGTGTTAAATTATTGCCTGAGAAACAAGAGGGAAAATCCGTAACAATAGTTTTACCACAGAATAAAGAGACAGAAATCACAGAAAAGACAATATGGATATAAGAAATTGGTTACAAAAAGGTAAGTTAAATAATTTCAGTAGAAAATTAAATTTTTAATTAAAACTTTAGAGTCATTTCATTAGAAATGGTCCAAAAATTTGAAAATTGGTTGCTCGACCAGCACCAAATAAAACAAAACTACCATGTAATGATAGCTTATAATGTAGATATGTTATATCCGATGTTTATTTTTGTTCAAAATTATTTGTATCGCAACGTTTGGAAAAAAATTCAATTGCAGCCCTTTACAAAATTGCCAATTACTCCTTACTCTTTGCTTGTATCTTTGTGAAACAATTTTTATTAGCTTTGGCAAAAGATTCTGTGCATTATTAATATAATTTTATATATTTTTCATTATTATGATGCCGACTTTTTTGCCTTCTAATTATAACAAAAATTACAATAATGCACGATTTTGACAGCTGATATCTCAAATGGGACTAAATATAAAAACTTGAAATTTTCACATATTAAAGATCAAACAGCACTTTATACGTGCTATTAATTTCATTTTGTGTTTTTAATCTAGAGAAAAAATATTAACATCGGACGTAGTATAGCCACATTATAAGCTATCATTGCATGGTAATTTTGTTTTATACTAATTTTTATACTAGGGACTAAGAACAAGAATGACATTAGGTTATTATTTTTAGGTAAAAAATCTCTAAAACGGAAAAAAGTTCATGATGACAGTAGTGGAAGTGGAAGCAATGATTGTGATAAAGATGAAAATAAAATGGTCGGAACATCAAAATCGGAATCTATTTTTGAAGGAGGCTCAAGTAGTTCTTCAAATCTACATGAAGCTGTCTCTGGAACTGGGACCTCTAAACAAACTGAAGAACGCGATGGCTACCATGAAAATGACATTGGTCGTTATGTTAGTTGTGCCAATAACTTGCCTTCTGAAAAAAAGAAGGAATTGTTGACAAACCCTTGGGTTCCATCATCCAATTACGATTTTGCTTCTGATGCCATTCACTTGAAAAGAAAATTTAACCATCGCTGGTTAGATCAATATACTCCATGGCTGGTGTACTCAAGTCGTTTGAAGTGTGCTCTATGTTTGTATTGTGTTTTATTTCCGCCAAGAATTGCTACTGTTAAAGGAGTTTTGGGGTCATTTATGGTAAGGCCTTACATGAAGTTTAAGGATATACATGAAGATTGTAGAAAGCACGTTGGCAGCCATTACCACAAATCTTCAACAGCTGCTGCAAAAGCATTTCATACACTTGAGTTATTCTGAAAGCTTTTTTTTTAATTCACTTAATGCTGAATATTACAGCTATAAGCATGATTTTTACTTAATTTTTTATATATTGGTGCCATCAGATTTTGGTGGTAAGTTATTTTTTTCTCATTATATTTAAAACTAAAGCCTTTGCTTTTTTTTAGGCACTTTTTCTTAAGTACTTTTTCTTAAGCACCTTTTAAGTACTCACCTTTTAATGCATACTTTTATATGGCATTTTTATAATATATTTTTAATGGCACGTATAAGTCAGTAATTTTACTATTCTATTAATTTAAATGGCAAGTTTTACTTGAATTACATTTACAACGCAAGTTCTACATACTTTTACAAATAAATTTGGCGAATTAAACTTCAAGGAAATTTCATATTTTAAGGATAACTAAGCAAGACATTGACCTTTTCATATGAACCATTCTGCTTCATAGTTACCAGATACAGTGTATGTACATAACCGTTAAAAGGTAATGCTTTTTTTATATAATTTAGTATAGTTTATGACTTCTGATTTTTTACGTTTTCAATCATATATTAAATAAACTTATGAATAACTTGTTATTTTATTTTCATTTGGGTTAATTTGTTTAATAGTATTCATTAACTAGGTTTTGTTGTTCCTAGATAGATATAAAAAAAAAGACAACATGGTGCTCGAGAATGTATCATTTTTTTCATAATTTTTAGATAACATTTTTTTATGAATTAAGGATAAGTGAAAATAATTAAGCTGAAGAAAAGCATGCAGTATTTCAGGTGCGTTAATTGAACCCTGTATATTTGAACCCACCCTATCTCAATCTATCGATGAGCCGACGGCAGTAGCGATTATTATTTGGTAATTATTTTTATTAATTAAAATTATTCGATCAATTTATTACATCATCGCTTTTGTTTTAACATTATAAGTTGGCCCAGTTTTAGTGTTTATATACTTTAGCAGCCGCTTATAAGGTTACAAGCCACTTGGATAAATGTCAAAAAAACGCAGTCTATACCTCACTAACAATTCAAAATGAGATCATACAATTACGCGGTGAAGTTATCAAAGAAAAAATAATCGAAGACTGTAAACGGGCAAAAGCTTATGCTGTAATGGCTGATGAAACAGCAGATATCGCTGGAAAAGAGCAGCTTTCTATTGGATTAAGGTTCTATGATGAAAGCTAAAAAATAATCAGGGAGGAATTTGTAGGCTACATTGAGTTAAAATGTCAAGATGCTTCTACAATCGCTAGCGCAATTCAAAGTTTTTTAGAAGATAATAATTTTTCCGTCGATAATTGTGTGGGATTCGGAATTGACGGGTGTTCCACGATGGCCGGCAAAGAAGGTGGTGTACAGGCCATTCTTAAAAAAAAGTACGCTAAATCTTTATTTTTCCATTGCTGCAGCCACAGACTAAATCTTGTGGTCAATGATACTAGCAAGCTACCAGAAATAAGAAACACAGTTGCAACGGTTAAAGACACAATAACCTTATTTCGTGAATTGCCAGCCCGTAGGAAATCGGTTGCAAATCTTTCAAGGCTCTGTGAGACCAGATGGTCGGAAAAATATAAGAGCATAAAGAAATTTTCAGAAAGCTTCACTGACATTGTTAAAGCACTAGAACATCTATCTGTCGAAGGAAACTATGCAACAAGAAAATCTGCCTACCAATTGCACTGTGCAGTTACTAAACCAATAGTCATCTTAGGCTTAAACATAATTGCAAGATATTCTGCAATTTTGGAACCCGTTGTAAACGTTTTACAAGGTAAAAGTATGGATTTGGTTATGGTGAAGAAACATATTGATGATATTCTAGATGTAATCAAAGAAGATCGACAAGATGTCGGAAATGTTTCTTATGAATTATTTAAAAAATCACTTGATATCGCAGAGAAAGTAGGGGTTGAGTTGTCAGTACCACGGGTCACTCAAAAGCAAGTACACAGAAGTAATCCACCATCTGAGTCTGCAGTTGAATACTGGAAGCGGTCAATAATCATCCCCTATCTTGATTCTTTAACTTCGTCTTTGGATGCTACATTCTCCAACGAAAATACACCTGCTTTTGCTTTAACTTATCTTCATCCTTCAAGCATGCTCAAAATGGCTTCAAAAGATTTCAAAAATAATGCAGAATCTTTCATGGAATTTTATAAGTTGGGTGATGTCTCTGCAGAATTAGATTTGTGGTACAATATGTGGAAGAAAAAGAATTTAGCAGAAGACAAATTAAAGGACATTGAAGTGGCTGCACTTTTGGAGGAAGCTAATGTTTTTTTCCCTGCAACAAGGCACGCACTGCTAATATTAAGTGCTTTCCCATCCACTACTGCTACCGTGGAAATATCGTTCAGTATCCTGCGAAGGGTAAAAACCTGGCCCAGGAGTACAGTGGGTGATGACAGACTCACTGGGTTGTGTTTGATGAGTGTGCATCGAAAATTTTTGAAGGAAAATCAGGACTGCATAGTGAAGAAAGTTTTGGATAAATTTAGTTTAAACCCAAGAAAAATGTTATTAGTTTAATTTAAGTATAATTAAAATCTCAAAGTTTTGCTTTCATTTGCCTTTTCTTTTTATTCTAAAATTTTACATTTTGAACGACCATGGACCATGGTTTGCCCCCCTGTTATAAATCCTGGCTACGCCCTTGAGCTAAGTATTTTCTTTTTAACGACTTTCTCCAATTGTGAGAAGAAACTACGGGAATTGGGTTGATGTGATCTCTTATAATATTTTATATCCGCTTGAGATTTCTTTTGAGGAGATTCCCTTCCTCTTTTGTCCATTGTTCTACTAACTTCTAGTTTTTTCGTTGCTGTCTTAACTTGTTTTGAAGGTATGTCTAGCGTCAGTAGGAAAAATTTGTGACATGCTTGATAGGTGTTTGTGTTTGACGTCAGTGTATAAATGTTTGTAAATTATCGACGACATGGCCCGGCAGTATAACCTCTCTTCTTTTCAATACGCTGAACATGTTTGCTGATAAAATTCCACCTCAATTCATCTGCAAGAAGTCTGAGATAAACACGTAATATTTCTTCTCGTTCCTCTTGAGGTATTTTTGTTGTACAGTCTACCTCTCAAAACGAGTTCGTTTTTATTCTCGTTAATTTCTTTTTAACCTCACTATTTTCTTATACATCAAGCGCTTTCTCTGTATTTTCTCTATTATTTATTTCAATATCATCTTCTTTCTCGGATTCCCAATTGTCAGATTCGTTTGGTCCATACGTTTTAACCTGATCGTCGCCCACACCATCAAAATTATCATCAACTAAATCATAATAGCAACTTAGTTTGACGCCCAGAAGTTATTTCAGGCGAGGTTCGCAAATTTCCAAAGAAATCAAAATTATCTAAATCAACATTCAGGTCTGTCTTATCAATGTACCTTGTTTGCAGAACAATGCCTTCCAATTTTTCATTTTGGCCTAAAAGAAACAAACCATGAAATTATACTATAACTAAAGAAGCTTGAGTAAGTATTTAATTTATTTGTAATAATAGTTCAATCAGATTCAGTTACGTCTAAGTGTAGTACACTGTTTTCAGCAATTTTCCCATCATACGTGTATAAATAATAAAAATACACGTTTATATTCAGTATCCATGTGTAAAACAGAAACAATTCCAAAACCACGTGGGAAAGAGTTAGGTTAGGTTCAAGATAATACTACACAAAAATATTTAAACAATTCATTACACTGATACATACTTAAACATGTAGTAGACACATTTTGCATAACAGCTAGAAGCGCAATTTTCTTCCCTCGTGTTAGCAAGGAATCCGGAAAAGTCATTTTTAATTGAAAAATTATTATTACACATTTACT
This sequence comes from Vesta saturnalis, assembly GCA_036346205.1. NCBI lineage: Eukaryota > Metazoa > Arthropoda > Insecta > Coleoptera > Lampyridae > Vesta > Vesta saturnalis. The sequence goes on from JARFJB010000904.1 coordinate 397,294, forward strand.
TACACTTGTCTTAATAATAACTAACCGAATACCAAAGACATCGCAGCTGCCAAATTTTTGATTGTGGGTTAGGACTCTTCACAATTGGTCATTATGTATCTACATTAAATTAGATATATTTAAGTTGTAGTGATTAGTTCTATTTGACATAGCACTATTCACCATACTGAAACGTGGGATAGGACTAATATCAAATTTATCAAAATATGATACATACAATTTGTATTATCAATGAACTTCGTTTAAATAAAATATTTCTTTCTATAGTTTTTCTATCAATATTGCTTTAGCAAATAAATTTAAAATTATGTACTGTCTTGTGTGAAAGTTTCGGAGTCACACGACATAAGTACAAAAAGTTGACTGTGATCAGTTTAATAAATAAAAATTAATGTACACCATTACCAATAAAAAGTATACAAATTAAGTTTAAATCCAGTGAGATTTGCTCCCTCGATAGCGCAGTTGTCTAGCAAAAATCAGATCGTGGGTTCAAATCCCACTCAAAGAATTCTTTTTCTGTATGTATTTTAAAAAATTTTCAATTTACATACAATTTATATATATATATATATATATATATATATATATATATATATATATATATATATATAATATGTTGAGATGATTAGAAATTACATGGTACATAGCTAAGTAAATCACTTAGTCAGAAATTTCATTAATTAGTACAAAAGGTACATTTCGATATGTAAGTTTAGGTAGGGACGGTTAATTAACATTGAGATGGACCTAAACTTATATAATTCATAATAATATGTTAATATAACGATAAACGACAACATATTACACATGAGTATGGGGTATGTTAGGTGTCGTAATGCAATAATTCAATTTTTTTATTAGTTAGTAGGTTTATTTAAGTATAAATTTCCCTGAAAACATGAATTACAGGCTGTAGATAACAAACGTGATGTTAAAACTAGCATTAGGCAGATATCAATGTCACAACTATAGTGTGTGCAGACAAGATATATGAAAACGTTCGTGTTAGTGCGAAAACGTAAAATGAGTGCTAAAGCTAAAGAAAAACAGAATAAATACATTTGTTATTAACAATGAGACATGGGTGATCCAGCAGTTCTGGAGTTATTGTGAATAATTAACATTTGCAGACTTAAATTAGTGATATTTAACAATTCTACACAAGTCTTATAAGAACTTATAAACTTCCAAAAGTGTGAAAATAAATTAATATAAGACATAAACAATAAGGATGTACACTTTCACAAACATTTAAAGTGCCTAAGAATGTAAAATTTAACATTTAAAAATTACTATATTGATTTAAGGTTATGTTATTTCCTCGCATAAAATTTATATAAAATTGTTTTAGAATGGGACCAATTGGCCTAAATAAATTATAAGAGGTAAAAATAATAAACTAGCCTCAATCTCGAGTCACAAATCACTATATTAGTGACAATTTTACCAAAATTAGTTTTTAAGGGTATGTGGAAATTTCAGATAATTTTCCTTTCAAATTGGCCATAGGCATTTAAAGGATGTCTATTTACATGTAGTAGCATCCCATATTCATGTCGAAATCAATTCCAGGCCTGAAAAGTGCATAAAATTAGTATAAAATCAAGAAATCAATGTAAAAATTAATATGTTTAATAAATGGAGCAAGTAGTGCGTGTAAGGACTCATTTTCTTCGAAAATTTGTGTATATTCCAAAAATGTTGTTAGTTTTAAGATAGATTAAGGGGTTCAATAGTTATAAGCTTTAGAAGTAAAATTTAAAATTAAGAAAATTGTTAGCCAATCAGAATTAAGAAAATATTTGAAATAGTTGTTGATAACAAAAGATGAATTTGGTTTCTAGCCAGTGCATATAAATAGAAGTCCTGGAGGATTAGGAGCTCTCTCTGTTTTCTGTGTTCCAACACCTTGCATAAACAAGATGTTGCCAAATTTTTTTGCACGTAAATATTTTAAATAAAATAACGTCACTTCAATAAAAGTTATGTGCGGTTTTAGTATCGGCCGTTTAAAATAAGTGATATTCATTTGTCGTTTAATAAAGGTAAGGTTAGTTTACCTCTAAATAAATTCGGTTGTTATCGACAGCTACGAGTGAAAGTATTTTCCGGAGATTCGATATTGGTTTTAAGTTTGTTGTCTTTTGATATTGATTTTGTTAATTGTTTTCGTTTTGCTGTTATTATAATTTTATTATTGGAAGCGTGTTTAATTTAAATAACCTCCAAACTAATGGTGCATTTCAAAAATTATTTTGAAATAAAAATTAATAAGTTGTGATGTTCCTGAAAATAAAGAATCATCATATAAGAAGAAATATTAGTGAAACTTACCTAAAGGAATAAGCAGTATCACAAAAGTAGAATTGGATATCAAAGGAGCTGTTTTCAACGGTCAACTCCAGCATCGTAAAGAAGATAAAGACGCCATTTTAAGTGAGTGTACCAATTTTATTTACGTAATTGTTGACATCGATATTTTTACTTGTGTGTTAATTATGTCCATATTTTGTAATAAACATGATGTGCGACAACTTGTATTCATGTCCAAAGGGAACATTAATTGATCTAAAAATAAATGGTTATAATAGTATTTAATAAATTCAGGCATAATTATACTTACGTGTAACAGATGTGGTTTCATTGTACAGTCATTGAAAGGTCATATGAATGCGTACCTATAGCGCATCCTCAGATATTATACATTTGAAGATTGTTTGTGTACAGGATGTTGCACATATATATCGATGCAATTTTAAAAATTATATTTCGATAACTTCAAACGAATTGAAAATAATAAAATATAAATTGGCAACAACTCAATGTAAATTAATCACATTACCCATTATTATAAAATTCAAAATTTACATAATAAGTCGACAAGCTAATAATTTAATTGCCCATATAGTTTTAAAGTACCTTCTAAATTTGATCCCTATCCCCTGTGAATATGCGACTGTTAAGCTAGCTAGGCATTACAAGTAAATTCAAAGTTTAATAAATATATAAATAAGTATTTACAGTCACATAATTATCAGTTCAAAAAAATATATATATATATATATATATATATATATATATATATATAACAAATAAAAAAATTAGGGGATGAGATTGGAATATTACAAAGGTAAGTTGTACCACGGTCTCGCTCAGCAGGGTGCAATACTTACGAAACCTACTATAGTTGAGAACTCTAACACGTGTGAGAGAGGCAGAGATATGTTTATAGATATAATGAGTAAAGCATTTGTTTGTTTTTTCTTGTTGGACGCCACTCAATTTTACAAGTTTAATAATTAAAGTACAACAAAAATTGAAGAAAGTTGTACATTAATACCATAAGTAATCTGAATAACACTAAACAGCTGTATTTATATGTACATTTAAGAAAACAAAATGTCTAATGATATTAAATAATTTCTAATTGAACACAACTATACAGGCATATAATCTATCGTTGCTTAAAATTCAAAATGGAATATGATCAATACTGTATTTAATAATAAAACGTATACTTGACCAATGTCAACAACATTACGGTTACTAGGTTATGTACTAAAATGTTTTATCTTGGAAACCGAAGTCAGCTGTTTCTTTGTATTATAACATATAAAAACAGCACTATACTGATTTGTTACTTCCTTAAACGTATTTTGCATTAAAAGGATACGTTCTTACATTTTATTGTACTCAAAATAAATATAAAGTATTAACTTTGTTTTTCAAGCAAACTGGAAGTTGAGAACTTCATTTCTCATCAATGTCATAAACATACGGTAAGGTGAGATAATTTTCATTTGTCTTTCACATACAAATAAAGGAAATATGGATCGGACAACGAAAGCAGGCATTAGACGACAAAAGCGGATATATATATATATATATATATATATATATATATATATATATATATATATATATAAGCAGAATGCGTTATTGATTCAAAACAAAGGTATCTCCAATTATAATTTTTCAAGAGGAAATTGCATTATCATCCACGCCATTTTATGCATGTTAACTTCATGACGTCATCCACCACGCTTTTGCAATGATACGAAATTCATTAACATAAGCGCTTTTTCTTAATACCAGCAATTTCCCTTAAAGTAGGGGCTTATCTTTGTTCCCTATTAAATATAATATAAACCAGAATGTAATTAGAAACCTTACATACCTTATGCAAGGGAAGGAAAACTTAAAAAACATAACGTACTGAACGGGACGGTAGTGGAACCGGAAATGCAGTCCGTTCGTGTCGAATTGCTCAAAGAACAACACAATGTGAATAGCCATTATAAACGGTAACGATATATGCAGGGGTATTCGTAATTATTATGCACAGTAAAGAGAAAACATCGACATATACCAAAGTTTAATTATTGAAAGAAAAAAGATACCAACTTGATGTAAGTATATTTACCAATAATAACACAAATTCAAAACTTAAATTAAGGTAACGATAGCCAAGAATTGGCACGTTACACATGCCACTCAGTCACAACAAAACAATAAATAAAATGAATAAGACCTGAAGGAATCCTGAACGACACCACAAATTGTTCTAAGAGTTACGATCCAGATCGTGTTACTATCATAACCCATACATACGGCAACCTTACTACATTTGCTGGCCCACAGACATACAATCAAACTGTAACAATATTAACCAAAAAGAATACTAAATTCGACGAAACAATTGAAGCTGAACTAAACCTAAACGGAACAACAATAACTGAAAATGTATACTAATTCTACTTTACTATAATAACCATATTTTGCTACATACAAACTTATTCAAAATTCGAAAAATTGGGCTTCTAATCTTTGACATGAAACTAACCAACATTATTTCCATTCAAATATTAAAGTTCATAAACGAGAGTAGAGAAGCAACAAATCTGAGCACGCGCATCAGATAAGGTAAAATTTCGCTTCCATACCATGTCACCAGCATTAAAAGTTAAATGACGCTTACGCAAATTATGTTGTTTTTCATTACGTAGATATGCTTTATGTAATCTTCCCTTGACTTCATCATATAATTCGGGAAGAAACACATTTTCTTTAAACCAAAAGAAACGATTTGCTAACTGCACCACTATCAATAAGACAAGATAACGAATGACCAAACATTTTAACAGTAAGATAAAGTCTTTTATCAAACGGAAGGGAGGCACATACTGGAGCAAATGTAGTTCTACATGAAGACATGAAAGAATTAACTGTTAAAAGTCAATTATTCCACTCATCAACAGGGACTGAAAATTGAAACTTATTTCTAGAATGCACGATATTTTTAGATTTGTCTCGTTTGGGTTTAAATAAGTTCTTCACCGAGGAAAGCATTCGTTGTTGGTTTGGGGTTGTTTGTCTGAATCGGTAGGTTTTCGATTGGTTTTCAAAGTTCGTGGATTGGTTTTCGGTACCGCACCTGTAGGGTTTGGAGCTGGACGAGAAATGGAAGGAACGGCACCGCTTTGCCCGTTTTTCATTATTACTACTAACACAAGAATTACTGTAACTACCTTTTCTACCACACTTGAAACAAAAGGTTTGCCCAGGCTCAGAACAATCACGGTGAGAGTGTCCTTTCCTATCACAATTCCAACACATACTGGAACAATTTTTGTTTCAGGCTTAGGGGTAGGTAATCGTTTAAAAAGTGGCCGAACTGCAATAATCTACGTTATAACATTCTCCTCTACACCATGAGTACGTTGCTGGATTTCTAACAAAAGATCATGCTCATAATCAAAAGGTAAAAAATCTCTTTTAAGTAACCAATTCTGATGAAGTACTAAATGTATGTTTTGTGTTTCTAAACCACTTCAAAGCTATACCGGAAAATAAATCTTGTACTGACACGAATAAATCTGAATAACTCACATGAAGGGATTCACATAAGTCATCGTCATCGTCTTTTTCTAAAAATGACATACCACTTTCACGAGGATAAGTTCCTGAAAATTTAATTCCTTATTTATACACTGGAACTTATTGTGGACTAAACGATACTGAAGAAGTATCGTGTACTGTAAGAACTGAAGCATCTGTACATTCGTCTACATCTGTACTTTCTAACAAAATACCATTACTTAAACATAAAGCTGAAATTAATTTCTCCTTAATTGATTTTGTATCATTAAATATACAACAATCTATTTGTCTCTCTAAATGTATTAAACGCGTTTTAAGTCTTAAACCATCGTTAACTGTAGGAGGTAAATCATTATTACTTAAAGCTGTAAAAATTTCATCAAAAGTCTTTTGAATTTCTGTAATTTCTAAATTTAAATCTGAAGGTACAATAAATTTTTCACGAGGTAAATTTTTTTCTGTTGCTAAAATACCACGTAACTGACTTCTACATTGATCCTGAGTTAAACAAGGTTTTATTCCACGAGAAAGTAAATCTGAAACCACTTCGTATTTCTTTAAATGTTGAGCATTAATTTTGAATTATAGGTAAGTAAAATTCACAAAAACACAATAACATAAACACACGATAAATGTAAACGTAAGATATAAAACAACTTACATAAATATAAATCCTCTAAATGGAAACGTACAATGCACAAAGAGAATTCAATATAAATATACATCGTAAACGTAATGCAGATACTGACTGTATCTACATCGAAGCCCCACGTTGTGCGTCAACTTATAACAAATAAAAAATTAGGGGATGAGGTTGAAATATTACAAAGGTAAGTTGCACCACGGTCTAGCTCAGCAAGATACAATACTTACGAAACTTACTATTGTTGAGAACTCTTTTTAACAGGTGTGAGGGAGGCAGATATATGTCCAGAGATATAATCAGTAAAGTATTTGTTTGTTTTTTTTGTCTTGTTGGATGCCATTCAATTTTATAAATTTACTAATTAAAATACAACAAAAATTGAGAAAGTTGTACATTAATACCATGGGTAATCTGAATAACACTCAACAGCTGCATTTATATGTGTATTTAAGAAAACAAAATGTCTGATTAATTTCACCATAAAATAACTTAAACGGTATTTCTCGTAAAGCTTTACGGTATTAAATAATTTCTAATTTAACACAACTATACAAGCATATAAGCTATCTTTACTTAAAATTCAAAATGAAATATGATCAACACTGTGTTTAATAATAAAACGTATACTTGACCTATGTCAACAACATTCTAGTTACTAGGTTATACACTCCAATGTTTTTATCTTAAAAAACGATGTCAGCTGCTTCTTTGCATTATAACCGTATCAAAACAACACTATACTGATTTGATAATTCCTTAAACGTATTTTGCATTCTTGTACTCAAAATAAATATAAGGTATTAACTTTATTTTCAAACGAACTGCAAGTTGAAAGCTCTATTTCCCATCAATATCATAAACATACGGTAAGGTAAGATAATTTTCAATTGTTTTCCACATACAAATAAAGGAAATGTAGATCGGACAACGAAATCAGGTGACAACTAAGTAATCTCGGTTATCACGTATGGAGAGTTTTCTTTTGTTTTTTTGAATGACTTGTGTTAATGATGAACTTTGCTTTTTGACATTTGACATCATGGAGGGAAGAAACGAACATTATCGGCATATTTTACCTTTTTATTTCCGTAAGGAAAGAAAGCTGCTAAGGCTCACAAAAAGATCAGTGAAGTTTATGATGTTGATTGCTTAACGGAGCGCACGTGTCAGAACTGGTTTAAAAAATTCCTTTCCGAAGATATTTTCCTCTAAGGCGAGCAACGTTCTGGTCGGCCCACTGAAGTTGATGACCAAGTCAAAGTCATAATTGAACGGGATGGTCATATAACTGTTCGAAAGATTCGGACAGTATCGCACACGGTAATAGAAAAACATTTAAAACGCCTTGGACTCGTTGAGAAGCTCGATATTTGGGTACCGCATGAATTGAAGGAAATTCACTTAACACAGCGAATCTACATTTGCAATATGCACCTTAAGCGCAAAGAAGCCGATCTTTTCCTGAAAAGAACCGTAACTGGCGATGAAAAATGCGTAATATACAACAACATAATTTGAAAACGATCCTAGTGCAAGAACGATGAATCAGCTCAAACCACACCGAAAGCTGAATTGCATCAAAAAAGGTCATGCTGTCAATTTGGTGGGATTACCAATGTGTTTTGTATTTTGAGCTGCTTCGAAGAAACAAGACGATCATATATATATATATATATATATATATATATATATATATATATATATGTTTTCTGTTTCAAATACTTAAGGTAAGCGAAATTTACAGTGAAGTGTAACAACAGAGCATAGTAGATATCCCAAGTATAATAACCTTGTCAGCTTATACAGGGTGTACAGGAATTAAAACTAATCAAATAAGAACTTTAAGTAGCTATAACCTGATTAATTTAAGTAGAACGCCAATTTTTTTTACCTTACCAGTAAATGTACTCTTCAATTACCTATCGAATGATCATTTTTTGCATCATTTAGTGTTTTTTAAGTAAAAGTTGTATCTAGTTGCCTATGCTATTTAGAAATGTCAGATAATTTACAATTATGAGAATATGAATGTGGAATATCTTTACAAATGTTCAGAAACTTGTAATTTATAATTCAACAGGATATAGTAGCAATAATGGTAATAAGCAAAATATTTATAACAGATGTTCGAAATGTCGACCATCCATTTCGACAGGAACATATTCTCTTTTCAAAACTACTGCTAACTGTGAAAGTAGAAGTGGGACACTTTTGCTTTTACTTTTGCCCTTGAAAGTGTCTTGGAATAACCCACTAATTAACTGTAGACCACGCGGTCGTTCTAAAGTTAGACCACGCCCACTTCCATCTGATTGGACGTGCGCGCGCGCCAGTCCCAAGCCGATCGTTCTGATTATTAAAATATTATTGAAATACTATTTCCAGCCATGGGGGCCATGGCAAGAGGGCGCAGACCCTAACACAAGGTCCGAAGGTCTGGCTTACAAGTTAGCATTAGGACCCCTTATTGGAATGCTATGTATCAGCAAGGGGGCGAACAGCCTAATACAACTTCGAAGACCTATGCCAGTATGTCCTTAATCGACAAGATGGCCGCCAGTCACGTGACCCCTCCCCATCCGTAGCCCCGCACATTTCCATACACTCCTTGTGGCGTGGTCCGTGACGTCACGGGCACGTGGGCGGGCAGTGAGCGGGGCTTGTGACGTCACAAAAAAAGTGGAGGGGAAAGAGTCTCACTATTACACCTGAACATCGTTTGCAGGGTTATAGTTTCCAAAGCGTACTATTTTGCGAATAAGAAACTAATCTATCATATAGAATTTTTAATTCTGAAAAACTTTGATTTAAACTTTGCTCTAAGCCAATTAGGGGAGCAGGAAATTGCATAAGTGTGATTTTACGTGTAAAATGCTATTACCGAGCGGTCGGATCAGCAACCTGTATATGGTCCCAGTATTCCACCCCACACATTAACGGGCCACCTATTTTGATTTCTGATGACTGTATTGATGCGGATTCGACTCAGAATAATCGTTGAAGTTGTGTATAGATACAACTTCAACGATTATTCTGATTCGAATCCGCATCAATACAGTCGCCAGAAATCAAAATGTAAACTTTTTTGATAATATGTTATTTAGTGATGACTGTACTTTTTATGACAATGGTCTCGTGAATAGCCACGAGACCATTGTCATAAAAAGTACAGTCATCGCTAAATAACACATTATCAAAAAAGTTTACATTTTCTCACTCATGCAAAATTTAGTTCGGTTGTCAAAATCATTTCCATAAACTTCTTGGCAAAGTTGGATTTTATAAGAATGAAATTTGTGTTTTTAAGGATTCTTAAAATTGTACCGGTCCCTCCTGGTAACTGCTACCTGACTTTTACCTGTTGCAAAATTTATTGCTTTACAATTTGTATGCTCTATTTGAACATGAATTCTTTCTCAAGGGGAGGTTCAGATTACTATGGATGCTTGGAAGTAGGTTGGGTTGCCTAACCTAGTCTAAACATTTACCACAATAACAGGATAGGTTTATTTACAATGAAAACTGGAAATTATAATATGATTCTAACAAAATTAAATAAAATTGAAAATAAACGAGTACATAAAGAAACAATGTTAAATAATATCCTATTGATTCTTCCTCGACTTTGTAAAAAGTCTACGCCTCTGGTCTAGTTTAGATTCAAACCTCTCTAAATAGTGCTACGGTTTTAAATATGGAAACATATGATAAAAACGTGATATAACGGTGAACGGATGTGTTTAATAAATTACGAGGGATAATAACTAGTTAGTGTTAAAAACGTGGTGTATTAATGGTGCGAGGATGTGATTACATATTGAGTAAGTACGGGATTTACTTACTTTTTAATTTAAGTTAGAAATGGTATTTGGTGGCGAAACAGCAAATAACAGGGTTTATTCACGTGTAGGGTTAATTTCGGGTTGGTTGAAGGTGGATATTATGTAGGGATGAATAATGATAGAAGTTAGGTTGGAGTATGTCTATGTAGGATGACTAAATAAAAGGTAATGGAAGAAGTAGGTATGATATACTTTGTGTAGGGTGACAGGTGGTAATTTATAAGGGGATGAAGACGATATGTAGGTTATAGGGGTAATATGATAAGTAACGGAAGTGGAACTGGGATGATTTTTGGATATAGGAAAATCCTTTTTTTCGGAGCGAAAACCCAAACCGTCAAAGGGGAGAATTAAAGGGATAATATTGGTCGTGACAATAGAGAATGTTTCGGAGCAAGATACTACCGTCAATTCACTACAGTCGCTAGAATATCTTCAGCGGCTTAGACATTCAACAAACTCATAGGGGTAGAATCCCTGTTTGACTTGGTAAAATTGATTAGAAAAGGTGTAGTTTAGTATCTAGAAGCATTCGGGGTGTAAATGACCTCCGTCTGTTTCTGTACACTTAACTTGGTTATACTCAAATCGGGGCCACAACCCACAATAAGGTTGTATAACTAATTAGGGTGTTAAAGTAGGGGTGTAGGGATAACTTGGGTAGAATGGTAGATAGGGGTTTTAAATGATTGGCTGGCTGGATGTTCAGGATCGTAAAATTTAGGTAGGTCAGGTGGAATAAATGGATGGTTTTCAGGTTATTCATAGGAACTAGGAGATGATGATGAATGTATGTGAACAAGCAGGAATATGTGTGATTTCAGGTTGACGGGATAAAATGAATGCAGGAATGATTATAAGAACAGGCAGGAATATTACTGAGTTATTTCAGGCAGGATAATAATTGGGTGATCGAATGAATAGTCTGGGTATAATAATAATAAGAATAGGAATAATGATGAATGGTTTCAGGCAGGAGACTAATAATGAGAGTCATAATAAGGTAAATACAGTTGTGGAAGGAAGTAGGAAATAAGTTTTGAGGAATTTATTTACCAGGATAGGAATGTTTAGGAAGGATCTGCTGGATCATTACAAAATCATAGTCTTTTTAACAGATTTTTCCCCAAGATCTGGATATACGAGTTTTTTGATAGTATCTTAAAACAGAAATCGCTAAGCACGACGGTGTTCACATTTGCAGAATGTTTTTGTTGGACAAACCTTATGTTCTCAACAGGTGAAGTAGAAAAATATTTATCATATCAAGTCAGGTATCTGCGCATGCGCCCTAACTAGATCTTAACGTTTTTATCACTTTGTACATACCAATTTGCACTTTGGCGCCATAAGATATTCTCTTAGTTTCACTTTAATCTGGTTTTCTTTGTTTAATGTTTACGAGATTGATATAAAAATATGTTTTTACAGTTTAACACAGGTGAAAGGTTGTAACGACCCCAAATAATTGGTAATGAAAATAAATTTTTATTATTACATTCCCGTATACTATTCGAAATGTAGTAAAGAGAAGGTATTTCGATCATGAAACAATTCGACCTAGAGATTTTTACGGATCTTCACGTTTCGAGGGCCCTTGAATCTATTTTAACCATTTTAGGTATGCTACTCGCGTGTGTCTGTATGTAAACACGACCGTTTGAGCTGTAGTTATGAAATTTGACATACGGCTATTATAGCAAAATCGTAGATCCGTGTCAACTCTTTGGTCATATAGGACTATCGGAAGTACCTGTTAACCTACACAGTTCTTTCAAGTAAACTAGTCAAAATGAAAGTATAGATTTGAAACTTCTTACACGCATGAAAGATACTGAAAGACTATTAGATATGAAATTTTAGGTTAATTAAGATTAAAAAAATGGTATTTTGATAAAAATTAAACTATATTTATATAAAATTAGACTTTTCGATTGGGATGCATCAATAAAAATCGTGAAAAATGCATATAGTTTCAGCTTGAGTATCGAACTAAAAATGGTAAAAATTAAAAATCTATATCAATTTAATAAGATGCTGACAATTCATGTTTAATTTTTGGTTTTAAATAAAATATTTGAAAGTGCATCCTAAAACATTATTAAAATATGTATTAAACAAACAGTGAAAATCCTCAAGAAACTTATTGTAATTTTTTCTAGAGTAGAATTAATATGTTGAAGGACATGTATAACATGAAATCAAAATAATTCTGTTTCTTTTTGCATGTACCTAATTTTATTATGTAATTATATAAATCCATTGGTATTTTAAGGCATATGAACGTATATACGGGAATATTGAGTGGAGACACTCCCGATTTTTTTAATTAAATAGATAATGCAAACAAAAATTTATTCACTTTCAGCACGTAGATGTGGTAACGATACATTACTTTTGTGTACGGACCAATTCTCTCTTTCCATGTTGCAAAAGCACATCGCGTCTAATTTTGAATAAAGCCCACTTCACCGCGAGGTATAAAAACGACTAATATAATTTAGCACTTCTTCTCTGCATTATTGTACTCCACTTCTTCCAAAATTTCTCTTTACTTGATAAAATTAATAGTTGAAATACCTGTCAATTCCTGGCCTTTCCGAAATGATTAATCCATTTACAAATTAAACTGAAGAGAAAGTGTGACAAACAACACGTACCGAATTCACCTTGTTAGCTGAGTTACATGCTCATTTCTTTCTAGATAACGAGGCTTAAAGCCCGCCTGAGGGCGGTCGACCGAGGTTTATTTCCAGTGAAACACCAGGTTAAAATTCAACAAATTAAATTACATTGGATCCTCTACGGCCAACGTGTTGATAAAAGGATTCCTGACTCTAACATAATATGGATTAAAGGTTTTAATTTATTTGTATTCATCCTGCATACTGCTATATTATTTAATGATTAATTAGGAAAGCAAGGATTACGTACCCTTTTTAGAATTCACCCCAGACCACAAGTTTTATTTATTTAATCTATAATAAACAAATATTACTTACTTGTATAGGGTAATCCAATTTAATTCCCTGTACAAATTTATATACACACAACCCTTAAGAACAAATTTCCCTAGAACAAGACTAGAAGGATTCGCCCGCAACTATCGTCGGCGTGCGGCGCGGAAGGTGGTCTACCTGCTACGCGTTACTCTCCCAAAGGAAAAAGAGCTCCTTACCAGAAACGTTTACTTAGTTTGTTTTTTATATTGTTTGACAAAATTATTGAATATATGTATTTAACCATTGTGAGTAAACCACTAACAGCTATAAAGGTGACCCCCCCCCCCCCAGCTGAACCACCTAAACTAAAAATACAAAATCCACCTGTTTTGTGGAATTAATTAAACTAGTGTCCCAAAAGAATGACATTACAAGGTATTTGAAAACACGTTAAAGGGTCTACTGCCTAAGGCAATATCATAAAAATGATGCACTTATTACAGGGAAATTCCAGAAAAACCAGTGACATGCTTACTATGTAATCACCAAAGAAGATGCAAAGGCCAAATTTAAAACGAATACCTATTTGGATAAGGTATTTGTGTGTTTGTGTATGTTGGCTTGCTTGTTGATATTGATTGGCGACTAGCTTTACATGTCTAGTTCGTTTTCTTGGTTTCTGTCTTTGGTGTATTTGTGTATTTTCGTATTAACCAGTTTGCTTGGTGCATGGTTAGCTTCTTCTATGCATGCTAAATACCGTGCTTAGTTTCTTTAGTTTTGACGCTGGGCTGTTTGCGTGTGTGCCAGTTGTGGTTGCGTTTGTTGGGTGATTTGTTGGTTTGTTTTTTGTGTTGATTTGGCTAGATTGGTTTATTTAATTGTTTGCAAGTTTGTGCGAATATATGTGTTTGTTCACTAGTTTGTTACAGTTAAATATTTGTGGGTGTGTTTGTTAGCTAGTATGTCCATGTATGATGTTTGTATATTTGACGGTTTTTACTTTTTGTGGTGTTGGCTAACGTTTTTAATTTGTTTGCTTTGGGTTTGTTTTATATATGTTTATAAAAAATACTTTAGGACGTACACACATACACATGCACACCCATACACATAATCGCAGACACACACACACACACATGCACACACGCACGCACATACTCACACACACACGCACACGCACACGCACACGCACACGTACACGCACACGTACACGCATACCCACACGCACACGCACAAGCACGCGCACACGCACACGCACGCCCACACCCACATCTACCCCCCCCCACACCCACGCACGAACGCACACACGAACGCACGCACGCACGCACGCACTCATGCACGCACCATCACACTCACACGCACACGCACAAGCACACGCACACGCACACGCACGTGCATACGCACACTCACACATACACGCACGCACGCACGCACAGCACACGCACACGCACGCAACACACACACACACACACACACACACACACACACACACACACACACACACACACACACACACACACACACAGCACGCACGCACGCACGCACGCACGCGCACGCACGCACGCACGCACACGCACACACACACGCACACACACACGCACACACGCACATACGCGCGCGCACGCACGCACACACACACACGCACGCACGCACACACACACACACACACACACACACACACACACCAACACACAGCAACACACGCAGACACGCACGACACACGCAGACCACGCACGACACACGCAGACACACGCACGACACACGCAGACACGCAGACACACGCAGACACACGCAGACACACGCAGACACACGCAGACACACGCAGACACACGCAGACACACGCAGACACACGCAGACACACGCAGACACACGCAGACACACGCAGACACACGCAGACACACGCAGACACACGCAGACACACGCAGACACACGCAGACACACGCAGACACACGCAGCACGCAGCACGCAGACACACGCAGACACACGCAGACACACGCAGACACACGCAGACACACGCAGACCCACGCAGACCCACGCAGACGCAAGCAGACGCACGCAGACGCACGAAGACGCACGCAGACGCACGCTGACGCACGCTGACGCACACAGACGCACACAGACGCACACAGACGCACACAGACGCACACAGACGCACACAGACGCACTCAGACGCACACAGACGCACACAGACGCACACAGACGCACACAGACGCACACAGACGCATACAGACGCATACAGACGCACACGGACGCACATGGACGCACACGGACGCACACGGATGCACACGGACGCACACGGACGCACACGGACGCACACAGACACACAGACACGGACACACAGACAGACGGGCGGGCGGACGGAGAGACAGACGACACACAGACACACAGACACAGACACAGACACACAGACACAGACGGGCGGGCGGACGGAGAGACAGACGGACGGATGGACGAGCTGACAGACATCATGGCAGATCTTTTGCAAAAATTGTAAAATGACCTAAAAGTCTATTAGTGATTGTAAAGGTAAAGTCGATTTCACATCTTTCTATACCTACATTTGTGTAAGCAGGTTGAACGGTAAAATGTTTAATATTATTCCCAATATTTCTAAATTCACCCCAAGAGGCGATTGAATTCAGTCGGAACAAGTAATCAATGTACAGAGTATATTTTTTAATTAGAAACAGAGTTTTGATTTTGTAAAGGAGTACCTGCAAGAATCTTTAAAAGTCGATTTTGAGATTGAGTAGTTCTTATACTTGGTTAATTATTAAATTTCCAAACATAATGAAGAGTTCCTGACAGTAAATTTATTAAAATGTATTAAACGTTATAGGTCTTTCAACAACGCAAACAAAAATTGTTTTTTAAGTTATAATAGTTTTAGCTAGTATTCTCTAGGTTCACTTACCAGTTATGTTAGATTAAAATAGCTTACCTAGAATCCGGGTTTTAGGGATTCTAAAAGATCGAAGTTTAAATCACTAAGGCATAGGGCTGTATCACAAAGCGTCAAAAGGAATGTGTAGAAATCGGATGTAGGACTTTCCGCGGAATTACGAAAACGCAGAACGTCACCAACATGCCGACGACGATTTCGCGGACTGCGGCAATTCCGCCGAATTTCAATATTGGGCGATTACTCTGTATGTGACCATAACGCCAAAGACCATTCTGCCGAATTTTAATGCTGGGCCATTGCGCAGGGACCAAAGCGCCGAATGACCAAGGCATACGGTTGCATCACAAAATTTCTAAAGGAATGAGTAGAAATTTTCAAATTAGGATATAAACGTTGTATAGTTACGTAAAGAGGGTGATCTACATATTACAACAATTAAACGTGCAACAGATTTACTTATTGCTTTTGAGACTAGATGTTTAAATTGTTTGCATTGAAGTTTATTCTAGAAAGGTGCAAGTATTTCTTAAAATGTAACGCGCCAATTCTTGGTTATTGTTACCTTAATTAGTTTTCAATTTTTAGCTATCGTTACCTTAATTAAGCTTCGAAATTTGCATTATTATTGATAAATATATTTGTTTTATGTGCAAACGCGTATTAAACACGCTTAATTCACTTCCTTTCTGTTTCTTCTACCGTACCGATCGTTACGTTATCTTTTTTAAGTTTTGCTTCCCTTTTATAAGGTATGTAAGGCTTTTAATTACATTTTTGTAAATATTATATTTAATAGAGTGATCCCTTCGCAATGGCAAGACCCTGGAATTGGGAAGGTCCCCAATATGGTAATAATTTCGTATCGTTGAAAAAGATGTGACGCATGACGTCACGAAGAATGCATGAAATGGCGCATGATAATGCATGTCATCTTCACGAGCATAAATGGAGATACCTTTGTTTTGCATAAATCACACATGCAGTTACATATATTTTGCATTCGTCGTCAATATCTGCCGCTTTAGTCGTTCGAATCTGCGTTAGTTTAATCTACATTTCCATTACTGTAGGAGGAACATTTTATGATAATTACCTTACGTTAATACATGCTACAGTTCGTTTTAAGACAAGATCAAAATATTTATTTTGTATAAGTAAGTACTTATCCTTTTAGTGTAGTTTAAGTAAATAACAAATCAGTGTTGTTTTGCCTTGATACGGTTATAAAGAACTGCTGATTTCTGTTCTAAGATAGCAACATTTGAGTTCATAACCTATCATACTGTAATACCTGTTGATATAGGTCAGTACGTGTTAAGAATGAATACTGTATTGATCATTTTAGATTTTGAATTTTAAGTATCGTTACGAGAAATATCGTTTGAGTTAATTTATGCTAACATTATTAAGACATTTTGTTTTACTTAAATGTACATATAACAACAATTGTGTATTGTTATTTAGATTACTTATGTTAATAAGGTACAACTTTCTCAATTTTTGTTGTATTTCAGTTATTAAACGTATAAATTGAGTGGTGTCTAACAAACAAAATTCTAATACTGATTACACCTACTGATAAATCTCTGCATTCCACACACCTGAAAATCAATGAGTTCTCAATTACAGAAAGTTTCTTACCTCAAGTACCTCACTGAGCTAGACCTCGTTGCAATTTACCTTTTGTAATATAACAAGCAAACGCCCGCAAATTTTATAAAAAACAGCGCTATTTCTCGCCCTCCAACTTTTGTATTACATCACACAACATTACAATCCTTATGAACATTTATCAAATTGTCAGGAATATTTCCTGTTAACCTGTTAAAAATTCAGTGAGTCCTAAAACGTCAATATTGTTATTTATATTTACAAAACAATCTATAAGCTTATATTATTTCTTAACAGTGACATTAGATTTAAATGAAATGTTTTAATTTTAATTTTGCTTTTTCAATAAAAATTTATGGAAATTAGAGTAGAATAGAATATAATTTCTTTGAACACAGTGTGATGAGCAAAAGGCTAATATTAATTCTCACGCAATTGAATCCAAACAAACAAAGTCTAGGGTTATCATCAAAAGCTAATTTTAAATTTATAGTTCCTGTAGTTTACGATAACTGTTCACAATAAACTTCCCGCTACCTTGTAAAATTTTATTGTGCAATCTGTTCGTAATGTTAGTGGCGGGTATAGACATGGCTTTATTAAATGTTTTTCTTAAACGATGTTTGGAAACATTAACGATGGTTCTGTTTTGTCTATTGTTTATTTTAGGACCTGGAATCTGGCTTTTGCTTACTATTTATTTATTGGTTTATACTAGTTACCGTATGTACATTATTTTATATATTGTGTGGATTTTTTTGTTCGATAAGAATACGTGCGACGAAGGCGGTAGACGATTACGGTGGATGCGTAATTCACGTTTTTGGAAGAATTTGGTTGATTACTTTCCTGTATCACTAGTGGTTGCTCCTGGAGTATGTTTAGATCCAAAAAAAAACTATATGTTTTGTTCATTTCCACATGGAGTGATGCCATTTGCGTCAATTTTTTTTGCTGTTATGGACAGTGGTGAATTTAAAGCAATTGCGTCAAATTTTACAATATATGGTGCTATGTTAAAATTAGTTTTTTTCGTGCCATTTCATCGGGAATTAATTTTGTCTCTTGGATTATGCAGCCCAAGTGCAAAATCTTTAAGATGGATACTAAATCAACCAGCTCCAACTTTAGTGGGAATTATGATTGGTGGTGCTGCAGAAGTGTTGGCCATGAAATCAAATCAGCACCATGTAGTGTTAAAGAATAGGAAAGGGTTTGTCAAGATTGCTTTAGAAACAGGAGCTTCTCTTGTTCCCATGTTTTCTTTTGGGCACTCAGATGTGTATGATTTACTTGATAATCCAAAAGGATCGTTAATTCGTACCTTTCAAGAATTGGTAAAGAAATATGCAGGATTTGTACCGATAGTCCCAAATGGCCGTGCACTACTCCAATGTTCATTTGGTCTTACTCCGAAAAGAGTACCAATCACATCAGTTAGTAAGTGAAACACCTGCCTTTAATTTGTAATTGTTTAATTGTTGCAGTGGGTGTACCAATTGATGTTCAAAAAACTTCAAACCCGACACCGGAACAGATATCAAATCTGCATCAAGAGTTCATGGATCGATTAATGGTATTATTTGAGCAGCATAAACATAAATATTGTAGTAATCCTGACGAAGTTCAATTAATTATATCATAACTTCAAGTTGTTGCCATTATATTTGAAAAAGTTTGTGAGTATAATTAAAACAAAACACAAAAAAGAGAAAAAATTATAATGTGTGAAAAAACTGCTGTGTATTCCGATTCTCGGGTGTCAATCTTAGTGAGCAGTGGTTTCGTTTCCCTAGAGAGGAGACAACTCCAACAGCGTCACTGATCCCGGGAATGTCGGTATCAAGGGACCTTCGGCGGTGGTCAGGTGGTGAAGCTGCAATTAATTAAAACGCGCAAACGCAGGACGGAACACGGAAGTAATTAAAAAACGTCTTCTGAATTAATAATTAAAAGTTGTAATTAAAAATAGCTAATCTAGATGGGAAACCAAAATTGATGTATTAATTAATCGGTGATTGTAGAAATAAATAAATTTTGTAAATCTTGTGAGTAGAGAATAAAAGAAAAGGTATAGAAATAATCAAATCGCATGGTATTGCTAAGATGGAGCGAGAAGAAAAATAAATTATTAATTAAAAATTTTTGTAAATAATTTATCAACTAGTGATTAATAGAAAAAAAATTTCACAAAAGTATCAAACGTAAATTTAACTCTTTAATTGGTTAGCAAAACAAATCCTTAAAGAAATGTGAAAGCTCTGTACGATAACAAAAAAACGAACATAAAATAAATGGTGAAAAATCTATCTGGGAACTCTCAAATTGGATTAATTGGATAAAATTAATATTGAAAAGAAACGTTAATAGAAACAAAAGCGATGGAAACAAATAAATAACAATATTAAATTATAATTTAATTAAATACGAAAACTAAACCGAAAATCTATGCAAACAACAATCTGTATAATTAAAATTCTTATTTTATTCTTGTTTTCAAATCGTGTATTTTTCTATTTGTATTTTATGTAAATTTATACGTTTCGATTACAGTTATCGCCTTCAGTAAATGGTAATTGGTAATTATTTGAGACGTTAAATCAAATTTATGAAAAATGAAATAATCATTATAATTTAGGCTACTACAGTTTCCGGTATTATTGAATCTTTTAGGCGATCGGTTAAAACTGTATGAAAATAAATTGCAAAAGTGCCAATACAATATATGGTGCTTGGCGATGTCTTGGGACATAAAATACATAATTGTTGTTTATATTTAATACATTAAAATTTCAAAGATATAATTGACAATAAATTAAACTAAATTTAATTTAATCAAAATACTGTTTTAATATTGTGTAATGAACTTATTCAATCAGTCTCAATATTAAAATACCGGACCTTTAAATAAATCTTAATTTAGTTATTTTGCAGAAAATATTTATGGATTACGTTTTACCTCACAATACGAAAGTATTGGAAGGTATTGTAATCGGTCGGCGAAATTTCGAGTGCAGCACTTTAGTTTTTGTGAATTATCGCAAAATGGAAAATAGATAGAAAGTAGCGTATTATTAAAGAGGATTAAATTTCCTTTAAAATGAGCTACCATACTTCATATGTTCGTGAACTCCTCCGGTTTGGTTGATGTCGCGGTGTCTTGGGTTCAAGACGTATAAGTGGAAAGGAGACGTCTAATAACATAAAAAAACCTCGTACATTATGCGAGTAGAACACGAACACCATCCCCTCCACGTTTTTTATTCCGTCACAAGCCCCGCCACCCGGGACACCTTCCCACCCGGGAGGTGATTTTTGTCGGCCATTTTTTTTCGACGGCTTCTTTTCGGTGACCATTTTCAGCCCCTTGATGGAATTTTTACCCTAATTTGGTTCTATTAAGAGCTTTTTTTACAGTTCAGCCCCTGGAAGGTAGGCAAATGCGTGCGCACACAATGTTCAGAATGGAGGCACTAAGGACAGCCCCTTTCACCTGATTAGTTTCTCATTGGTTCTTAGCCCCACCCTGCTTCTGAGCACTGATTGGAGGCTTAAGGCTCTGCAATGGTTACGGTGGGAAATTTGAAATTTTCTAATAAGGGGCTCCAATGCTAACTTGTAAGACAGCTATAACAACTTATGTTAGGTCTGCGCCCTCTTGTCGTCACCGCTTAGACAATATAATTATATATACATCAAACTATTATTGTCAATGCACGATGCGCGCGTTGGTTTAAGTAAATATTTAAAAGACAGCAACAAAATAGGGTTATCTTGATGTTAAAAGATAAGCACGATAAAACATAGTAGAATATACCTGCGATTGCAGATTTTTTCACCTAGTTTTTAAGTTATGATTATGACGGAATACTCTTTAAGCATCCTTTTTCTGCAATAGTAGCGAGGCCATCTGGTTGTGGGAAATCGTATTTTATCGTTGATTTTCTAAAAAATATCGGAACTGTCTGCGATACAGCTTTTGAAAAAATTATCTGGTTTTACGGCGAATGGCAGCCATTATTCAAAGATCTCTCAGTGAATTTTCAGAAAGGATTACCTGATATGGAAGAGTATGACGGTAAAAACCCGGTCTTAATAATAAAGGACGATCTAAGCGTGAGACTAACTGTTTTTCTTAACGCTAAACATACTTTATCAAGGACGTGGGGAGCGAGATACCCCTCTCAACGCTCATTACATATTCTTGTTCAAGAATCCATGTGATACAGCATTTAGCAAGGCAGATTTCACCTGACAACCCTACATTTTTAGAGGCTGTGTACCAAGATGCTACTTCTAATCCGCACGGATATTTATTGTTCGATTTA
Source organism: Vesta saturnalis (assembly GCA_036346205.1). Lineage (NCBI taxonomy): Eukaryota > Metazoa > Arthropoda > Insecta > Coleoptera > Lampyridae > Vesta > Vesta saturnalis. The sequence goes on from JARFJB010000904.1 coordinate 419,454, forward strand.
GAACAGAAAACACCGGATGTGCTACGCTATAGAACAAACATATTCGGGCCTCAAGCTATTTGCCAAGTAAGCGAAAAAAGGGTTTAAGCCTCACAGTCATAAAGATCGCATCATATATGATGGTTGACGCTTCAATCCAAAATACCGATATCCTACACGCATTAGTTAGATTAAGTAAAGCTCAGCGTGACGCTTTATTGAAATGCCTGGATAGTAAGCAGTAAGCAGTAAGCAGTAAGCATTTGCGAGTGTACACATAACGTTTTAAAAGGCCGTGTACCTCTGTCTGCTGATCAGAAGCAGCGACTCTCTCAACATAAGCACACTATAAAGCGGCTGGCACAGAGAGGTGAATCCATAAAGAAGAAGAAACAGTTTTTCGCACAGAAGGGCGGCGCATTTCTACCGCTCCTGTTAGGACCATTACTTGGCGGAATTCTGGATAATTTGTTTCAATAACTATGGACCACAATCTGAAGAAGATGGTTATTCTACCTATAGATTTTATACAGCGTCTGCAAGCGCCAGATGTCACTCAAAACAACATATTAACGCAGTTGGGTAACGACATGGATAAAGTATTAAAAACCAAAATGACCGACCATGACAAATGGCAGTAGTACAATCAGGTTTTTCAAAGATATCTACATTTTTCCAATCAGTTACGTCATGAAGATGATATTAGGGATTCGTCGAAACGCAAAGGTCTTGCTGACGACGAGATAGAATCAGCACTACCAGTTTCATATAGGAAGAAAGGCACTGATTTCTTGCGTATACTGAATACGAGCGGTGATGTATTTTGGGATAAAAGGGATACTGTCACAATAAAAGGTGAGATCATCCCTCATTCTAACATTATCGATCTGATTCACGAAACGTTAAGACAGCGAAAAACTTCAAACCCACACGGCTCGCCACAGTTTGCGACGTATATTAAATAAATAAATATACCACGAGAGTTTATCGGAAATACTCGAAGATGTGATGCTACTGTATCACCTAACATTGAACCTAGCATTACAACTATAGGTAAGAATTACGATGCCGATAGTGAATCGAGGGAAATCCCGCGAAGATTATTTGGAAGAAGACTTTCACTAGATTGGGATACGTGGAGAACATAACATGGATGCTGTATACTATGATCCAGGGCATTCGGCCAGGTTTGCGGGTATAACACCTTTAGTAAATGCTGTAGATATGGTGAAGTGAAAAACTGGCTGCAGACTCAGGAGGCTTATACGATTCATAAACCAGTCAGAAAAAAGTTGCCGCGAAATAAATATATTGTGAGCAACATTTACGAGCTGTGGCAAGCGGTTCTTTGCGATATGCGAACTTTATGTAAACACAATAGTAGTTAAAACGACATACTAACGGTTATTGATGTGTTTAGCAAGAGGGCCTGGGCGAGAGTTCTTAAAACGAAGACAGCAACATCTGTAATTGAAGCATTTACCGATATTTTTAAGAAAAGTGATAATACACCGGCAAATCTACAGACGGATAGAGGCAAGGAGCTTGTGGCGGTCAGTGTACAAAACTTTTTCAAGAAACAAAATATCAATTTCTATGTAACAAATAACTCTGATGTAAAAGCATCTGTAGTTGAAAGATTTAATAAAGGATTGAAAACGAAGATGCGGCATTATTTCACCTACAAAATTCCTATACGTATATTGATGTGCTTCAAAAACTTGTGACTGCTTACAACAATAGCTTTCATTCAAGTATAAAGATGGCCCCTGCGGCTGTAAACGATGAAAACATTTTGGAAGTGTGGAATAACCTGTACGCGAAAGGCTTAGGCACATTACGTCATACTAAATATAAAGCCGGTGAACATGTTAGAATCGCCAGCAGTAAGAACCTGTCAGAAAAAAATTTCCACGAAATAGGATCCACCCGCAGGAGAAGAGGATGTGTTAGAGACGATATTAAAAAAGGCTGCATCACATTTCCAACACGACAGCGAGAAAGCCATTTATATTGAGGACGGATGGTATGTGTTACGTTTCGCCTCGGGGAATTATGCCAGTATTGAAGAAATTGCCTGCGAGCTAAATAACCACGAGCTAATAAGTAAATTGCTAACAATCGAATACCATAATCTAACTAAGCGCGTCACCACGAAATTAAAAACCTCCGTCTCGCTATTCGGATTCACACAATTTTTAGCCTTAAAGGCTTATCGGCCGTACCAAAACATAGTTATCGAACCAATACCACCGCACCCCGCTAGTATATGGAGAGGATTACCAATGCAAATGTTTATTTATTGCGACATCGTTGAACCGCAAATGGTGGGCGATGTTTTATCTCCGATTATGCATATAATAAATATTATTTCTGAAAACTACGAGTACAAAGGTCATAAATATGTGGGTTTTTCGCCTACACACTACAAGACCGTGATGACATTGAGATTAATATAAAAACAGATACGGGTGCAGCAATGCCATTCGAGTTTGGGACGTCGTGTCTGAAGCTCCACTTTAAGAAAGTGCAACAGTGGTTAGTCCTTATCAACAATATTATGTGAATCAGGCCGGTAACGGCATTGGATACATCTACAGAGGCGCACCATATCAGCGTGGTCACGGAATGGGAAGCTGGCTAGGTGGTATATTTAGAAGTATAACACTGTTATTTAAGTCCGGTGCAAAGTCCATTGGAGAAGAAGCTCTCAGAACGGGTGCTAGTACTCTTGGTGACGTCATAGAGGATCGACCTGTTAAGGAATAGTTTCAAGAAAGATTTCACGAGGCAGGCAGACATCTTAAACGTAAAGCCGATGGGAAAATCGATAAAATGATGGAGGGTCCGGGCTATAAAAGAGTACGCCTGGCCGATAATAAGTCTCTACCGAGAGCTATTACCGCTAAGAAGAAGAGCCCTACTTACGACGATATATTTTTAAGATACTGGCTTTTCTACATGCTCAATTATGTGAATGTGTCAAGTCCGAATTGGATTTATTCGCTTTATCGTCGACGCAAACAAGTATCGAGGGTGGTGAATGGACATTTTACAAACCCTTATCAGCTCTTAGTGATGACGCCCCAATAGAATTTGTAGTGCCTGGAAATGGAAACGATTACATAGATTTAAGTCAGACCATGTTGTACATCACAGCTAAAGTTCTAAAGCAAGATGATACAGCGCTTACTGATGCGGATGTTGTAGCACCGGTAAAAATTGGATGCATTCGCTTTTCTCATAAGTGGAGGTTTACTTAAATCAGAAGACGATATCACAACCAAACAACACCTACGCCTACCGCTCATATATCGAAACGTTGCTAAATTATGGAAAGGAGGTCAAGAGTTCACAGCTATGTTGTATCTTATGCCACAATGATACTGCTGGGCAGATGAATAAATACACTGGGAAACACAAATAACGGTTTCTTGAAACGTCAAGTACTTGCAGCGACCAGCAAACAAATTTGGATGATTGGTCACATGCACTCAGATTTGTTTAATCAGGAAAAGTTTCTCATAAGCGGTGTTGAATTAAAGGCTAAATTTGTACGATCAAGAGATACCTTCAGTCTAATGACGGCGCACGCTTCAACTTACAAGACGCGAATTATGGACGCTAGTTTACTGGTGAGACGTATGTGAATCAATTCCACCATCCTAATTGCACACGCTAAAGCTTTAGAAACAACTGCAGCAAAATATCCTGTTACAAGGACCGACGTAAAAGTGTTAACTATACCTACAGGCATACAGCGAACATCATTGGATAATATCTTTCTTGGTCAGTTACCTAAACGATGTATCGTAGGTTTTGTCGCAAATAAAGTTTTCAACGGTGATTACCCCTCAAATAGATTCAATTTTCATCACAGCAATATTAATTACATGTCGTTATATATTGACGGCCAACAAATTTCTTCGAAGACCTTACAACCAGACTTTACAGCTAATGGTTAAATGTAAGAGCATATCACACCTTATTCTCCGGTACGGGTATTCATTTTTTGAATGAGGACAACGATATATCGAGAAGCGATTACCCCAACGGCCTCCGACCTAACCCCTGACTTGTCTACAAACGCTAGCACACATAGGAATTTAGTTAGAAACGTTTCCCTTCGCCTAAAAGTCGGCTTTGAAGAAGCTCTCGTAGAAACCGTTAACTGTTTGGTGTACTCCGAATTCGATAACGTGTTTGAGATCAATAAACATCGGAATGCGGTCGTGGATTTCGCCTGTTAAAAGAGACAGCTCTAGATCACTAACTTCAGTATCCAGCAACAAGTGAAAGGAGATGGACGCATATTTGTACGTACAAGGGTTTAGATGTGTTGATAACGAATTCATACCGAAAGAAATTGCCGTGATGACAGATCGTGGTTCATTACTGCTGATGCTGATATAGTCACCTCGAGTTTATTTTATATCAAAGCCTTAAGACAGATAGAGTATTTAGAGGATAAACATCACGGCTTGAAGTGGCGGCCAGGGTATGTGCCATACAACGATTTCCAAGAGGAGCTGATAAGAACTCTGCTGCCGTTTAACAAAATTCACGTTAAGGGTAGTGAAAAACAACAGTTTTTAATATTCTTTAACAAACCAATACTAAACTTGGACGAGATTGGTTGTATGTCGATTAAAAAATTGTGGAAGGAAGCAAAGGCGTATAATTGTTTAAACCATAACATCGAGGAGCCTATGTGTGTTCTGAAAAACGAATTACTACTGATAGACTGGGCTCATATCAACTCCAAAGATGTATGCGGTGCAAGTGTTGAAATGTTTGAAATCGATCCCCAGCCACAAGCATGTGTTTCGACTAGTATGTGCTTCTAATCAGCTACCGCGACACGCACCTAGACCTTGTGCAATTATTGCGAACACGGATCCAGCAAACAAACCAGACCAGCATTGGACTGCTATCTACATTGACGAGAATGGTAACGGGGAATATTTTGACTCCTTTGGACGACCCCCGCTAGGTTACTATTTACGTTTCCTTGAGAAGAATTCTAGATGGTTCCGCTACAACAGATCGACACTGCAGGATTACCATTCGGATGTGTGTGTACTTTATACGATAATGTTCTTGTATTTTAGAATGAGAAATAATTTACAAGTGCTTGATTTTGTAAATAAGTTTTTCACTATATGTTTAGTTATAAATGTGAGATAATCAAATTACTGTATAATTATTGTTTTTAAATCATTATACTCTGATAAATAAAAGCGTTTTTAGTAGTTTAGTTGTTTTAATTAAGAGTTCCCTAACAAGAGAGTGGCGTACATAATCAACTTCTATTGCAGAAACATTTTCGGTGAAAAAAAAATCTGCAATCACTAGTATATTCTACTCTATTTTATCGTGCTTCTCTTTTAACATAAAGATAACCCTATTTGTCTTTTAATTATTTACTAAAACCAACACGGGCATCGTGCATTAACAAGAATAGTTTGATGTATGTCTAATTTATGTCTAATTACCTGCTTACCTAATTGCTACTCATTTATTTATTTTAAAGTAATTTGTGTGTAAGTAATTGAGCATACAGATAAATCAGGTATAATTTTCGAATGTAAAGGTGTTGACCGCTTACATCGAGAATCTGCCCGTATAAAAACGCTAGGGTAGAAAATGATTATTATTTCACCTAATATTTAGACCTTAATGTATTTTTTGCAGCAGCAGAATTTTAAAATATTTGTAAACATACTAATTAACAACGATGTTGACGGCTCATTGCTACTTTCCAATTCATATAAAATGAAATTGTATAACTGTTTAATAATAATAACTACATTCCGTAAAAACAGTTTTATCATATAAGTGAAATATTTTAAATGACTGTTATAAATAACAAAAAACATCGTTTTATATAAATTTATATAAGGTGGATCTAAGTAGTCTGCGAAAGGAAAGGTAAATAGGAGTTGCAGTAAGGTAATAGAGATAATTAGGTTTGTATATTTACATTCTACATATTACTTAATGGGAGAAACCAATAGCCAATTTTATATCAACTATTCATAAGTAAAAACACAAAACGGGTTTAGTAAACTGTATAAAATATTTCAATATTTAGTTTAGTTCTTCAACACAGTTATTACTTGAACAGTCGAAAGAAAAACACATCTGAAGGTATGCGTATTATTTTTAATATATACTTGATATTGTTCACAAAAATGCCAATAAAGGTTTTAATGTGTTATTATATGAGGAGGCTGTCATAAACCAACCAAGTCTGCATCAGCTCTTATTCTACTCGATCTTTACTCATTTGTTTAGTTAATCAGATAACGGTGTAAGTGTTACGCTATTTTTTAATAAATAAATTAATAGCATAATGCGGTACATATTTGTTGGTTTTAAACTTCGTAGTTGTTGATTCGCACGTAATAATAAACTGTTAAAACCTATTGTCTTTTATTTCCGTTATAGCAATTTGTATTTTGAATAGTGGCTGATTTTGAGCAAGGTAGCTGTAATTAATTAAAACAAATCAGTATTTTTGAACTGTAAGTTGGTTTTCGTAAAATGTAAGGTATGATCTGGTTTTTACTGAGATTAATTTAATTGATTGATTGATCTGATTGTTTGAGAAAGAGCCGAGAGAGAGAGAGAGACGTACATGATCAACTTCTATTGCAGAAAATGTTCATTAGTCTATACATCACTAGATGGCGCCACAAATAAACCCTAATTAGTAAAATACTTATCTTTTTTGGGTTTTTAATGGTGTATTTTAAATCATACAATCTAAACGTTTCGATAACACTTACAGTTATCTTCGTCAGTAGTAATATTTGTTAAAAATTGTTAAAAATGTTGTAAACAATTTTGTCAAAGTTGAAAAATTAAAACAAATCTTTTTATTATGAGTGTTAATGGCGAAAGTTTACATTTTCATATAAACCCTAATTAGTCCTACCGCTAAGTAACGCTACTTTTATTACACAAAAATTTTCATTAGTCCATATACCACTAGAAGACCACTAGAAGAACCAATCAGAAACTAATCAGGTGAAATAGGGTGTCCTTAGGACCTCTATTCAGAACATTGCATGCGCACGCATTTGCCTACCTTCAAGGGGCTAAACTGTAACAAAGCTCTTAATACAACCAAATTAGGGTGAAAATTCCATCAAGGGGCTGAAAATGGCCCCCGAAAAGAAGCCGTCAAAAAGAAATGGCCGTCAAAAATACGTTTCCCACGTGGGCGCAAACAAAAAGTAGATGGGAAGGTGTCCCAGGGAGCGGGGCTTGTGACGTAAAAAAAGTGGAGGGAATGGTGTCCGTGTTCTACTCGCATAATGTACGAGGTTTTTTAATCTTATCTTATTAGACGTGTTAAGGCGTTTATGGCAATCTGAAACGATTTTTGGAAAAAATTTGGCCCTTTGGTTAAAAATGTTGGAATCTTTTTTTGCATTTTTACACGTTATGATAAATTTTTAAATGTCAGAGTTCTATTTACTTTTTTTTATTACTACTGTTGTTGGAATAAATGTAAAAATATGCACATATTTTTACGTTTCAATTTAAGAACTAAATAAATGTATACTGTGTGATTATGTTTATTTACTTTCTCTGATCAACTTTTTCGATCGTGATCATTTTTGTTTTGTACGTCAAGCTTTATAGGTATTATTTAAATAATAATTTAAATTTAACATAATATGTCTTGGTCGTCATATTTAATTGTTTCTGTCGAAGTCTTACGATTTTTTTAATAAAACAATTTGACAATTTAATATGAAAAAACTGTACAAAATGTTTGGTAGCAAAAAATAAACACAGTACACTAGTTATAAAACACATCAAATTTTTTCAATTTTACTTGTGCATGTTTAAATGATCAATTACATTGTATTGTGAGGTCATATGTTGCACACATCTAATCTTTTTCATTTAATAGATGATGGATGACCGTGAGAAAGGAATTTATAGTAGTAAGAGAATTTGGTTCGTTACACACTCTTCGTTGTTTGGAAAAGAAAAACATTCTAAACAACTCAAATTAAGTATTTTATTAAGATTTTTGAGTTTTGTGGTTTATGACCTTTCACAATCGCGTATTATGTAAAGCAATCTCATAAGTCGATAGACTTAACCGTACATTAAGTGATTAATTTTTACATTTAAAAGGATGATAGGTAATGACAATTCATTATGATACCTAAACTACAGCGTTGCCAGAGCTGGTACAATTGTACAGATCTGGTACCGGTTGTACAAAAGTACATTTTCAATATTTCTGGTACATTTTTATAATAGTCATCGGTCAGAACGTCAATCACACCACATTTTGTTGAATAAAAATCGACGAACTTAACTCTAAGAATAAGTAAATATCAAAAGTTACAAAATATCGATAAAATTTGATCATCCTTAGTTTCCTTCTTTTGCATTGCCCTCTCTCATCTAATAGACGAACTACAGTCTACCAGCTGATGCGGTATGTTTTGATGTTTACTTCCGGGTGTCCCAGTATACGATATTATACGGTAGCGGTGGTGTGGGATTTAGATTTATTTAAGTTAGTAATAATAATTTAGATAAAAATTGTTTATTTATTTGTATGACAAGAGTAACTAATAAATAAATATAGTGACGTAGCAATAATCAGTGTGTCAAGCTGCTGGTAAAAACTATTAACAATCCTAATATCTATAATGGATCAGTACGTATTATTTTTTATAGCTTATAAGTTTAGAGAATTTATGATCTTGTGGGTGTTGCAATAATGTAATATTTCAACAGGTTTGTGATAAGGAAACCCAAAGGAACGCATCCAGAGCGTACTATTTCTTTGCGTCGTCTACCTCGACAGGAATATCTAATAAAATAATAATTTCCCAAGATTCCCCGACAATTTTAGAAGAAAATAGTGATGCAAAATGATCAGAATCATCTGCTGCAGAGGTACCCATTGTGGGTGGTACAGTACGTATGGGTCAAATTACTTAGTAGTGGAGAAAAATTAGGCAGTTTATGTAATCACACAATTGAGGGTGGGGAAGCTCTTTTATCAAGGCATGAAAAACACCAATTTCATAAAAAAATTCCAAAAAGGCTACCAATTCCGGAAATATTGGATTACTACTAAAGGAATCTTCAGAAAGAAGCAGATTAACTGTAGCAGCTAGAGAAGCTGAGTATAAATTATGTATGGGTCTGATAGCTGAGCATAACTGTCCATTGTTGCAATGGATCATGTTCCTAAGCTTTTAGTATCGAGTATCCCAGATTCCCAAATAGTTAAAAATATAAACTAAAACTACAAAAATAATAAAAATTCTGAAAACTGAGGCCGAAAATGAACTTGTGGAACAAATGAAACGAAAAAAAATTTCCATTACAGTAGACAAGACCACAGATATCTCTACAAAACAATGTTTAGTTGTTTTGTGTTGTTTTGTGGATTTGAATCAATCTGCTATTAGGGACCAATCGTTTGCACTTTTAGAGGTGGAGAACTGCACTGCAGATGTTCTTGCTAATGCTATTTCGGCTTTACTTGAAAGGTTTCCAATTAGTCACGATAATGTTATTGGGTTCGGGGCCGTTAACGCTTCCGTTATGATGGGACACCTAGTTGGCGTACAAGCAAAGCTAAAAGAAAAGGTCAATCCAAATATCTTTGTTATTGGATATATTTGTCATTCTTTGCATTTGTGTGCATCAGATGCTTCGAAAAAAATATCTTCCACAGTCGAGGAATTTGTTCAAGACATTTATAACTATATATCAAGAAGTTCAAAAAAACTTACAATTTATGCAGAATTCCATGAATTTGTCGACACAAACTCCTAAGACTCAGTCAAACCCGATGGCTTTCATTAGAAGTAAGGTTTTTTAATATCTAGTTATACAACTTTGGATAACGTCAGAGTTGATCTTTAGATTGTGGTCAAACGAGTCTTGGATCAGTTATACTTACCAGAGAGGTGGTAGAAGAAAAAGAATTTAAAAGGCCGAGACAAATTTTAGATAAACTTAACACACCCGAAATTGAATTATACGTAACGTCGTTATCCTATATTTTACCCCTAGTTAATACACTTAACATAGAATTTCAGTCTGAGACCCCAGAGATTCACTTATTATATGAAAGGATTGTAAATAAGGTTTTAAAAGCGCCAGGTATAATATGGTATAATACGGTATATATAATATAGGTGTAAAATTTAAAAAAAAAGGTGTAAATAAATGTTTTAAAACGTTCTTAATATCAATTGTCAAAATAACTAAAGATACATACCATTCATTAAAAGATAATGCCGTTGACTTAGAAGGTAGATTAAGGTAGGCCGGTTCAATTTGATTTGCTTAATTACCACAAATTTCCGCTTAGTTATTTCCACTTAACATCAATATAGTAACTTCAATGCAACAATAATAAAAATTATCTCGGACGCCAAGTTAGTTTTTGATTATGCTCGGAATAACTAAACCGAGGATACAATAAAAATTCACCACAATGTCAAAATAAAAAATATACAAACTATGTTTATTAAGCATTTAAATTTGGTATTATATAAAATAAATCTTAAAAATAGCCTTATACTAAGAAATCATTAGAGTATAAATACCCGTTTTAAAAATTTATGTACAACTTTTTGAGAGCCTCTGGTATTATAAAGAATGCGGAAATGCAAACCAAAGATGATGTAATCTTTGAACAAATGTTGCGCAATATGTCGTATTTTCAATGCTGTACGTTGTAAAGTATACCAAAGTTGAAATTACTTCTTACAAATTTATCTTCATTGAAATTTGAACAATCCAGTATTTATTGCATTCTCTTGAAAGTTCAACTAAAAAGGTGTTATCTAAATTTAGATCTAGCAAAGTATAAGTACAAGCGTACGTAAAAGTGGAATTAAAATGTAATTAAAATGGAATTAAATGTGCAATTAAAGTGTAGTTAAAAGTAGTAAAAGTGTAAATCAAAGTGTCTGCAAAAAGCAAATGTTTCAGGTTTTAATATAATACGAGTTAAAAGTATCTTACCATTAAATCAATGGCAATTTTTACAAAATTTAGGTGGAAACCAAAGATGGCTTCATGCTCAAAACAGCGTACATCAAGCAATGCTGAAAAAGACGCTAATTCTATCAGGTGATGTCGCGATGCGTAAGAATATGTGCAGAAATTTAATTCCACGATATGGAAGTATATAAAGCTTTAATAAAATATGCAACTTAAGTTACACCAAAATGCAAATTAAGTTGCCTACCACAACTTATAAATAATTAATAACCAAAAACCTTTATCTCTAATATTTTACAACTAAATGAACGAAGAACGTAAAAGATTCGTTACAGGGTTTCTTCGCTATTTAAAACAATTTTAATAAACTACCTAAAAAATGAATACGTCAGTTCTGTTAATATTTTTGTGAGAGATACCTAAAATGTTTACAAATACCTGCCAAATAATGAAATTTATTAAAACTCACTCTAATTAAAAAGTATAATATAACTATTGAGAATTGAACACAACTTTATAATAATTGCGTTTATTGTTACGTAGAGTTGTGTTTATAAATTAGAAGTAGGTTCAAAAATATCCCACAATTTGGATCCAACCTGGTTAGTGGAAGAGCTAACTTTCCTTTCCCCATTATTTGTGCAGTTTCCTCATTTAATACCGAATGCAAAATTGGAGGAAACTTCCAGTGAGGCAAGAGAGGTATGCAATTTACCAGAACGCTTAAAATCCAAATTAAAAGAATTAGAGTTTACTAAATTTTATTTTGAATTAAAGAAAGAATGTTTTCACAATTAAACTTAATAATTCGAAAACCAGACATCGCCTATTACCTGAAACGTACAATTCCTTGTGAATGGCAAAATCGATTTTAGGCAGCACTCCTTGTTGTTATGATTGGAAGCCTTTCTTAATCGTTATTAAGTAAATTTATTTAGATTAAACATAGGTATCTATAGGCTTCCTTTAAATATTTAATGTAGCCAGAAGTTCCTTGTGTTATGTTCCTAATTAGTATTTTTTTTTTAATATTTATATACTTATAATAACAATGTGAGCGTATTTTTATTTCCAGTTCCAGGAGGACCTTGTTTTATGTCGCTATTCAATAGGTTTTTTATTCTATTTACCCTGCAATAATGTGTTCTTTTTTTTGTTTGGTGGGACAACGAGTTTCTTTTTTTATGTTGGTTGAGAATAAAAATAAATTATAAGTTTTTGTTATGTACAGGTCGGTGGTTCAAATCCTACTCGAGGTAAACTTTTTATTTATGTATTTAATAAAATTAATAATAATTTTTAATAAAAATAAATTTATGTTTGTATTATCCGTTAAAATTTTTTTAATTAAATCTAAATATTTAGTAAATTTCAGATGAATTTTAGGTATTTTTTTTTACTAAAAATCAAGTGATGCAAAAAACTATCATTGACAATGTTGTACACACAAAATTCGTATTTCTGTACAATTAATCAAAATATGGTACATTTTTCAACAAAGATTGGAACAATTGTTGAAAATCCTCTGGCAACACTGCCTAACTAACGAGCCTGCCTGATGATAACTCATTGTCTTGTTCGTTTTAGAGTAAGTAGGTTTGGACATTTCTGGAAACATCTACCTCCTCAATGACACAGTGTAAAGTTCATTACGCAATAAGTCTCTAGGCCAGTTTCGCAACCTACCTACTGTAGGCCACGTGTGTAACCCACAGTCAACACACAAAAAAAGAAAATAGTACGTTAATGTATTCATTTGCTACAAAGATAACATACAAAGATAACATACGTCCGCTGTAAGTGTGTACAGCGGCATAAATATGACTACTGGCGGGGATATAGTAGTTGATGTATAATCGAGGCCATCCAACTATCAGTTGTAAACTAGGAAATTGCACATAATAAATATATCCAGCGCTGGACAAGACGATATCAGTATTAGGCTTCTGATATATTGCATCAAAGCGCTTAAAAGTACCATTCGAGCCAGTTTTTTGTGGGTTCGATATATATGTTTTAGGGCCAAAGCATGACCAATCTCATGTAGCGTTACAGTAAAGTAGCTGACCTGATCATCAGGGGGATCGTGTGAGTTTCGAATATACCATCGCGCAGCCCAGTCCATATGTATTTAAACTATACTTTGATCCTTCTTCGGGAAGTCTAAATGTTCTAGGGTATTACCAGAACCATCAAACTGATATTCGCATTGTGTACCTACGTTTATTATAGAATAATTATGTCGCTGAAACGATGTTAATATATCACATTTTTTAGCACTATATTTAAATTTTAAATTTGAATAATTTGTCCAAACATTAAACGCATTAGTTATTAATGCAGGTCTCTACTCTCTACACGATACGTAGGATAGGCTTCTCCCAATGATATGGATGTAATACGTAGCTGCTGTGGGAGTTTTTTTGATTACGGCTGTAAATTTATAGGTGGTAGGCATGTATACTCCATGCCAGCCGGGGAGGTACCACCACCCTTACCCTGGGCTGCTTAATATTGGGTCTCCGATTTTCTGAGCTCGGTAAGGGCTGCCGGTTACCTTTTCCATCATCCTTAATCTATTCTCATCCTTATTCTTCCTTCTCGCCCTCACTGTCTTCCTATCGGATTAAAAGTCCCAAATTAAAATATAAGATGGCTGTGGTTTCTAGGGTTATAAATTCCGGACGTAAAATCCGGCCCCATTCGGATGTCCGGGAGGGCAGAGCCCAAGCGACCTCGGTCATCGAAAGTATCAACTTTCTGATTCACTACTGCAACATCCGCGGTATCAGGTCTAATCTTAATGCTATTCACATCTTGAACAATTACAACCTGATATATTGTTTCTATCTGAAACACAAGTCTCCTCTGAAAGCTCCGAGTCACCCGACTTGCAATTTCCTCAATACCATCTTCACTCTAACTTTCGATATAAAGGAGGCGTATGTGCGTACATCAAGGACAGAATTGCTTACCGTGTAGGTCATTCACGTTCCCAACCCTGGTTCAATAAGGCTTGTTCTGATGCAATATCTTTAAAAAATAAATGTTACATTAAATGGAAATCTAATAAATCGGTTGACAGTCATGTAGAATACGTTGGTGCTAGAAATATCTGCAAAAGTGTTATCACTAAAACTAAAAAGTTGTTGGAACAACGAAAATGCAATGAACTAGCTACATCTCCTTTGGGCAGTCGTAAATTTTGGTCTTTAGCAAAAGCCATTAGTAAAAACTTTCGAACATCTTTATCCCCCTGACATCTATTGACGGATCGGTAGTTGCTGATTCTGTAGACAAAGCCAACGTTTTTGTGGATTTGTTTGCATCAAACTCGTGTCTCAATGATTCTGGAAAAGATGTGCCCCTAGTCAACTCTTCTTCATACGTTATGAAACCAATTCATTTTCGGTACAAGCTCTTGGAATCGATCATCAGTAGGCTTGATCTCAATAAGGCGACTGGCCCAGACGGTATCTCAGCTATTGTCTTAAAGAAATGTTCCCCCGAACTAGTACCAGTCCTATCTAAGCTCTGTACGATCTCTATATATTCTGGGGAATTCCCTTCATCATGAAAGTTAGCAAATGTTCAACCTATTCCCAAAAAAGGTGATAAGACCAATCCCTCAAATTACAGACCAATTGCCATCACTTCCATTTTGTCTAAAATCATGGAAAAAGCCATCAATCAGCAACTGCTCACTTTCCTTGAAAGTAACAAACTCCTTAGTGACCACCAATATGGGTTTAGGCAAAGTCGTTCAACAGGCGATCTTCTTTCATATGTGACCCAAGTTTGGAACAATACGGTAGAGCAGTCCGGTGAAACAGTTGTAGTCGCTTTAGATATCTCAAAGGCATTTGACCAAGTTTGGCATAAGTGTTTACTTGCCAAACTAACCTAGTTTGGGTTAAATGATACGCTCATCAACTGGGTTTCTAGTTTCCTTGATAAAAGACGAATACGTGTCGTAGTTGATGGATTTTTTTCAAAAGAAGTTAGCATTAACGCGGGCGTACCACGGGGATCCGTTATAGCGCCTACACTTTTTCTGCTGTACATAAACGACCTTATTTCTTCAACAACTAACCCCATCCATTGCTTTACTGACGATAGCACTCTTCACTGTAGTTCATCTCAGTCTACTCATAGTGATAATCCACCTTCTATGTCAAATCAAGAAATTAAAGCTGAAATGGCAAATTCAATCAACAAAGACATTCAACGTATTCTCGAATGGGGAAGCAATAATCTAGTTAAATTTAATACTAACAAAACTCAGTGTTGCCTTATGTCCGCCAAAAAAGATCGATCATTTCCTGTTGTAAGTATGAATGGCTCAGTTCTTAAGTTTTCAGACTCTATTACTCTGTTGGGTATGACTGTATCTTCAAATCTGTCATGGGTTGACCATCATCTGTCAGCTACCAAAACAGCTGCTCGTAAAATAGGCTTTTTGTACAGATCTAAGTAGTACTTTACCTCTCGGCAACTTCTGCTGTATAAGGCCCAAATTCGGCCTCATCTGGAATATAATTCTCACCTTTGGGTTAGTGTTCCCCAATACGCTCTCGATATCGTTGATCGTATTCAAAAGAGAGCGATTAGGCTTATGAATGACCCGTCCTTAACTTCTCACATACAGTCCCTTGAGCATAGAAGGATGGTTTCAGTTCTTTCTTTGTATTATCGTTATTACAACGGCTATTGTGCTGGTGAATTACATTCTTTGATACCATCTCCGGCTATCTTTGCGAGAAACACTCGGTTCGCTCATTCACATCATCAGTATGCAGTACAAATCTCCACTTGTCGTACCAAACGGGCGCAATCCACATTTTTCTACACGGCTTCTAAACTCTGGAATGATCTCCCTAGTTCCTGTTTTCCTCTCACTTATGATATGAGAAAATTTAAGGTAGCTGTTCATAGGCATCTATTGGCAATTCATTATAACTCTATCCATCCTCCTAAGTGTTCCTGAGTGCTTTAGCACGATAGGCCTTATTTAGCCTGTTCAGGTCCACAATCATAAAAAAAATATGTAATCCTTTTCCTAAGGCGACCATTGTCATTGCTTGATTGTGGAGTTTGGTTTCTTCTAATATTTTTGACACAGTTTTTGGATCAGTAACCGCTGCACTCAAAAAATCTGAAGCCGCCTAATGCTGCAAATAGGGGAATGAGACGTATGAATCCCCACGTTTTGGTATTGCTAATATTTGGTTTTTGTGTGCCAAAATTTTGGTGTTGTAGAACGTTTAAGACTTGTATCGTAGATTTTAAAGTCATCAACAAACCAGGAGTTGTTTAGGAGCATCATCCATTATCACACCTTCACAGAGGCAGGAAGCTATGCCGCAAAACCATACATTGATAAGTTCTTCGTAGGTCAGGTCAGGTCAGGTCTGGTCAGGTCAAGTCAGGTATGGTCCGCTTAAGTCAGGTCAGGCCAGTCAGGTCAGACCGGGTCTGGTCAGATCTGGTCAGGTCAGGTCAAGTCAGGTACAGTTAAGACAGGTCAGGTCAGGTCTGGTAGGGTCAGGTCAAGTCAGGTCAAGTCAGGTCAAGTCAGGTCAAGTCAGGTCAAGTCAGGTCAAGTCAGGTCAAGTCAGGTCAAGGCAGGTCAAGTCAGGTCAAGTCAGGTCAAGTCAGGTCAAGTCAGGTCAAGTCAGGTCAAGGCAGGTCAAGTTAGGTCAAGTCAGGTCAAGTCAGGTCAAGTCAGGTCAAGTCAGGTCAAGTCAGGTCAAGTCAGGTCAAGTCAGGTCAAGTCAGGTCAAGTCAGGTCAAGTCAGGTCCGGTTAGGTTAGCTCAGTGCATGTCAGCTAAGGTCAGGTAAGGTTCGGTAAGGTTAGTCAAGGTCAGGTAAGGTTAAGTAAGGCCAGGTAAGGTCAGGTCAGGTCTGGTGTCGCTCGCAAAAGTTTTTCGCCTACAGACCAAAGTTTTGTGTCGGCAAACATCACAGGATTGACCTGAGTCAGATAGAAAGTTCCCATGAACATCACGTCTTGATGGTTACTTTGGGCTCTTACTCACACACATTTGCCCTTCACACTCGTTATCACCTTGTTGGGAATATATGCTACGAAGCATTGCAACCAAGTGAGTACCGAATTATTGACCACCATACATATATGGATAGATGGGTTGCACTTTACGACAGTGTCACACCAAGAACACTGGTGCTTATCATGTAGAGCACCCCTAACAATGTTACACGAGGTATATGAGGACGATTTGTGATTACTTTGCGGTCCTACAGGCCAAAGTTCTGCGTCGACAAACATCACAGGATTGACCTGGGCCAGTTGTCAAATACAAATTTTCCATGAACATCACGCCTTCATGGGTAATTTAGTCTATTATTCACACACACTTGCCCTTCTGACTGGTTATCACTTTGTTGGCTATATTGCTACAAAGCATTACAACCAAGTGAGTACCGAATTATTGACCACCATAAGGTTCAGCACCTTCGCAGTCCAAAGTTCACACCCTCACTCTCCTCCATAATAAGTATACCAATTGGCAATGGTAATACATGTTGGTGAGTTATAAATAGCGAAGGTGTTGAACCTGTTGTAGATGATATCCTGACGCGCGAGTAATGACTCAACCTATAATTTTATATTATGCATGTATTGACCCACAGTCAACACAGAAAAAGAAATGGTATGTTAATGTATTTATTTGCTACAAAGACAGCATAAAAATCAGTTTATTATTCAGATACGTGATTTGCATTAGGAATAAAACATTTTGATTTAGTACAATTGCAAACGGTTCTTTCCACATGTTTCATTACACCTGCGTGGTGCAAGTAATTGAGCGTACGTTCAGTGTGGCGTCCATTGTATATGTTCCTGTAACGGATTGTCAGATGGATGCCATTGGTTTATTCTAACTCTGCACATGAAGCATTCTACCGTGTCGTCGAGAGATGTGGAAATAAACCCTGCAGCAGCAAGCGGTGAGGGCGAGTGAACTCCAGACCATGTTCGATACGTTAGTAAACGTTTATCGAAACAAGTGTAATACTGAGAATGGCACGTCGCATATGTTCTTACCGTAGAAAAAAGTAATCTACTAACAGGAAATAATTTATTATATACAATAAATACAATATAACGAGTCTGAAGGGCAAATGTGTATGAATAATAGCCTAAATTACCCATGAAGGCGGGATGTACATGGAAACTTTTTATACCAAGGTCAATTCTGTGATGTTTGTCGACACAGAACTTTTGTCTGCAGGCGGAAAACTGTTGCGGGCCACACCAGACCTGATCTGACCCGACCTGACTTGACCTAACCTGACCTGACCTGACCTCACCTGTCTGAATCCGACTTGACCTGACCTGACTTAACCCGGCCAGACTTGACCTGACCTGACCTGACCTGACATGGCCTGACCTGACCTGACCTGGCCTGATTTGACCAGACCGGACCTGACCTGACCTGATCTAACCTGACCTCACCTGACCGAACCTGACCTGACTTGACCTGGCCTAACCTGAATTCAATATGATGAATGTCTTCAACGACCAAGAGCACATTTACTTTATACGGATACGTTTTCAAATCTACCGCCGAAAATAACAATATTCAGATATATTAATGTAAATCTATTCTTTACCGATAAGAATCAATTTTAAGAATATAACGAGTTTACTGACCTTGTGATACAATCAGGGAAAATTAATTTATCCATGTTTAGTATTCATTGTGTAAATAAGGGTTTATTAGAGCAATGATGTTTTAGCAAACTTTATGAAACTGGATAAAGTTGTATAGACAATCACATTATTATTATTAATAAAATATTGTTTTACATAATATGCTTTTTATTTTTTCACATCCATTAGAAATTTTTGTAGTAAATCTACAGACTGAAAACTATGCGTTTAATCCAAAGCTGCTTTTATTACAGCTACTTACTATAATGATATATATTTAGAAGGAACTCTGACCACTAAGGAAGCAAACAAAGAATATAGCCTTGCGAATAATGCACCCCTCTTCCTCTTCGCTGAGATACGATTCATGTTAGAAAATCATGTGTGTGAAAGTAATATGTTATTTTATCGATATTTGAATAAACTAGTTTCTTGTAGCTTTGTAGGCTGTGAAGGCTGTTGCAATGTTTGCAGCACTGTACAGTGCTACTGCACTAATTACTAGTAGTGATGACGAAAGTAATTTGGAGATAGTTGAAACTTATCTGCACGCATCTGGTCCCCTAACTGAAGATGCTGGTGCGTCGATAGATAACCATAGTTCGATCATTAGAAGAGTATTGAAATCCTTTCAAGAATACTGTCAGCTGACTGTTTATGGTCTCCTAAACGATGAAACCGTAAAATTATTATCCACCCCGAGATGTGTTAACCAAGATGTTATCAACACCTATGTATTACATCTATATCATTTGGAAAAGCCTATCCTACGTTATTGTGTAGAGAGTAGAGACCTGCGCATATTAACATTAATAACTAATGCATTTAACGTTTGGACGAAATATTCCAATTTAAAATTTAAACATAGTGCTAAGAAATGTGATATATTAATACTGTTTCAGCGACATAATCATTCTAGAATAAGCGGAGGTACACAATGCGAATATCCGTTTGATGGTCTTGGTAATACCCTAGGACATTTAGCCTCCCGAAGGTGGATCAAAGTATACTTGAAATACATATGGACTGGGATGAGTGATGGAATCTTCGAGACTCACACGATCCCCCTTATGATCAAATCAGTTACTTTACTGTAATGCTACATGAGGTTGGTCATGCTTTAGGCCTAAACATTCACATGATGAAAATTCCCTCATGTACGCATATCATGCCGTTTAGCTTACTTAATTACTTTTCAACTTCTATAAGGGTTTCCTATACCTAAACCTTATTTAATCATTTTTGGAATTTGTCCCTGTATCATTTGTAGATTGAAATATCCTTCCAAAACGCCTACATAACGTCTTTTTTGCTAATGTAGTAGTATTTTTATTTACCAATAAGTAGAAAGCTCGGTACCAATCTTATGTGTACATGACAGATTTCCGATATTTGTAATTTACATTTTAACAAATAATGTTAATGTGACTAATCTTGTAAGTTTTATAGTGTGTTGTGGAACTGCCGGCAACATGTTTGTGAATGTTAAAAATCTGACATCGGGCGTGACTTTTGTGATTCTGTATTGTTATTTTTTCCCAGTCTGTTGAAAGTTGTTGAAATATCTTCAATTTAATAATGGTGTATTCACAACAAGAAAGATTTGATATGATTTTAACCATGAGTGAATCCTATGAAAATTTAATTGGTACAACTTTGTAAGTAACACCTTGTATATGAGATCTGTAAATTTCCATTAATACAATGGGCGATATCAAGGTTAAAGTTTATTGGTTTCTGCAACTTTGTATTATAATGTAAGTGGTGTAAATGGTATAATCGTATAAAATATAAAAAGTGTTTTAATAATATGATAAAGAAATAAGAGTAAAAAATGTTCTCCAAAACAAATCGTTAAACTAACTGGAGATACAAACCATTCACCAAAAATAATTCCTTTGTCCCAGTCGGTAGGTTAACGTAGGGTGGTTCATTCTTTTGATTTGCTTAATTACCATAAATTCTGCTAGATTACTTCCACTGAACATAAATAATAAAAATGCAATGTAACACTAATAAAAAAGATCTCGGACTCCAAGTTATTTTTTAATTATGCTCGGAATAACTAAACCGAGGTCTACACTAAAAATTTTATCAAAATGAAAAAAATAAAAAAATATACAGACTGTTTATTAACAGTTAAAAGGATAGGGTTAAATAAAATATATCTTAAAACTTGTTATAGCCTTAAATTACTAATTAATTGTTATAAAAATAAATACCTGTCACTAAATGTAATACTTCTTGAGAACCCCTGGTATTACAGAAATAAATGCGGAAATGCAGACCGAGGTGATGTCATCTTGGCATCAATGTTGGGCAATATCTCGAAATAATGCTTTTCGTTGTAAACCACACCCTTAAATTCGAATTTTTCTTCAAATAAATTTATCTTCTTGAAATTGAATAATCGGTTTAATGCATTTTCTTGAAATATTCAAATAAAAATTGCAATTATAAAATGAAAGCGTACGCAACAGTAAAATTAAATGCGTACTTAAAATGTAATTGCCTGCAAAGAGCAAATGTTTTAATTTTTAGTATAATGCGTTAAAATACCTTACCATCAAATCAATGGCACTTTCCCAAAATTTAGGTGGAATCCCAAAAACAAAGCTTCCTAACAACACATCAGGATGTGAAAAAATGGATGCTTTGAAATTAGATGAGGATATAGCCATGCGCGAAAAGATTTGCGCAGAAAAATTAAGTCAACGAAGACGCATTGCGCGAACATATTGAGCACGAAAAGTAATTTAATGTGGGAGTATAAACCTTTAAGAAGTATATACCCTTAAGAAGATATGCACTTGAGTTACACCAGAATGCAAATTAAGTTGCCTACCTCATAGCTATAATGCAAAAATAATTAAATTTTTTTTCTTATATTTACAACTGAATGAACGAAAGACCTAAATTACGGTATATTTTAATACAACTCAAAATGGGTTGTCACACACCCCCTACTAAAATTTGGACTCGGAGATCACCAAAGCGGAGATTCCAAACACTAAGCGAATAAATGAATTTACTAAAATCTAAGAAAATAAAAAAATGTTAAGCTGTAAACGCTCTCTTTGTTACCTTTACATTTTTCTAGCTCAGTCGGAACTTTGTACTTACAAAATTGGGATCGGGGTTCGTTATTCAGGCTCTCAACACGTTGAACAAATAGATTACAAAGGTTCATATACATATAACTTTATTTCCTATTTATTACACTTCTATATTGTATGGTTATTTAATTTTCAACTAAGATATAGATACAGGTAAATATACTGAACTGTGATCCCGGCTCTCGAGTGTCCAATATAACGGTTAACTCCCTCTTTGTTATCTTTAAGTAGACATCCTTCGTCCAGGTACTAATGGTTAGGTGGTCTTCTGGAGTTTCTGTATAACGGTTAACTCCCTCTCTGTTATCTTTAAGTAGACATCCTTCGTCCAGGTACTAATGGTTAGGTGGTCCTCTGGAGTTTCTGTAATTTAACATTAATAGAAGGTTTGGGGTTTTGACTTTTAGTTTACGTCCTTTAACTGTTTTAATTTATACTGGTTAAATGTCGAAATAAATAAATAAATTTTACCTAAATACGTCCCTGTATAAAATACAGAAGCAGGTAGCAAGATAACGCGGTATAAACACGTGCGCGATAAAACACTGAGTTCAACGCTCGGCCTTTTAAAGAAATAATCAATATTTTAAAGCGGTCGGTTACAAGTGTAAAGTTTTATACCTGCTTTTCTTATGAAAATAAACTCATTCACGTTTACATTCAATTTTTGCCCTTTTTAAATAAATGAAAGCTTTTCGTTTATTTAAGTAGCTGGTGTACGGTGGCGGCGTATTATTTGTTTACTTTTACGAGATTAATTTTAGTATACCGGTTTTTATTTAAACAAAATAAAAATTAAAAGCTTTTTGTTATGTTGGCCGTTTTTAAAATATAAAACCTTCGTTTTCTATTTTAAAGTAAATTCTTTCGCGTCTAACTTACGTTTTTATGGTGGAGGCGGTGGTGGTTTGTTTTACTTTACGGTGGTTATTTAATACTGACGGACACATCTCGTGTTTACGATTACGTTTCTATATTACTGGATTAACGGTGTTTACGATGTGTTCAGCTTAATCTTCCGGCGAGGTTTTAATTACAGGTATCTGGCGGTCGCTGGTACGTTTGTCGAGGTGTATTGTGTGGTGGTGTTTGTGTAGGTGTGTATAGGTGGATCTCCTTTGTTAGAAATCTGGGCAAACCACCCGTTAAACTAAACAATAGGATCTCGGTGGGTCAAATGGAATGTCGGGCTACTACCCTTCAAACTCCACAGTGTAGGTGTGTATAGGTGGATCTCCTTTGTTAGAAATCTGGGCAAACCACCCGTTAAACTAAACAATAGGATCTCGGTCGGGCAAATGGAATGTCGGGCTACTACCCTTCAAACTCCACAGTGTAGGTGTGTATGTGTCGTAACAGAAGAGTGCGTCTGGTAACAGCAGAGTGCGTCGGGCTTACAACCCTGCATATCCCGGTCACCAGGTATCTCAACTTACGTACTTTCAACGTTAGATCTCTGCAACTATAACCTTTTGACTTCGGTGATGCTATCAGGTCGCGGAGTCGCGATATCTACTCGGACGACGGTTACAGGCGGACGGTTTACAACAGGTAGCAGTCGGCGCGAACGCGAATAGATCTCTATATATCTATTACGACTATCACGACTATTTCGACTATGACGATTATATTCTTTTATTATCTATGACGATTACTTGATTATATATCGACTATTATTCTCCTTTAGCAGCGCGTGCCGCGTTTTTATAAAGAATTCGCGAGGGTGGTTACGAGACTTTGGTGGTGAGATTCCGTAAGCCCGTATTGGTGGAAGATGCTCTGACGTATACAAACTTTTAAATGTTTTTGGGATTTACGTCTGGAGGGAGGATGCATGATTAATTATTGTGCAATTTTATGCAACGTTATGAAATCTGTTTAACTTTTACTAGAACTTCTACGAATTTTTATGATGCTTTGCACCTGTGCATTTAGCGCGTCACGTTATCTTACTAAATTCTGTGAATCAGTGCTGGTATTTTACTTAGCAAATAATTAATCATGATAGGAAAATTTTTATAAAGGACGGCGTCTTGCTAATAAACTTCGGGAACTAATTAAAAATAATAAAAAATCGGGATATCCGACGGCGTCCCTTTACAAAGCTAATTAAATTCAAGCAAAATGTAAACACTAATACCTAAAATCTAAATAAAACGCAAATAAAAATAAAAAGGGAAAAATCAAAATGCTAAATAAAAGATTAAATAGAACAAAATCCTATACTAAGTGCACGAAGAAGTACGGAAAATGCGGTAATGTTGGTCAGGAAAGACCCCTCGCAACACCATAAAAGCTCATGACGCGCTACCACCCGCACACGCCACTAGTCGAGAGAGAGGACCCGAAACCTTAAATACAGTGAAAACTTTAGCTGGTGGGGTTTGTGAAGCAAATCTCCATCAGAGGAGCAAAATGAAAAACCGGTAACAAAAATTGAAGCTAAGGTGAAAAAAGAACGGAAACCAACCATGACCTGAAGGGTCAGTGGGCGGGGAACCCGGGAACAGTTTTCAGATGCAACGATAAAAAACACGGCAAGATGCCACTCCACTCGAGAGTTTAAAAAATCCTTCCGGACAAACCATAAAAATCGCGAGACTTGAGGCCTAGAGAGAGCGGTTCCATTACCCTACTCCGGTGATCTCAAATCAAGCCTCCTAGGTACATCACACACAACCACCACAGTTACGTTCGATAAATCAAAATCGGTAAATCCAAGATACGACTAATTCCATGGCAAATTAGCTCAGGATGTTTCGTCATGGAGAACAAGCGAGGCCACTCTACCCTTCACGAGATTCAGGTTTCATGTTGTTCCATAGTCGTCGTCCAAGACTAAACATATCTCTAACTAACACGCACGTTTCGTAAATAGGTCGAAATCTAGATAAAGTAGCAAAGAGAAGGATGATGCACTCTTACGAACACAACAACCTCCCTAAAACTACTAAAACGTCATAATCAGGAAGTCACAATCGGGAAGTGAACTAATCGAGGTTGACACGAGGCGAACCGAAGTCCTCAAGCACCGTCCTAGAATAGAACACTAGACACATCAGGAATAGTCAAAAGCTAGAATTTCGAAAACAATTTCAGGGAAACCAAAATAACTAAATCAAATAAAAAATAAAATGTATACGAGCATTACTAGTTTTCTTATCAACGGTTAAGAGTTTGAAAATTTTACGTTAAATAATGATCAGAGGTAAACTTAAAATGGTTATTTTAAATTTTACTGTTGTAACAATAGCAAATTGTAAATCCAATAAAAGAAGATAATCTGTCTGAGAACTAATGTCTCAAAAATCGGCAAAACAATCCCACAATGTGTACTAAATATCAACAATTATGCTAAACAAATGTAGCAAAAATAAAATAAGTGGTTTGCAAAGCCACAAAAATATAAAATAAAATAATATGCGAAATAAGCACAAATATAAAACTACTTTGAAAAATAATAAAAATGTGAATAAGAAAACCAGAATGTAATAGTCTCAAAAATACTAGGAATATAAAAATAATTAAGAACTAATGGGGTGTTAAATCTTTAACATGAAAAACACCTAAGTGTTTATTATCAATAGGGGTGGCCAATCGGTCGTAGTTGGACCTAACACCTCAATAACTTTTGCTTCAATAAATTTTGGAGCTAACTTTTGACTATAATTTCTAGTCGCATCAGATAAAGTAAAATTCTTTTTACAAACTAAATCGCCGACGTTTAATTTTAATGGACGACGTCGCAAATTTTAAGATTTTGAATTTCTTTCGTAAGCTGCATGTAAATTTTGTTTAACATTTTTAAAAACGGGTGAAAGTTCATTTAAATTTTGAACTAATTGTTCAGGGTTAGTAATAAATAAATCATCTTCTTTAAAATCCTTTAGTCGACCATAAAAATATTGGAACTGTTCGACCAAACGCCAAAAAGGAAGGTGAAAATTTCGTAGACTCATGGACAGCGTTACGAATAGCATGGGCAATTTTGTGAATTTCAACATCCCATTCCTTGTGATCATCTTTAATATAAGACCTAATTGCAGTACCTACTACTTTATTAACTCTCTCGACAAAATTTACTTGGGGGTGATAACTTGCATTGAACCAAATGGTTTGAACTTTGTAAGAACTCATTAAATTTTTAAGTTGTGCACTTTTAAATTGAGGACCGTTCTCCACCATATAAATTTGAGGAACACCGTAAACTAGAAATACATAATTTTCAATATATTGACAAATACCTTTAGCAGTAGCACTGCGCATTGGATGAATCAAAGTAAACTTAGTAAACCAATCACAAATAACTAATAAAACCGTATTACCACTCTTCGATCTTGGAAAAGGACCCACTAAATCAATCGAAATACATTGAAAAGGATAAGAAACATTTTTCTCTTTCTCCATAAAACCATAATGATTAAACTGTGAAGACTTGCTTCGGTTACAAATATTGCAAAACTAATGTATTTGGAAATGTCTGACTACATTTTTGGCCAATAATAAAATTCTTTAATTTTTGAAAAAGTTTTAAAAACACCAAAATGTGATGATGTAGGTTCATCGTGAAATTTCTGCAAAATATTTTTCCTTAAAGATTTAAGAACAACTAATTTCCATTCCACTAAATTCGATTCGATGTTTAAATCATTTAAAATAAATTTGTAAAGTTTATTATCTTCAACTCTCTAACCAGGAAATAATTCAAGATTCTTAGAAACGTTGGTTAACATTTTGTTATACCAATCGTCTAAATCTACCGCAGAAAATTCTAAAGAACTAACTTCCAAAGGGGCTCTAGAAAGTGCATCAGGAACAACATTTAATTTACCTTTTCTATGAATGACTTCAAAATCAAATTGTTGAAGTTTAATACTCCATCTGGCTAATCGACCTGAAGGATCTTTTAAATTATTGAGCCAAATAAGTGAATGATGATCCGTAATAACTTTAAAATGAGTACCTTCAATATAGAAGTTTGAATTCCCAAAATAACAGCTAGTAATTCACGTTCTGTAATTGAATAATTTTGCTCGGCTTTATTTAAAGTACGAGAACCATAAGCAATGACAACTTCATCCTCTCCTTCACCTTGAGTTAAAACACATCCAACACCACAATTGGAAGCATCGCATTGTAAATAAAATGTTTTAGAAAAATCTGGACTCACTAAGATAGGAGCATCAACTAATAGAGATTTAATTTTCAAAAATAAATCGTTCGCTTCTTTATTCCATAAAACTTTCTGAGCTTTCTTCCTACCTTTCAATAAATTATTAATCGGAGCTAAAATTGTGGAAAAATCATGAATGAAACGTCTATAC
Source organism: Vesta saturnalis (assembly GCA_036346205.1). Taxonomy (NCBI): domain Eukaryota; kingdom Metazoa; phylum Arthropoda; class Insecta; order Coleoptera; family Lampyridae; genus Vesta; species Vesta saturnalis. The sequence goes on from JARFJB010000904.1 coordinate 446,556, forward strand.
CAAGAACACATTCCAATAAAACGTTTAACTTCTGTAAAATTATTTGGTTGAGGAAATTTAGTAATAGCTTCCACCTTTGAAGGATCAGTGTGAAGACCATTCTTATCGATAACAAAACCTAAATATGATAATTGAGGTTTACAAAATTCACATTTATCTAAATTAATGTTTAATTTGGCATCATTAAGCCTTTTAAAAACTTCTCTTAAAATAGCAATATGTTCCTTAAATGTACTCGAAAATATAATGATAGCATCCAAATAAACAAAAACTGATTGGGATAAATCATGACCTAGAATTGAATCCATAAATCGTTGTAAAGTACTGGGTGCGTTGGTAAGTCCCATGGGCATAACAGTATACTCAAATAATCCTCTACCTGGAACAGTAAAAGCAGTTTTTTCATAACTTTCAGGGTCTAAAGGAATTTGCCAAAAAGCTTTCCTTAAATCAATTGAAGTTAAATAACGAGCATCTCTTAATTTATCCAAAATATCATTTAAAAATGGTAAAGGGTAAGCATCTTTTTTTGTAATAGAATTTAATTCCTTAGCATCAAAACAAACTTTAAATTCACCCGACTTATTTCGTACCAAAACCATTGGAGAATTCCAAGGAGAAGAACTGGGTTTAATAATTCCTTCCTCTAATATCTCATCAATTTCTCTGTTTGCGTGCTCCAACATAGCAGGAGATAATGGAAAATAACGTTGTTTAATTGATATTGCATCACCAGTATTAATTGAATGAAAAACTTTATTAGTTTTACTTAATTTCGAATTTGATGGTTTTAAAAAGGTCAATAACTTGATTTAATTCAAAAACTTGATCATTATTAAGATCATCAATACTCTTAATCATTGAAAAATTTGTCTCCGCAGAATTTGCAACAAAAGAATTTTCACTGAAATCAGCTTTAATTTCAAATAAATGACAAAAATCTACTCCCAAAGTAATTGCAGTAGTAATAGATTCAGAAACAATGACAGAAATAGTTTTAGTAATACCATTAATAGTCAAAGATAAATCAACACTTCCCAAAATGGATTGTAAAGAACCATCAACAACAATCAATGATGAAAAAGGTGAATTTCTATTTAATTTTAAATCATATTTATCAATTAAATACAAAGCAGGCTTACCTAGAATTGTGACGGTAGCTCCACTATCTAATAAAGCAACAAAATTTTCATTAAAAATCTTCACAATAAGAAAAGGTCTAATATCTTTCTGTTTTTCAACAAATTTGGAACAAATTTTTGGAGTTCCATAAAATTTATTGACTGTAATTAACCATTCTTTAAAAAATATGCTTGTCAGCCTCTGAAAAATCATAAGGAATGTGTCGACTAACAGAACACTTCCCATTTACAAGTTTTTTGAAAATTTACACTTCGGACAATTAGTAAAAGTAACATCGGAATAACCACATTTAAAGCAAAAAATTTTATCATCATCCTTGTCACAGGTGTGATAGGTATGACCCAATTGTTTACACTTAAAACATGTTGTTGAAGATTTAGCTGTATTAATTTTTGAATTATTAAAAGTTGCATTTAAATTTTTTGGCTTAGTACCAGTAAAATTGACTTTAGATTTAATATTTTGATTCAATGTAGAAGAAGAAGGTTTGTATTCAGATTGTCTCTATGAATCTGAATTAGAATTAAATTTGAATTTAGAATTCTGAGCTTTCACTTACTGTAATTTTTTACATAACTCAACTAAATGGAAAATATCAGTAACATTAACAAGAGCTAACTGAGTAGCGAACCAAGGTTGTAAATTTTTCATAATAATTTTTAATTGTTGACACTCAGAAGGAGGAACGTCTAATTGTGAAAATAAATTAACCATTTCGCAAATAAAGAGGGTTGGAATTTCATCAAAAGTCTGCTTTCTATTCTTAATATCATTTAACAAAACTTCATGTCCTTCGGGTAAAAAGTCACTTTTTAATTTAGAAATAAGTGGGTCCCACGTATGAATTAGGGGCTTAACTGCTCTATACCATATTAAACCTTTTTGTGAAAATAAATCAATACCAGATAAAAGCATCTCCGATTTTGAAATGTTTCGTGCAATCATCAAGTCCTCACATCTTTGAATAAATGTAAAAACTTCTTTCTCACTACCATTAAATTTTAGATTTAATTTATAAACAGGAACAGAACTTTTAGAAACTTGTAAATTTTGAATTAATTTGGAAAAATCTTCAGCTGGAATACTAACTGAAGTATTAACATTGTCGTTATGTGACATAGAAATATTAGAAGTGTCTAAATATGGTAATTCATTATTCAATTCAATATTTTCATTTATAGATTCGATTAGTTCTATTGACTCATTACATAAAGTTAACAATTGATCGTGTAAATACAAAAATTCATTATCAAAAGTGGTGTAATTCAAACGTTTCAAAATATGCAAAAAACGAGTATGAAGTCTAAGGTGTTCTTCTCTCGAAGGCTTATGTTTAAACAAATTAATCAAAGATTGAATGTTATCAAGTTTTTCTTTTAATAATTCCAGTTCGAAGGTTTGGTGAATTTCAACTTTCTTGCACGAATCAAATAAATTTGGATTAATCCTTTCTAAATTTAATTTACGCCTTAATAATTTACGTTTCTCATCCACAGTTAACCTTTCCGCATCATTAACATTTCTAAAATTTAACTCTATTAATAACTCATCACTACGTAGAACATCCACTAAATAATTCAAATTTGACATGGTAACGAATAATATACGAACAATAAAATTTCACTAATTATAAACACAATAAAATATCCAATCGTAATAATAAATTGTTACAATACCTTTAAAATGGTCAACTCTAACAATCGAAACTGAAACAAACAAGAGCGAAAATAACCAGCAATAATGGTAATGAAAGCTAATCAAGTCCCTTCTCGGGCGCCAGTATAATGTAAGTGGTGTAAATGGTATAATCGTATAAAATATAAAAAGTGTTTTAATAATATAATAAAGAAATAAGAGTAAATAATGTTTTCCAAAACAAATCGTTAAACTAACTGGAGATACAAACCATTCACCAAAAATAATGCCTTTGTCCCAGTCGGTAGGTTAACTTAGGGTGGTTCATTCTTTTAATTTGCTTAATTTCCACAAATTCTGCTAGATTACTTCCACTGAACATAAATAATAAAAATGCAATGCAACACTAATAAAAAAGATCTCGGACTCCAAGTTATTTTTTAATTATGCTCGGAATAACTAAACCGTGGTCTACACTAAAAATTTTATCAAAATGAAAAAAATAAAAAAATATACAGACTATGTTTATTAACAGTTAAAAGGACAGGGTTAAATAAAATATATCTTAAAACTAGTTATAGTCTTAAATCACTAATTAATTGTTATAAAAATAAATACCTAATGTAATACTTCTTGAGAACCCCTGGTATTACAGAAATAAATGCGGAAATGCAAACCGAGGTGATGTCATCTTGGCATCAATGTTGGGCAATATCTCGAAATAATGCTTTACGTTGTAAACCGCACCCTTAAATTGGAATTTTTCTTCTAATAAATTTATCTTCTTGAAATTGAATAATCCGTTTAATGCATTTTCTTGAAATTTTCAAATAAAAACTGCAATCATAAAATGAAAGCGTACGCAACAGTAAAATTAAATGCGTACTTAAACTGTAATTAAAGTAGAAAAGTAATTGTAATAAAAGTGTAAATCAAAGTAAAAAAAAGTAAGTGCCTGCAAAGAGCAAATGTTTTAATTTTTAGTACAATGCGTTAAAATATCTTACCATCAAATCAATGGCACTTTTACAAAATTTAGGTGGAAACCCAAAAAAAGCTTCCCAACAACACAACATTCATCAGGAAGTGAAAAAAAATGGATGCTTTGAAATTAGATGATGATATAGCCGTGCGCGGAAAGATTTGCGCAGAAAAATTAAGTCAACGTGACGCATTGCGCGAACATATTGGGCAGGAAAAGTAATTTAAAGTGGGAGTATAAACCTTTATGAAGTATATACCCTTAAGAAGATATGCACTTGAGTTAATAATAATAATAATTTATTGGTCTAGTGGATCATAAATATATGATATTAGACATGTCCGAGACATTACACTTAAATATAAGACAAAAAAAAAGAGTTACACCAAAATGCAAATTAAGTTGCCTACCTCATAACTATAATGCAAAAATAATTAAAAATTTTTTCTTATATTTACAACTGAATGAACGAAAGACCTAAATTACGGTATATTTTAATACAACTCAAAATGGGTTGTTACAGTATACTAGGTATAATGCATCACAAAATATATTTTTAAATCTTTGTAAGTAAAGACCTTCAAAATGAGATCTGTAAATTTAATTTCCATTACTACAATGTATTTTTGTTATTCTCAACATACTAACAAATGTCATTTTTTGGGTTAACGTTTAAAAAATAACAATTTAAATAAATGCAATTCATTAAGATCTTGCAATCATGTAAATTTCCATAACAAATATAAAATTTACATTTATTTACTATTAATTATTTTATAAAAATATTTCATTATAATGTTCACACGCGGTGTTGACCTTTTACTTGATAAAACTGTGTATCATTTTGCTTCTGACCGTCTTACACTTCGATAAGTGCTCTTATTAAATTATTACCATTCCTTCGTATATCAATTCATAATAAATCACATTTCATTTTATTAAAACTAATGTCTATTAACATACAGAAATACAATAAGGGTAAGTACTTTAATACCTGTTATGAAGTTTTTTTCAAACAATTATAATTTTTTAATTACTTATTTTTTTTATAGTTAAAAACCAAATGGTATGATGTGAATAAAAAAAAAACAAGAACCTTTCTTGCAACAAATCTCTTTTACTATTTTTAATAATAATTTCTATTATTATAAGTGGGCAAGTGTTTTAATTAATTTATAACTTATGAAACTTCGTCAAGCAAAATTTAGTTTTAATTCTTTATTCTTTTTTAGTTCTGTATAACGAGGCATGACGTAAATAAAAAAAAGACCTTCTTGTACTAAATCAAATTTCATTTTATTATTTTTTAATACTCGGTTTTTTATTCGTAGTGTTGGAAATTTTTCGTTACAAATGCATTTCATATATCAACATAGTATAATATTCAAGATTGATAACACAATTTTGACCTTTTGATCTCATTGATTTATTACTCTGTAATTAATTTAATTGATAAACTACATTCATTTTCCTTTTGTCCATCTTGCACTTCACATCGGTAAGTTTTTTTACTCTGCTCTTCTTAAATTAATAGCACATTTCATTATTTTTCATATGTCACTTCGTACATTGTTTAGATACTGTAACCCTTAATTCTTTTTTACAGTTGAAAACAAATGGTGTTACACGTCCAAACCGCACTAGGCGTCACAAACGCTTACATTAATAAGCGGGTTGCCAACCAGTTACAGTGGAAATGGGCGGGGCCGAGATGAGGAGTAAAATGATTGAATAGCAAGCTCAAACACTTTACACTTACCATAAATTCATAACTTATACAGCTCAGTCTGGGAAAAATGTCTCATGGCGCCACCACAATCTGAAATTTTGCTAGAATAAGTCGTCTTAGGCGGGAAGGTAAATTACCTATCTGACTGTGGAAGACAGGATTGCAGCCTACTCAGTAAATTCATACACTAACTTCTCAAAGCCAAACACATTTCCAAACAAATTAACTCAAAGCTCTAGAAAATTTAGCGATACACGGGTTGTTATAGCTTATTGAACACACCCTGTATAAATAGAAACTCCAATTTATAAAAAAAATAAAACTTTACCTTATGTAGTTTTTAAAATGTCCCTCGTGAATCTATACATTTATATTTCTAACTGTTATAAAACTTTGAGTTAAATAAATGTTCCCAACTTAGAAAATTATAAACAAAATAAATGAAATCGGTTTAACAATGAATGATTAGTGCTTGCATCATCAATAAAATTGTTATATTTTATTAATACTTTATCTTTAAAATCGTATTTAGTTTTATGTTTAAACTTTAATACTGCAATACTAATAACTTTAATACTTCAAAACGGTAGATAGTGAAAGAAAAACAAGTACAATTCCCTAAAATCCGACAAAGTCGACTAACTCACCACAATGACGTCATTAGCATGATAAAGGATTAGGTTCATGACTCCCAGGGCCTTTATCCTAAACCCAAACTCAAAATATACTAACCTAAACGTAAGCCTAAATATGCACCTAACCTAAATGTACCCAACGCTAACCTAGACGAAATGTACCCTATAACTAACTATGCAGACCTCCAATCATGCTGCTCGAGTTGAACGTGGACGTGAAGGAGAGGTATCCCCATCTCAAAATTCTAAAATCAAAATTGTCGCAAGGACAAACACTAATAGCCGAATATTAACTACTAAAATCAAAAGAGAGCACAAAACAGTTTAGTTAATACATCTACCATACAGTGCAGTGACCTAAGACCAATAATATTTTGCCTCATTCGCAAACTCACTACTACCTAACTCCAGCACGTCACACTACCAGCACTCACACCATTCTAAACCTTAAAACTAATCGAAATTTTGTAAACGCATTTGATTGTGGTCCTGAAATTCCATGTCAAGAGCATACGGAAGAGGCCGTGCCGCGGTTAATGGGATTCCCGTTTTCCATTATTCCACAACCGCATACTAAAGACATAAAATCTCAAAACCTCAACCAAACTCGTTACGTCTACCTGATTAGTCGCCTCTTCCGACAAGCAGTGGCATCTGCTGTAGGAAAATTCTTACGCCGCCCCTACACAGCGCCAACTAACCTAAACTAATGGAGAGATAGTTCAGCAAAGCTCAAGTCTGGCAAAGTAACCCAACTAATCATAGTCACAAGTCAGTAAAAATATTCCACAACAAACTAGAAAAATTCATCCGTCTGGAATGCTCTAACCCCACAAACGCAAGCTCAAAGGCTTCCTCACTCAACATTTGTACAAAAGTACACGATAATTCGCAACTACATGCGACCCAATATGGCTCAACGCCATTCAACTCAAAACTCTCAAACATTTCGTCAAGAACAAATAACATTGTTCACTAAATCTAAATTATCCAATTGGGCAACAACTCCCAACTGATAACTGATATATTCTCAATAAACGTAATTAATTCGTACTACAAAAAGATACCAGCAAAACTGTTCAAAACTCATGAACACTCAACGTCAGTTCATAGATTTGTCATAAAAAAGTCTTAAAACTAAAAAATCCAAAATCGGTATAACTAAAATTCACAAACAGCAAAGGCACAAGCACAAGTGCTCACACAGGATCACCACGTTGGGCACCAATTAATTATGTTACACGTCCAATCCGCACTAGGCGTCGCGTATGCTTACATTAGTAAGTCACCTACAGTGGAAATGGGCGGGGTCGAGATGAGGAGTAAAATGATTCAATAACAAGCTCAACCATCATATACTTACCATAAATTCATAACTTATACAGCTCAGTTAGGGAAATATGTTTCTTGGCGTCACCGCAATCTTACATTTTGCGAGATGATAAATTAATCCTATCAGACTGTGGAAGACAGGACTGCAGCCTACTCAGTAAATTCATACACTAACTTCTCAAAGTCAAACACACTTCCAAACAAATCAACTCAAAACTTCAGAAAATTTAGTGATACACGGCTTATTATAACTTACTAAACACACCCTGTATAAATGGAAACTCCAATTCATAAAAAAAATAAAACGTTCTTATGTAGTTTTAAAATGTCCCTCGTATATCTATAAATTTATATTTCTAACTGTTATAAAACTTTGAGTTAAATAAATGTTCCCAATTTGGAAAACTCTTAACAAAATAAACGAAATAGGCTTAACAATGAATTGTTATCTTGAAGAAAAAACAATGTTCGTTGATTGCTCAATAATTCAACGTTAGGATGATTAGTGCTGGTATCATCAATAAAATTGTTATATTTTATTAATACTTTATCTTTAAAATCGTATGTAGACATTCATAAATATGTTTAAGCTTTAATACTTTAAAACGGTAATGTAGGGTGAATAGCGAACGAAAAGCAAGTACCTTGTTAGTAGTGTTCTGCTTTAATATTTCAAAGCTAAAATGAAATTTTGTGACCGATCTGGCTCATTACGGAATTTCCAATCGACCCTTAAATTCGAAAATATGCAAAGACTAATTACGCTTATCAGAAGGTGTAACCAGTTAGGCACACGATTTACACAAATAAACGACAAAGTAAAATAAACTGTGGATGTATATTGACAAATTCTGCATGTAAATTATATACAATGGCGTGGTAAACAAAAGCCATCTATAAATACGTTACGATCAAAATTTCTCCTTTCTTAAAACTAGAAACAACAAAGTAATTAAAGTTCGATTACCTTTTTAATGCTCTAACCGTAATTAATGCAACAACTGGAAAGAAAAAAAAACTGCATGCTTAAAAGATAACCGTACTTGTTTTGGTTCAATAAAATTCTTAATTTTAATCTTTACTTATCACATTAATTAATCCATTTTCGGTGCTGTAATTGTAGTCCATATGGTCTGCTTCAGGTTATCCTTTTCAAAATTCTTAGATGCACTAAGCATAAACGCGAGAGGTGGCCATATTCGCTCCACGCACTTGACTATAGTATTCACTAACGCAATGTCTATGGTTTCTTCACTCGCGTCGTGGTATAGCGGCTCTTTAGCCTAACAACACATCACCTTATAATGTGATGGTTGCCCTTCAAGACTTCTAATCTGCCTAAGCACTTTTTATTTCTTGAAGAACATCACTAATGTGTTCCTTCAACTCACATTGTATTACATTAGTTATTTGTGAACGTCTATATGTTTTTTCCCCTAAAGGTTCAATGCAGTGGCTAAACAGGCCGTGCTAAACTATATTTTCACAAAGAAACTCCAACAACTAACCATTCTGATGGTTATCACGCGTGCAACCCGTACCTCTAACCATCTAGCTAACTTACAGCTTTTAACTCTTACCCCTCCAATTTGGGCACTCGCTTATATACCTTCTGCTTGCCACACTGCCAACACGTCACAATCAAATCGCACTAAGATTAAAATTCACCTATCACAACTGAGTGTTTCGTGCGTTTCCGCATCGCGTCACAATGTCCAACATGGACTCAATCACGCTACCCTTATACAACACTCGCCGCCATCTTTATTTTAAGTGAAAATTTATAAAATCTCCTCGAAGAAATCGTCTATCCTCATTATATCTATTCAGTACATTTACCAGATTATATCTCAACTTTCCATGCAAATCTCACATGTGCGCGGATCTTATTTCTGCATCATTTTCGCGAAATCATCCCATTCTAATGTCCCTTTACGTACACATAGGCATTCACTTTACCAATATTGCACAACATTACAAAAGTTTCTACAAACAAAAATATGTATCCATATTCCTTACTGTACATTAATAAAAAATCAATATACCACAACTCTCTCACTCATGTCTACAACCATTTCCTTTTGGTTCAAATTCCTTCATACACAGTAGTAAAAGACCAGTAGTTTTACCAGTGTCGTATCAATAAAAAAATACTCAAAACATTATTTCTCAACCAAATTTAACGCTTTCAACGCGAAAAATCCTTCTATAACGTTCAAATATTCCTTCATACGATAACTAAGGCTTCATTAAAAATCCAGTGGCGTATCATTTACACAACTTACATTACGCATACAAAAAAAAATGCTTTCCGTGCAAACTCACTTCAGCTGCACTCAAAACACGTTACGTACGTTATCAAAATTCTACACATACACGGTGCGTCAAAATAACCTTACAATGGTATGATATAAATCAAACACAATGACTTGCACTACCGCAAATTAATTTTTTTTTACTAATACTTTCTTCTATGTTTTACTGAATTTTATGCCTTTTATGCAGCTTTTTCAAACAATTATATTTTTTTTTATTCGTATTGTTGAAAATTTTTAGATAATGTAGCAACATATGACCAAGATTTATTACACAATCTTGACATTTTAATCCCTCATTAATTTATTTTTATTACTCTATTATTAATTTAATTGATAACCTGCATTCATTTTCTTTCTACCCGTCTTGTACTTCACATAGGTAACTCTTTTTACTTTACTCTTCTTAAATTAATAGCGCATTTAATTATTTTTCTTTCATGTGTCAGTTCATACATTGTTTAGATACTCTTAACTTTTTAATTCTTTTTACAGCTACAACCAAATGGCATGCTGTAAATCACACAGAAGGACTTCCACCACATCAAATTAAATTCTTTTTTAACCAATAATTTATTCTATGGGTAAGTGTTTTACTTAATTTTATACCTTTTATGCAACTTTTTTTTTTCGTATTGTTGAAATTTCCAAGATTGATAACACAATCTTAATCTTTTGATCTCTCATTTTATTTTATTACTCTATTAATTGATAAACTGCATTCATTTTCTTTCTATCCGTTTTGTACTTTTTTTTTTTATTTGCTCTTATTAAATTAATAGAGGATTTAATTATTTTTCTTTCATATGTGACTTCATAATTATATTGTTTAGATACTGTAACTTTTTAATTATTTTCAAAGTAGCAACCAAATGGCATCATCTAAATCAAACACAAGGACTTGAACCACATCAAATTTTATTTTTCACTAATAATTTTTTCTATGGGTAAGTGTTTTAGTTATTTTTATTCCTTTATTTTTCATAACATAATTTTTTTGTTTTTTTATAGTTATAACGATACACGCTGTAATAGAAAAATGACTTTTTCTTCCAAGTGTAGTGGAATTCAGAATGGTTGGCCAACTTGGATAAACGATTTCGATTTTTCACCATCGTGCCTTCATGGATAAATTGGATCCTTTCGGCACTAAATCAAAATGTTGTCTTCCTAAAGCAAATCACATGATCTGCATAATAACCTTATTTGTATGTTACCTTTGTAGCAAATAAATACTTTTTTTTATTACTCCTATATGCTTACAATCTATCCTATTAGATAATAAGTAATTTGTGTGTTTAGTTTTATATACATATAGACATTAATAACATGTAGGAGATAACTTCCAGTGAAGTCACTCCTTTAATTAAAATAATATTATAACATACATTATTAGTATGGTTATGCTATTCCTAATTAAATCTGTCTATTAGGTCACTTGGCTTGAATCTTTTTAGTCTATGCACTTCACCAATATTGTCCGAGAATAAATTTTTTGCTAGTACATTAGGGTGCACTTCAGTTCTGGCACTGTAGTTTACACTAAAGCGTTGGATTTCATCCTTGATCAATGATACGTGCAGGTCTTTTGAAATTATTGATTCGTAATACTTTATTTTGGAATCTTTGAAGTATTTCCAGGTTCGAATTACTTGCTGTGCCCCACAGTTGCACGCCATAAGTCCATATCGGCTTTAAGACTACCTTATATATTAGCAATTTGTTCTCTAGCGTTAATTGAGATTTCCTGCCAATCAGCCAATACATTTTCTGTAGTTTGATACCAAGCTGTTGTAAAGAACCAGCGTTCTTTACGAATGCTTTTTAGAATAAATTATTTGTGGACCATCCTATATCTAAAATTTCAAAAGTTTACGCGATATTGCACAACAAATAAGTTATTAATCACCGCTGACGTGTATTTCTAAAAACCGGTAAGTTTTTGCACGTCAGAACGATTTCAACTAATCAAATAACGGCATCCCCCGCACGGTACCCGCGAAGCCGCCCACAAATGCACCTTTATAAACCCGCGACGCGCGTGGAAAAAGGAAGATGATGAATCGAAGTAGATTCAAGTCAAGCCGATATCCAGTAGCCGTCCGCACCGATTGCTTCGTGTAAGCACCGACTTATTAATCACCGCCGAAGAGACCATCGCGATCGTGTGATAACGCGCACCACCTCGCACCGGGCAACCTAAAGTTTAATCCTGTACTGCCATTGATAGACACGTAAGTTGTAAAGTTATAAAATCTGACAATTTACAATCAAACACTACAGAACGTAAATAACGCGGGCTGAGTCTCCAGGAGTTATAACCTTACACTAACACCAAGAGTACCACGCAGGGTAGATCCCGACGTCACTCACAAACACAAAGTACACTAACACCCAGAGTGCCACGCAAGGGTAACCCCCCCACGTCACTCGCAAACACTTGAGGGTAAAGGTTTGTTACAGGGCTGTAAAGACCTACGACCTTTCTCTTAGTCCATCCGGTTAAGACAGGCCATAGCCTACGTCTTCTGAGTATTACTGAGACCCCGCTCGAAACACATACATACAATACATACAGACAAACACAATAACCGTACACGGTGTCTTTAATCGCAGGTGAGTATACACGAAACCTGTTGCATAAATTTGTATTCAGAATAAACCAGCACGAAACACCTAGTGTAAAAGCATTTGTACATAAGTTAGGAAAATCCGTCGGAGAGTATAACATTAGATAGTACGTACATTATCCCCTGTTTACCAGTATTAAATAATATAACTGCGACCTGGTGTATATTACGATTTACCTTAGTAAATTCATATTTTTTTAATATCCAGTATTTCGTTCTCCTAATAAATTGTATATAATTAGATTTAGTATAGAAGTCCGTAATTAATCCAGTTAGATAAATAAATAACAAAATCAAACCGGTTATAATTAAATAAAGACAGTCCAGAGATCTTGCATTTGCATACGCGGATCTCGCGCGTGTATTACTTCCTGGGAGCGCGACATACCAGCTTCAACGCTCTAGAGTTACTGACGAATAAATAATCATGCCATGCGCATAAGCCGAGAACGATATTGATTTTCTCCGTCCGAGTTCGTTGCACTGGCGCCGTTGAACAAAACTGTATTAAAGCAACCGTACCAGCTTCTGTAAATACAGGACCGTAATACACATATTACATACGAAGTAAGGAGTAAGTTAAGATAATCCATATATTTATATTTCCAGGAACGATTACGTACCTAGAAAGCAACCCCCCAGGAGAGCGAGTAAGGAGCCGGAAAGAATAAATATATTTGTTAATTAATTATTTATTTATTGTAAAATTAGTTAATATACGTTTTAAAACGCTTTAAGAGATTTATTTAAGGTGACAGTGTTAAGCCTATCAAGTAATTAATTCGAACCACACCCCGTTTATAATAAATTATAAACACGACTGAGCAAATCCGAGGCAAAATAAAACCGCGTTGGGTTACCAAACCAGAAGGGGCGCAAATAATAATCATTTAATCTACGCACCGTAAAAGGGCGCAATACATATAGCGCTGAAGTTTAGGGTAGTCAATACACTGTTTTCTTTTTGTGAATAAGTGTTGCTTTCATGTTAGGCGCCTGTCTATATGCATTCCCAGGTATTTTGTATCATCTGCTTGACTCAGCTGTTTGCAACACCTTGCCATTAATCAAGTCAAACCCTGGGGCTTTTTGAGGGTTTATTTGTTGTACAATTGTGACTTTGGTATCGGTAATCCTAAAGTTTTCTATCGGAATATCCATTTGGTAGGGGGTATCTAGAAATTCCTGAACTTTCCGTTCGTGTTCTGCTGCGAGTATTTCGTGTGGTTTAAACACATTTCTTAGATGCCCTGCAAATGCTGCAGCCTTTTCTTTATTACTTCTTGCCCATTTGTCATGTTGGTTTTTTATTGGAGGGATGGGTATTTGTGGTCTTTTCAATTTTTTTGATGTTTTCCACAATGAATATTCTGTAGCTTCTGTTGCTGATAGATTACTGAGGTATTCTTCAAAGGATTTATTTTTTATTTGCATTAGTAGTTCCTTTAGTTCTTTCGCTACTTTGTTAAATTTTTTCTTATCATTTGCCATCTTTTTCTGAATTTTCTTCGTTCGTGAATTTTATTTTTAACTATTACAGGAAGATTTTCTTCGACGGTGGCATAGTTATTATCTGGTGTAGCAGTCCAAGCTGCTTGTTGTACTGAGTTGGTGAGGTCAATTGCTGCAAGATCAAGTTCTGATGGTGTTTGTAATGATATGTTTAAATTAATTAGGTCATCTAGTGTTGTTCGGAAAACCTCCCAATTCGTTTGCTTGCTATATAGTGTAGGCTGTTTCTATTTTTCTAGTATGCGGGAATGTAGCGTGATTATAATTGGCGAGTGATCGTATGAGAGATCGAAGTAGGCCTCTGCCTTGAGCTTTTTGACATCTATCCCGTTCACAATGCCAAAATCTAGTAAATCTGGAATTTTTCTCTTGTCTGTAGGCCAGAAGGTAGGTCGTTCAGTAGATATTGCAGTAAGTCCGTGAACCCCAGTGTTGATGTTTTGCATTCCAGTCCCCAGCCGAGATGAATTTATTTTCGAGTCTTTTAAAATAATTTTCAAAATCTTTTTGTTTGTTGTTATATTTAGGAGGGCAATATATTGCCGACAGATTTAACGTTCCTACGGTTTCTTCCAAAGCCACAGTAATTGCTTGTAGATTTTCTTTACAATAGCCTTCTATTTCGTAATGCTTAATTCCTTCTCTAATGATGATTGCGGTTCGCCCGTGTGCAGCACCGTCAGGATGCTTGGTGTCATATATGTAGTCTTTTGGATTTTTAGGTGACTTTTGTTGGTGAAATGTGTTTCTGATATTAGCATTACGTCTAAGTGATGAGTTTGTATAAATAATTTGACTTCTTGTGCGTGTAGGCATAAGCCGTTGGCGTTCCATACACCCACTTTAAGCAACTGAGCCATTATGACTTATGAGATCTTTCATCATATTTTTTAGATCCACTATATCGCTTGTTGGTTGGGTAGCCAGTGATAGATTTGCTTGATTTGGATTGTTTATTTGTTGTGAGTTTTGTTGCATGTGTTGAGCATAGGATACATTGGGTTGAGTATATTGGGTTCTGAAAGTTCTTGGTTCACTTGCTTGATTTCACAGTTGCGGATAAAGTTTTTGCTGAACCTGCTTATGTACAATACACCCTCTGTAATTAGCAGGGTGATTTTCATTAGAGTTAACACATTTGACTTCATTGTTTCTTATTTTTCTAGGACAGTCTGATGTTAAGTGATTTTCTGTGCATTTTACACAGCGTGGGCTTTTTTTGCAGAAATTCTTTGTGTGTCCATATTGTTGACACCGCGTACATTGGGGTATATTTCTTTTTGTGTGCGGTGCTTCGAATGTCACACTAGTATTCATTAATAATTTGACTTTATAAATGTTCTTGTTGTTAGTGTTTTGCTTCAGATCTATGAAAAACATGGGTAGCCGTATATTTGTACTTTGTTGTTTGACATTCCAGATATTTGTTACGTCGTGCCCTAAAGCTTTTAAGCTTTGCTTTATTTCATCAAGATCTGTTGAATAGTGTACATTTTTTAGTACTACTCTAAAGCTTTTGTCTTGTTTGGGCTTGTAAGTGTGATATTGAGTCTTTTTGTGATTCAACATTTTAATAATGTTTGACCATCTTCCGATTGAATTTTAACTTGCTCTCTATTGAGTACGTTTCTTTTGCTACTTTATCTAGTTCGGCGATTAAAGGTTTTATATTCTCCACTCCAGAAATATAGATTGGAGGTGGTTTTGGGTCCTTGTTTTGCTTATTATTATTATCTGCGTTCGTTTCCATTGTCTCTTCATTTGTGAGACTGCTAAATCTGTTGTTACTTAACCAGTATCCATTAGAGCCAGTTTGACTCGATTGAGCGTCAATATCATCCGCAGTTCTGATCCTTTTTTTATTATGTTTGACAGTTTGCCACTCTTCAATTGTAGGAAATTCCTGTGGTGGATGGTATAGGGGTTGCACTGGGATCTGCATGTTATGTTGCTGTTGACTATAGCTAAATGACGGTTGAAACTGGGGTTGTTGTGGTATTATTGGTTGTGAGTAACACATGTTGGCTGGTAAATATTGCGGTGGGGCAGCATTTTGATTGTAATTTGTTGAATTTGGTTGCGTGTATGACATGTTATTATAGTATAGGTTATTGGCCATGGCCTCACCCGGTATATGAATTGTTAAATTGAATTATAAGCTTTTAAGTAGTGCTTCACAGTTCAGTAATTATAATATTAAATAATAAATAAATGAATAATATTTACTTTTCTACGTTGATATCAATTCTTGACCTGGGGTCACGCGTTTATCACTGTGCATTGATATCTCGAGGAGCACACTCGCACGACATTACTCCACGAATATCAAACATGAATTATAAATACATTAACATATTATTTTCTTTTTTTTGTGTTGACTGTGGGTTACACATGTGGTCTGCAGTAGGTAGGTTGCGCAACTGGCCTTGAGACTTAAAATTGCCGCCACACTCTAGCCATGTCTTACAACCCTGTGATATAACCGTTTTTAAGTCTTTAAAGAGTTCGCTGGACGAAATGGTCGTCAAGTGGAAAAGAAAACATATTGGTCAAAAATTACCTAAAAAGTAATTCAGCACTATGTTTGGTCAAATCTGGCTAGATATGAAGTCTGAAATAATCACAAACGGATTTAGGTGGGATAGTGCCATATAATCCAGAAGTGATTAAAGAAGATGTTTATGAACCGCCAGCCTATAGAAGATTTTTAAGTCAAAATCAGCCAAACTCAACTAACGAAGATTCAGCTACAGCAACTACGGTTAGCTTTGAAAATCTTATATTAGAAACAGTGAAGCAACATAGTCCTGTTGTTCAAACTAAGAGGAAGCGTGTGTCAAAAGGAGCAGAAATATTGACAATCACCCAAGCAACGTCTCACGAACTCAACAGATGGACGCCCAAATACCACCTGTTCAAAAGATATGATCAAACATAACGAGGAGGAATCAAATTGGAGAAGCTGGAAATGAGATTAGAAATAAGGCTCAGTCATTCTTCCGTGTTAGATAAAATTTAGCTAAACGTTGTCAAAAGTGCATTGAGGCTAATGGCGTCCATTTTGAGAATCTTTTGTAAATAGCCAATGAAATCTAATACCTACTTAATTCAATTTAATTTTTATTAGAAAGTGTATTAATATTAGTGTATCAAGTGGCAACTTGATGCAACCGTAGTGAACTTTGCACTGTGTAAGGAGGAGGAGGAGAGGAGAGAATTAAAGTAAAATATATATAATAATTGTAATTAATCATCTTCTGGCGAAGAATCTTCTTTGGAATTGGATTTTTCGAATGGCAATGGCGCGAAAATGTTTTAATGTATTTACCATCACAAAAATCCATTTCGGTAACTTTGTAGAAAGGTTAATTCATTTTTACCATTTTTGCTACCATATGCCACCCATCAGGTGTAAACACATCAACATTAGCTCCTCTGCTTTCAATAGCACTGTAAACACGATCCAATTTTATTTTAGAATGTCCCGTTTCATACATTTTTGGTTAATTATTTCTATAGGTAATTCGGTGACAGCTTTTAAAAACATAGCAGCGTTAATGAATTTACCATTTTTACCAGCTGCTGTATCTCCAAAAAACGTCACTTCCTTTAATGAATTTTATAGACTAGACAAACAATTCCACAAACAGGTAGCAACCACTGATAAGGCTTCCCCCCCCCCCTCTCACACCACATGCTTCAGAATTACCTAAGCTATAAATCGTAAAATTGAACATTTTTAGCATATAATACAATTTCCAGCATTAAGTAAGGGAGTTACTAACACTTCTTACATGCCCAATGAAAACACTACAAACGTACGATCAGTCTTTGTCTGTTTCTTACCCAATTGCTTATGTTCTCTTGCCTCTTGTTTTCTTTTTAAGTGCCAATTATAGTCATCTTATATATCCTTTTTTTTATCTTCACTATAATTTGAATACTTGTTGCAAAATTCACACTGATCTTTCTTTGGCTTATGGAATCCAATACTGAATTCGGTTATGAAAATGTGTTTGTAATAGCTAAATTTTTCTGTATAAGTTGTAATCGTTATAAAATCTATATTCTGATAATCCTGTAGCTAAATATTTTCTTTTTAACGACTTTCGGCAATAGTGAGAAGAAACTACGGGAATTGGGTTGATGTGATCTCTTATAATATTTTATATCCGCTTGAGATTTCTTTTGAGGAGATTCCCATCCTTTTTTGTCTTGCTCAATTGTTCTACTAACTTCTAGTTTTCTCGTTGCTGTCTTTACTTGTTTTGAAGATATGTCTAGCGTCAGTAGGAAAAATTTGTGACATGCTTGATAGGTATTTGTTTGACGTCAGTGTATAAATGTTTGTAAATTATCGACGACATGGCCCGGCAGTATAACCTCTCTTCTTTTCAATACGCTGAACATGTTTGCTGATAAAATTCCACCTCAATTCCTCTGCAACAAGTCTGAGATAAACACGTAATATTTCTTCTCGTTCCTCTTGAGGTATTTTTGTTGTACAGTCTACCTCTCAAAACGAGTTCGCTTTTATTTTACTTTTTGTTCTATAGTCTCCACCTTTCATCTTTTTGATTTTGTTTTTGTTTCTTGCCCAATTGTGTAGGATTTCGTTGTCTCCTTCTCATTAATTTCTTTTTAACGTCACTATATTCTTGTACATCAAGCACTTCCTCTGTATTTTCTCTATTATTTTGTAACCTTATAAGCGGCTGCCAAAGTATAACAACAATTATTAAATGGCGTCAAATTGTAACATTAATAAAAAATTACCAAATAATAATCGCTACTGCCGTCGGCTCATCGGTAAATTAAGAAAAGGGAGGGTTCTAATTTAGAGTTTAATTAACCTACCTGAAATGCTAGTAACTTCCTTTCTGCTTAGTTATTTTCACTTAATTCCAAAACTGTTATCAAAAAATTATGAAAAAAATAATAAAATCTCGAGCGCCATGTTGTCTTTTTTTTTATATATATATCTATTTAGGAACAACAAAACCTAGTTAATGAATAATAATAAACAGTTTATCAAAATGAAAATAAAATAACAAGTTATACATAAGTTTATTCAATATATGATTGAAAACGTAAAAAATCAGAAGTCATAAATTATATAAAACATTACCTTTTAACGGTTCTGTACATACACTGTAACTGGTAACTATGAAGCAGAATGGTTCATATGGTGAGGTCCATGTCTTGCTTAGTTATCCTTAAAATATGAAATTTCCTTGAAGTTTAATTCGCCAAATTTATTTGTAAAAGTATGTAGAACTTGCGTTGTAAATGTAATTCAAGTAAAACTTGCCATTTAAATTAATAGAATAGTAAAATCACTGACATACGTGCCATTAAAGATATATTATAAAAATGCCATATAAAAGTATGCATTAAAAAATATGAGTAAAATAATTGCAAAGTGAGTACTTTAAAAAGTACTTAAGAAAAAAGTGCCTAAAAAAAGCAAAAGCTTTAGTTTTAAATATAATGATAAAAAAATAACTTACCACCACAATCTGATGGCACCAAAATATAAAAAATTAAGTAAAAATTATGCTTACTGCTGTAGTAATATTCAGCATTAAGTGAATTAAAAAAAAAGCTTTCAGAATAACTCAAGTGTATTCCCCCTAAAAGTCCTCACGCTTGCGTGGATACAATAATATAAATCCAATTTTTTAAGAAAGGGAACTAAAACTATTTATGTAATATTACACCCAAAAGATATGTTCTAGGAAATGCCAAATAAATTGCCATTCTCAATTCTACATATTAATAATTAAAAACTTTTCTAATATTACGCCAAATAGATGAACGATTCTTAAATTAATGTACTTTTAATACAACCACAAAAAAAAAGGTTGTTACAATTTATTTCAGTATCGTCTTCTTCCTCGGATTACCAATTGTCAGATTCGTTTGGTTCATACGTTTTAACCTGATCGTCGCCCATACCATCAAAATTAGCATCAACTAAATCATAATAGCAACTTTTTGTAGTTTGACGCCCAGAAGTTGTTTCAGGCGAGGTTCGAAGATTTCCAAAGAAATCAAAATTATCTAAATCAACATTCAGGTCTGTCTTATCAATGCACCTTGTCTGCAGAATAATGCCTTCCAATTTTTCATTTTGCCCTAAAATAAACAAACCATGAAATTATACTATGACTAAAGAAACTTGAGTAAGTGTTTACTTTATTTGTAATAATAGTTCAATCAAACACAGTTACGTCTAAGTGTAGCGCACTGTTTTCAGCAATTTTCCCATCATATGTGTATAAATAATAAAAATACACGTTTATATTCAGTATCCATGCCAAAAAAGATCGATCATTTCCTGTTGTAAGTATGAATGGCTCAGTTCTTAAGTTTTCAGACTCTATTAGTCTGTTGGGTATGACTGTATCTTCAAATCTCTCATGGGTTGACCATCTTCTGTCAGCTACCAAAACAGCTGCTCGTAAAATAGGCTTTTTGTACAGATCTAAGCAGTACTTTACCTCTCGACAACTCCTTCTGCTGTATAAGGCCCAAATTCGGCCTCATCTGGAATATAATTCTCACCTTTGGGTTAGTGCTCCCCAATACGCTCTCGATATCGTTGATCGTATTCAAAAGAGAGCGATTAGGCTTATAAATGACCTGTCCTTAACTTCTCACTTACAGTCCCTTGAGCATAGAAGGATGGTTTCAGTTCTTTCTTTGTATTATCGTTATTACAACGGCTATTGTGCTACGGAATTATATTCCTTAATACCATCTCGGGCTATCTTTGCGAGAAACACTTGGTTCGCTCATTCACATCATCAGTATGCAGTACAAATCTCCAGATGTATCAAACGGGCGCAATCCACATTTTTCTACACGACTTTATAACTCTGGAATGATCTCCCTACTTCCTGCTTTCCTCTCACTTATGATATGAGAAAATTTATGTACTCAAATGTTTCTTCTTAGAAACCGAAGTCAGCTGTTTCTTTGCGTTATAACGTATAAAAACAACACTATACTGATTTGTTATTTCCTTAAACGTATTTTGCATTAAAAGGATACGTTCTTACATTTTCTTGTACTCAAAATAAATAAACAAAATTAACTTTATTTTTCAAGCAAACTGCAAGTTGAGAACTTCCTTTCCCATCAATGTCATAAACATACGGTAAGGTATTTCATTTGTCTTCCACATACAAATAAAGGAAATGTAGATCGGACAACGAAAGCAGGCATTGGACGACAAAAGTTATATATATATATATATATATATATATATATATATATATATATATATATAAAGAATGCGTTATTGATGCAAAACAAAGGTATCTCCAATTATAATTTTTTAAGAGAAAATTGCATTATCATCCACGCCATTTTATGCATGTTAACTTCATGACGTTATCCACCACGCTTTTGCAATGATACTAATTCATTAACATAAGAGCTTTTTCTTAACACAAGCAATTTCCCTATTAAATATAATATAAACCAAAATGTAATTAGAAACCGTATATACCTTATGCAAGGGAAGCAAAACTTAAAAAACATAACGTACTGAACGGGACGGTAGTAGAACCGGAAATGCAGTCCGTTCGTGTCGAATTTCGCAAAGAACAACACGTTGTGGCTAACATAGCCATTATAAACGGTAACGATATATGCAGGGGCATTCGTAATTATGCCCAGTAAAGAGAAAATGTCGACATATACCAAAGTTTAATTATTGAAAGAAAAAAGATACCAACATGATGTAAATATATTTACCAATAATAACACAAATTCAAAACTTGGTGTATTTGTGTATTTGCGTATTAACTAGTTTGCTTGCTGCATGGTTGCTTAGTTTGTTTAGTTTTGACACTGGGCTGTTTGCGTTGTTTACATGTGTGACAGTTGTGGTTGCGTTTGTTGGATTGTTTTTTGTGTTGCTTTGGCTAGTTTGGTTTATTTATTTGTTTACACGTTTGTGGGTATATGTGTTTGTTCACTAGTTTGTTACAGTTAAATATTTGTGGATGTGTTTATTGGCTAGTATGTCCATGTTTGAATGTTTGTATATTTGAGGGTTTTTACTTTTTGTGGTGTTGGCTAACGTTTTTAATTTGTTTGCTTTGAGGTTGTTTTCTAGATGTTTACAAAAAATACTTTAGGACGCACACACAGACACGTGCACATGCATACACATAATCGCACACACACACACACACACACACACACACACACACACACACACACGCACACACGCACGCACATATACACACATATACACACACGTACATACACACACACACACGCACACGCACACGCACACGACGCGCACGCGCACGCGCACGCGCACCCGCACCCGCACACGCACACGCACACGCACAGCACAGCACACGCACACGCACACGCACACGCACACGCACACGCACACGCACACGCACCCGCACACGCACACGCACACGCACACGCACACGCACACGCACACGCACACGCACACGCACACGCACACGCACACGCACACGCACACGCACACGCACACGCACACGCACACGCACACGCACACGCACACGCACACGCACACGCACACGAACACATGAACGCATGGTAGAAACCTTTCAATATATTTTAAAAGCTAGGGTGAATTAAAAAAAATCCCCCGTTTGGTCCAACATACAGGATCTTGTAACATTTGTGTATATTTTGAAGTAAATACAAAACAGTAGAATGCAACGTCGTCTTGTATAATTTAAAAGTTAATCTAAACACAATAAAAATCAAAGGAACTAGCGATCAAGTAAATACATAAACAAGCTAAGTGCCTCGAACTCCCAAACCTAAGAAGCGTTTTGGGCATTCTGTGTTTTGGGAATTCGGCACTTTGGTCATTCGGTGCTTAGGTCACATTCAGCGTAGTTTCGCAATATTGAAATTTGGCGTAATGGTCATCGATGTTTTGGTCACGTTCGGCGTTTTGAACCCTTAAAATATAGATTTCGCGATTTGGTAATTCGGCGGAGTGTCTAGGTCCCTATAAAAAATCAAATTCGGATATAAATACTGTATAGTCACATAATGCGGGTGATCTATATATTACGACAATTAAGTATAAGATTAAGGTTTTAAAAATTTTCGTATAATTTATTCCTCGAGTTATTCTCGGAATAACAGAGGTCGCGTTTTACAATGCACAATTATAAAAAATGCTGCAATAATTTCTATAAAGATGAAATAGAATTATTGGTAGATTTTGTGGAGGTACATAAGGACGTGGTCGGTACGTATAAAATCTGATTAGGTAATCATTTTATTTTTGTAGATTACTGCAGGAAAAAAGTTTCATGTGACACAACATTTGCACACCGCGATTGCAACTGGCGTAGTACCCTTAGGTACTACTTTTGTTTGTTTAACCCGCTCCAAAGAACAAGATTTGAATTCTTTTAAACTTTTTTATAATTTCAACTTTATTGAATAAACATTTAATAATTGAGATGATTATCTTTTATTACGTTTCATTAAAACTGAATGGATTCAATTTATAAAGGTATTATTTACTACTTAATTTTTACTTTGCTTGCTAATTAATTTCGATTTGCGTAAATGAATTTTAAGCTTTATGTTTACTAACTCCTTTCTTAACTGGTTGTAACGGCTAGCTCAAGTTAATATAAAGAAACGATATCTGTTATCATTGCCCAAATAGCCTGCGCAACAAAACGCAAGCTACTTACAACCCGCGAATGCTCTCTTTTTACACATCAACAAAATCGAGTTATTGTCCTTTATACTTCGATTTCACAAAACGCGTTATCTTCACTTATTACGTCACTTTTTATTATTTTAGTACGGAAGGTAATTTTCTACTTCTTCCCTATCACCGTTAATTAATTCTTATTTGTAATTTTAACACTTTATGGGGTAGCTTGACTATACAATGTCGCTTAGATTGTGAATTCTGATCGCTTATTTTTATGCGACCCTTTCTGTTCGCTTACTTATCGCAACTGTTTGTGATCGCTCACTGTATGCGACTGACTGAAAAATTTATGATTATAACAGCGTTATTTCCTTCCACCACATTAATGCAAATGTCGCGTATTTTAAATATTTTCAAATTGAATATATAAATATGAATTATAATAAACATCATTTCTTTATCCAGTAAAATAATATATAAATATCTAATCTCGTATAATTTAGCGCGACATTTAATTTTTCTCAAGCTCCCGTTATACGATACATCTAGCTAATGTGAAACGCAAATCCTCCAAACAGCTTTTATTAAAAACGTGTTAGGAAATATTTCTTCGAAAAGTGGGCCAGCCAAATCTGCATTTTCGTTTGAGCTGTGTGACGCTGTTATTGCAGCTAACATTCCTTTTTATAAATTAAAAAATCCAACATTTAAAGGATTTTTAGAGGAAATCACAAATCACGCAGTCCCGGACGAATCAACATTGAGAAAATTATTTGGATTCATGTTACGAATCGGTACGAGCATATTATTTTATATTTTAATTTAGTAAATATTATAAGTAAAAATAAATAGCTTTTGTTGATTTTTTAGTATATTGAGAATATTCGAACCGAAATTGGCAACAATTTTATGTGGGCTTCTTTTGATGAAACAACGGACTGCCAGGGTAACACATGATAGCATGCGTAAGTGTAATTATTAAGATTTCTGAATGATTTATCTGTTGGTAACCGCTATTAAATTAGTTTTGTTGTGACGCACTGACGCAGTACTACACATACTTAAATCAGCAAAAGCTCTCCAGTTATTTTATCGAAAATTAAGGCATTTAATAAAAATAATAGCTATGTATTTTGTGAATAAATTATTATTTTATTTATAGGTGATGGTATGCTCGTTCGATGTTTCGGACTCACTAGCCGTAGGAAAACCACAGAAAGCCTTTAAAGATAAAAATGTAGTAAACGGACTGACCTATATAAAAACAAACTTTTCCTGTCTGCCACAAAATATTACAAAATTGGAAGAAATGGGCTTGACTTTTGTCGAATCTTTAAAAATTGTTGAAGAGGTAGTCAATCTCACATCCAAAGCTCCAGGACCAGTAGGGAAAAAATTGAAGAGAAGCGAAACTACGTTCTACAAAAAGATCCTTCCTTTAAAATTTTACAACAAATTTCTCAAATTCACCAAGGTGTTTCAAATGGTGATTCAAAGATGACTCCAGAGTAGATAAGCGCTTTGAATTTTACCCCTAACACTTCCTGTGACGTTGAACGACAGAAGAACTAACTTAACAGTTGATAATTTAGAGAAACTTCTTGTAACTAATTGGTACCAAAATAAAAAAAAATAATTGGATTAGTGCCTATTATTCATGTATTTATAATTTTTCAAGTAAAGTTTCTTTTTTTATACCTAACTTGAATATGTATGTTTTGATTTTAACGCCTTTTTCTTTCGACCGTTTTTCCTTTTTTGTACTTTGAGACGCTTTTTTTTTTCCTTATTGTTTATATCTTTCTGTCTGCCTTTTTTGAGCTTTTATTGTGCGTTACTATCCTGTTTTCGTTTATGAAACATATGGAGACGGCATAACAGCAGCCACTACTCAAGATGATACTGGTAAATTGGTAAAATACTAGTATATTTTTTGTTGTGCAGATTTTAATGGCAAACTTACAAACTGGTGCAAGTAACAATATAGTAGCCGATAGTTCAGTGAATATTGAAAGTTGTAGATATAGTAAAATCGTTTTGCTTGCGTCATATTTTTATTTTAATTCTCTTTTTAAGGTGTAGTCAAGCGAAAAGTGTTACAAATAGGGCCCAGTACATCACAAATAGAAAAATAAACCGATGTTCTCGCCTCCTCAGCAGTTGCAACACCCAGTAAGCATTTGAAGGCGTTATTGTTATAATTAAGTTATTACACACTAAATACTAATACATAATTCTCTAACAAATTCGCAAAATGATTGTTTATAATGTTTGACTGCAATCTATTATTTATATTCAAATTTATATTATCTTACAATGGTTGCAAATTAGCAATACCATTTTCAATTCCTAGTTCAATTGGTGGATTTCCATCATTTTCTTTAATGTAAATATTATGCAAAACCGCTGTTGCAACAATTTACAAACAATTTCTGGTTCTTATGTGTGCTTCATTGTATAAATTTTCAGCAGCAGTATTTGGATTAGGTAAAGGTGTAAGTAAATACCATAAGGACTGTCGCCCATAATAACATAATTTGGGAAATGGTTATTCTCAAATCTTCCCTATATCCTGCTGTTGTTAAAAATTGTTTGATCTTGGCATGAACCTTGCCACCGTATTACTATATTAATAATTCGCATTCGTGAATTGCAAACTAGCTGCACATTTCATGAAAAGTATCCTTTTCTGTTTCTAAACAGTTCAGCATCATCTCCGCCAGGGCTTTGAATCCTAATATGAGTACAGTCTATAGCTCCAATCATGTATAGAAATCTGGTAATCTGATAAAAAAGTTCTTTGGATTCTTGCCGAGAAGCTTCAGTCTCAGGAAATGCGGCGAATCTACCATGCAACCGCGCCATAGCCTGTCGTACTATCTTACAAGTTGATGCTTTACTAACTCCCACAAAATCCCCAACCATGTTACCAGTAGCATATAATCTTAAGGCTAGGAGTATTTTGGTTGCAGGTGAAATTGCTTGGTTGCGTTCTGTAGGGGACTTCATTGAATTTCTAATTAAATTCAATAGCATTTCACATGTTCTTTTTTGCATGCGGAAACGAGTCAAGAAATCCACATCTGCATATTCTTTTTTTTATTATAATTATGGACCTGAACAGGCTAAATTTGGCCTATCGTGCTAAAGCACACAGGAACACTTAGGAGGATGGATAGAGGGATAATGAACTGCCATTAGAAGCCTATGAACAGCTACCTTAAATTTTCTCATATCATAAGTGAGAGGAAAGCAGGAACTAGGGAGATCATTCCAGAGTTTAGAAGTCGTGTAGAAAAATGTGGATTGCGTCCGTTTGGTACGACAAGTGGAGATTTGTACTACATACTGATGATGTGAATGAGCGAATCGAGTGTTTCTCGCAAAGATAGCCCGAGATGGTATCAAAGAATATAATTCAGCAGCACAATAGCCGTTGTAATAACGATAATACAAAGAAAGAACTGAAAACATCCTTCTATGCTCAAGGGACTGTATGTGAGAAATTAAGGACGGGTCATTTATATGCATGATCGCTCTCTTTTGAATACGATCAACGATATAGAGCGCGTATTGGGGAGCGCTAACCCAGAGATGAGAATTATATTCCAGATGAGGCCGAATTTGGACCTTATACAGCAGAAGGAGTTGTCGAGAGGTGAAGTACTAATTAGATCTGTACAAAAAGCCTATTTTACGAGCAGCTGTTTTGATAGCTGACAGAAGATGGTCAACCCATGAGAGATTTGAAGATACAGTCATATCCAACAGAGTAATAGAGTTTGAAAACTTAAGAACTGAGCCATTCATACTTACAGCAGACTTACAGTAGACTAAGATGAACTACAGTGAAGAGTGCTATCGTCAGCAAAGCAATGGATAGGATTAGTTGTTGAAGAAATAAGGTCATTTATGTACATCAGGAAAAGTGTAGGCGCTATAACGGATCCCTGTGGTATGCCCGCGTTAACGCTAACTTCTTTTGAAAAAAAGCCATCAACTACGACACGTATTCGTGTTTTATCAAGGAAACTAGAAACCCAGTTGATGAGGGTATCATTTAACCCAAACGTGGTGAGTTTGGCAAGTAAACACTTATGCCAAACTTGGTCAAATGCCTTTGAGATATCTAAAGCGACTACAACGGTTTCAGCGGACTGCTCTACTGTATTGTTCCAAACTTGGGTCACATATGAAAGAAGATCACCTGCTGAACGACTTTGCCTAAACCCATATTGGTGGTCACTAAGGAGTTCGTTAGTTTCAAGGAACGTAACCAGTTGCTGATTGACGGCTTTTCCATGATTGTAGACAAAATGGAAGTGATGGCAATTGGTCGGTAGTTTGAGAGATCGGTGTTATCGCCTTTTTTGGGAATAGGTTGAATATTTGCTAATTTCCATAATGAAGGGAATTCCCCAGAAGACATAGAGATCATATAGAGCTTAGATAGGACTGGTACTAGTTCGGGGGAACATTTCTTTAAGACAATAGCTGGGATACTGTCTGAGCCAGGCGCCTTATTGAGATCAAGCCTACTGATGATCGATTCCAAGAGCTTATACCGAAAATGAATTGGTTTCATAGCGTATGAAGAATAGTTGACTAGGGGCACATCTTTTCCAGAATCATTGAGACACGAGTTTGATGCAAACAAATCCACAAAAACATTGGCTTTGTCTACAGAATCAGCAACTACTGATCCGTCAATAGATGTCAGGGGGGGAAATGAAGATGTTCCAAAGTTTTTACTAATGGCTTTAGCTAAAGACCAAAATTTACGACAGCCTAAAGGAGATGTAGCTAGTTCATTGCATTTTCGTTGTTTTGGTTTTTAGTTTTGGTGATGACACTTTTGCAGATATTTCTATCACCAACGTATTCTACATTGTGATAGGATCACGATTTACCGTCAAAATTTTGTTGTCAAGTTGAGTTTTATGAATAAATTTGTTTACGTGGCGAGCTTTAGTTTTTTTTGTTTGTGAATTATTATTCCGTAATTTAGATTGTTTTCCTTATTATTTCCTGTTTATTGAATGTTGAGTAACGTATTATTTGTATATAGTTGTATATAATGTTTATTTCGTTTGATTTCCTTAAGATTTAATAGAAATTTTTGTAAAAATTAAGTAACTTAAAGAAAGAATGTAGATTTATATGTGTTTGATATCGGGCTGGTGACATGAAGACGAGTAATTGTTGTGGTTCAGCTTAATACTGAGTATGTTGGTTTTAAGTCATAGAGGTAGAATGTGGGACTAACTGTTTGTACTTTAATGAAAATATAGAGATATTTTGCACGTTGATTATGTTGACGTTTACACTTTTGAAAACTATCGAGTCCTTACGGATAAAAACGAAGTTTGTGTGTAGGGGTATCAAATCTTCTCCTTCCGTTTTTTAAATTGGTGGAACTAAATTAGATGAGATTTTTTTTTGAGTGGTGGGATTAAAAAATCCAAGATGGATTTTTGGATATAATTTGCATGATTCTGAAACTGACTGCGCTCCCGAGTAGTAGTACGGTGACGCTTGCTGTTACGCTTTAAGGGGTGGTTTAGAACGTTGATATATTGGACCTTTTGGTGTTTAACGAACATACTTTTGTGTTGTAAGGGTAGTATATCTACTTTCTGAAGAAAACCTGTGAAGGGATTTTAGTAAGGTTGTTCAACCACCAAAGGATTAGACCTAGTGCCGATTTCAATTTTACGTAATTAAGTTACTTAGAGATCATCGTCGTGTTATATTAGTGCTTCTGTGAACTCTGGTTTATATCGCTTTTGCGGATTTATTAACATTAACGTTCTTGAAGTGCCACCTAATTGCCGTACAAAGCGTGCTGGAATATATATAAAGAAACTTTCGCAGTATATTAAAATTATAGTTATTTAAATAAAATTATTAACCATTTGGATTGTTAGTGCAAATAAAACTATTTAAGAGATAAAAGTTAACAAGCAATTTGAGCGCACAAATTATTATTTTGAAAGAAGTTTTTAATTAATGCAGTAACATTTTACCGAGATTAAATCAAGGAATTGTTTGTGTACAAAAGAATATTAGTCAACATTTTCATTCATCATTTGTCAGAGCAGTGAGATTCCATTTCCGTTATAGCTGTAACCGATCACCTGGTTCGTTTTCAATTGTTCTAACACAGGAGAGGTGTTAATCTAGACATTAAGGTAATGTAATATTGTGTTTTTTTTCTTGAATATTTTCAAGATTTCTTGTGTGTTTCGAATTATTTTTTTTTGTTAACGAAGGTTTGAAAGCGGTCGTATTTTTTTTTAAAATTAAGTTGTTTTAATTTGGTTATTGTAATTAATCATAATTCTAACGCTCCGCCTTCACACTTTTTTTTATTTTTAGTAGTAAAGGGCAATTGACCCTGAAATAGTGTGGTTACATAATCCACAATATATATATATATATATATATATATATATATATATATATATATATATATATATATATATATATATATATATATATGTTAAGTAATCTAGAACGGCGTTACGCAGGATCCTGGCCAGACATTCTGTCGCCTTTTCAGCATTTGTATTTCTTTTTGTTTAGACGCATTATCGTATGTTTACATTTATAATATTTTCTTTATCTTTTTTTATCTTATTATAGCTTTGTTAGGTTTTATAAATTTGTTTTAATTCTATGAAAACCCTTTTGTGTTACATAAAAGTTTTTTTTTGCAAATTGCAAGTTTACCAGTAATTTAGAAGCGTAAAATTTTAACGTAACGAAGTGACAGTTTGTTTTATTGAGTAATAGCGTTAATGATATTTAGTGTTTTATTTGATCTTTTAGTTGAGTATTAGTTCATTTAGAGTGCATTCAACAAAGGTTTTTTGTTTTGTTTTGATTATTATTTAATGCCTAATTATTTACACTGAGGTGTAGTAACGTAACTTTATTGAGTGTTCATCACGCTTTTGTTTGTCAAGCGTGTAGTGCTATTTTGAAGCCCTATTTCAGGTGGTTTACTGAGTTGCTGTCCAGCACACCTGGGATTGATTGCGGATAGGTAAGCGTATGTTTTTTGTATGTTTAGACACGCTATGTACTCGTAATTTTGGCACGACATCCCTTATTTTGACTACCAAACATTCTGGTGCCCAAAAACCGAACTGATTACGTCTTCATCCCCTATTTTGACTTACGTACGTTTTACTATTCTGGATGTGCAAAATTTATCAACATCATACCCATACCCATACGCTGACTAGTCGGGGCAAAAAGGCCAATTTTATCTGTAATCCCGTCCTACCACCCGTTTATACCGTTACAACATGACTGTCGACCGATTTATTAGATTTCCATTTAATGTAACATTTATTTTTTAAAGATATTGCGTCAGTACAAGCCTTATTGAACCAGGGTTGGGAACGTGAATGACCTATACGGTACTGTTTTTTGGGAATGTATAACTCCATTCCCATCAGGATGACTTCAGATACTGAAAGAGCGATGTCCGAAGAAGAGGACGACTTAAAACAATATTCACGCCATAGATAGGTGCAAAGAAAACCCGTAAATTACTCCATCAAGCTGACTTAAAACACCACAAGGTTCTACCGGTTTTGCGAACAGCAGTGGAATTAGGTACAGTAGAAATGATTTCTATTAGACAATGGTCGGAAAGACCTAAAGGCGAAAGAACGGAAGTTTTATAAACAAGAGGGTTTGATGTAAGAAAGAGATCTAGAAGAGTTGGAGTATGGTTAGGGTTATCAGGGATTCTTGTGGGTTCAGAAATCATTTGTGTGAGATCACATGAAATAGCAAATGTTTCTGCACTATGACCAGCAGGATTTGTAGTGGATGAAAACTGAAGCCAATTAGAGTTATGAACATTGAAATCGCCTACAATTGAGATATCGCAAGATGGAAACTGAGACAGGAGATAGTCAACTTTTATACTAAGGTAATCGTAGAAGTCTTGAAAGTTACTGCCATTAGGAGACCTATAAATGCAACAGTAGAATTTCACAAAATTAGGACCAGAATGTTTAAACCAAATCACGTCAAAATTTTTATTTTCTAAGGAAGAAAGCCTCTTGCAAGCAATTATGTCCTTGATGTAGGCACATACATCTCCTTTATATCGAAAGTTAGAGAGAAGGTGGTATTGAGGAAATTGCAAGTCGGGTGAATCGGAGCTTTCAGAGGAGACTTGTGTTTCAGATAGAAACAAAATATCAGGTTGTAATTGTTCAAGATGTTGGTGAATAGCATTAAGATTAGACCTGATACCGCGGATGTTGCACTAGTGAACCAGAAAGTTGATACTTTCGATGACCGTGGTCGCTTGAGCCCTGCCCTCCCGGACATCCGAATGGGGCAGGATTTTACATCCGGAAATTATTACCCTAGAAACCACAGCCATCTTATTTTTTAATTTGGGACTTTTAATCCGATAGGAACACAGTGAGCTTGAGAAGGAAGAATAAGGATGAGAATAGATTAAGGATGAAGGAAAAGGTAACCGGCAGCCCTTACCGAGCTCAGAAAATCGGAGACCCAATGTTAAGGAGTCCATGGTAAGGGTGGTGGTACCTCCCCGGCTGGCATGGAGTATACATGCCTACCACCTTTAAAATAATTTGGCCTGCAACACAAACTGTTTTCAAAATGCCAGTCAAGAAGATATTTAGGAAATACCTTACCGGTTTCTAAATACTTTGGCTCTCTGTGGGGCAGCTACCGCCCCTCATACATATTTAAGAGGAACGTATTATCTTTGTCATCAGAATCAAACAAAGCTAGATTTTTGTAAGCCATTTTTAAATAAAATGAAAAAATTTTCCGCACAGCAAACTACCCGCAAGATTCTTTATTTTGTCAAAAAACTTGGTTATGTTTTCCTGAAAACTGTTACGCGGCTGACCAGTGGGAATTAAGAATATCTTTTTCCGTAGTATATCTAACGCAGATCCGAGGGATAAGTTATCCCAGGCGTTATACTGGGAATAACGTTATTGGTTATTCGGTGATTGTAAAACGCAACTTTCTTATTTTATTTCACGTATAACGTATTCTTGGTATATACTTGATTTGAAGATTTACCTACAGATTTTGAGACTAAACATTCAAAATTGTTTCCATTGAAGTTTATCTAGAAAGGTGCAAGCATTTTTTTGTAAAATAGCGCTATTTATCGCCCTCCAACGCTTCTATCATATCTCACAACATCGTAATCCTTATAAAAATTTAACAAGTTGTCTGGAATATTTCCCGTCAGCAATGTTTCTGTGAGTTCTAAAACATCAAATTTATTATTTATATTTACAAAACAATCTATGCACTTATCTTAATTTCATAACAGCGACCTTACATTTAAATGAAGTATTTTAATCTTGCTCATTTTAATAAAAATTTCCGGCAATTGGAATACAATAGGATTATAATACTTTTGAACACAGTCTGATGGACAAAAAATAGTTTAAAGTCTAATATTTATTTTCAATAGCTAATTTGAAATTTGTATTCCTACAGTTTACGATAACTTTTATCGATAACCCTCCTGTTACTTTGTATAATTTTATTGTGCAACTTGTTCGCAATGTTAGTGGCGGGTATAGATTTTGCTTCACTAAATGTTTCTCTTAAACGATGTTTGGAAACATTAGCGATGCTTTTGTTTTGCCTATTATTTATTTTAGGACCTGGAATCTGGCTTTTGGTTACTCTTTATCTATTGGTTTATACTAGTTACCGTATATACATTATTTTATATATTGTGTGGATTTTTTTGTTCGATAAGAATACGTGCGACGAAGGCGGTAGACGATTACGGTGGGTGCGTAATTCACGTTTTTGGAAGTATTTGGTTGATTACTTTCCTGTATCACTAGTGGTTGCTCCTGGAGCGTGTTTAGATCCAAACAAAAACTATATGTTTTGTTCATTTCCACATGGAGTGATGCCATTTGCGTCAATTTTTTTTGCTGTTATGGACAGTGGTGAATTTAAAGCAATTGCGTCAAATTTTACAATATATGCTGCTATTTTAAAATTCGTTTTTTTCGTCCCATTTCATCGGGAATTAATTTTGTCTCTTGGATTATGCAGCCCAAGTGCAAAATCTTTAAGATGGATACTAAATCAACCAGCTCCAACTTTAGTGGGAATTATGATTGGTGGTGCTGCAGAAGTGTTGGCAATGAAATCAAATCAGCACCATGTAGTGTTAAAGAATAGGAAAGGGTTTGTCAAGATTGCTTTAGAAACAGGAGCTTCTCTTGTTCCCATGTTTTCTTTTGGGCACTCAGATGTGTATGATTTACTTGATAATCCAAAAGGATCGTTAATTCGTACATTTCAAGAATTGGTAAAGAAATATGCAGGATTTGTACCAATAGTCCCAAATGGCCGTGCACTACTCCAATGTACATTTGGTCTTACTCCGAAAAGAGTACCAATTACATCAATTAGTAAGTGAAACACCTGCCTTTAATTTGTAATTGTTTAATTGTTGCAGTGGGTGTACCAATTGATGTTCAGAAAACTTTAAATCCGACACCGGAACAAATATCAAATCTGCATGAAGAGTTTATGGATCGATTAATGGCATTATTTGAACAGCATAAACATAAATATTGTAATAATCCTGACGAAGTTCAATTAATTATATCATAATTTTTTTCAAGTTGTTGCCATTTATATCTGAAAACTTTTCTGAGTAAAAATTAAAGTAAATAAGAATAAATTATATGTGAAAAAACTCGTGTATTCAGATTCCCAGGGGCCAATATTAGTGAGCTGTGGCACCTTTCTTTAGAATCCTAGATTCCTCCTGGAGACAACTCCAACAGAGTCACTGTTTCAAGAGATGTCGGTATCTAAATTCTCTGTCTGATTATTTTTCAAAAACATCAGCTCTCCATTATACTGTAAACAAATATTCATATTCAAATAGATAACAATCAAGTACGTTGTAGTGATGTAGAAATACATCTTGAATTAGAATAAGACTGAAGTTTTCTTATCATATCTCAAAATGCATAGGAAAGGCGTATGCCAGTTTAAAAAAATTATTTTCGGACCGTTACATTCTGTCAGTTGAGTTAAAAATTAAGATTTACGATGCACTCGTATTAAGTCATAAAAGACCGATATAACTAAATAATGAATATACACACTAATAAGGGCTAAATTCATATCAGTTATACTGCCTTTTAGTCATTTTTGTAGAATTCTGTTTTTGTTTTGTTGTTAAATTATATTTGGTTCCTTTCTTTGTACTGAAAACAAATAAACCCTTTATTATTATTAATACTATTATTATTATTTTTACCTCACAATACGAAAGTATTGGTCGGCGAAATTTTGAGTGTAGCACTTTAGTTTTTGTGACTTATCGCAAAATAGAAAACAGATGGAAAGTAGATCCTAGCGTATTATTAAAGAGGATTAAATTTCCTTTAAAATGAGCTAACATACTTAAAAATTGCTCTACCGTAAGTTGGAAAAAAAAGGTTCAAACATGAAAGTTTCAAAATGTATGTCTGTCTGTCTGTGTGTATGTGTTCCAGCGCGATAGCATCCACAAAGCTAATCCGATTGTCATGAAATTTGGTACCCAGGTTCAGATCCATGAGTAGGCGGAATGATGAACTTTTGAGCAAAATCTGTCTAGTCAAAATGGAATTCCAGATTTCGACAATTATAGAGTGTACAGAGTGGCCAACTAAGAATGCGAGGTACTGTATCTGGGAAACTATCCATCGTAGAGGCTCGCGCAAAAAAAGTTATACTAAAACGGCCAATACAAAAACCTGGAAAATATTTTCAAGTTTCTGAAATAGCCGCTAGGGGACGTAACTGCAATCTTGAATCCAAAAAAGTAATGTTTCTGTGAATTCTGCTATATTAACCTAATAAAAGATAACTGATTTTTGATGTCGAGGATAATCTTAACTTTTTTTGTTTGGCACTTTTTGACGTGTCTATAAAAATAAAGTGGTGGGGGGTATTCAAAGGGTTTCCTTAAATCACCTCCCGTATCTTCGAAACGGCTAATACGATTTTAACAAACTTGGGCGCGTTGAGAAGAGCTTTTCTTGGGCTACAAATCTTATAATAATTGAAGTTTTGTTAGTTTCACATGTCGTCGCTAGAGGGCTTTGTTCGACATTCCGACAGAAATGGTTAATTTTCGCAAAAAAATTAAATGCATTGGTATGACTTTTTTTCATGAAGCTTTAAACTTTTTTCAAGTAGCTACGGGGGCATTCCTTCTTTAAAGCGGTCCTTTTCAGGGCCACAACTTACATAATAGAAACAATTCCAGAAAAATATAGTTAAAAAAAAAATAAAAAATTATGGGATTTTCGTATAAAGTTTTCTTTACCCGATATTTTAGGTTAGGAACAAGATATCTAGATGCGGTTTTCGCGAGCTTGTTTAGGCATCATTTAACTACTTGTTCATGAAAAACAGTCATACCAATACATTTAATTTTTTTGCGAAAATTAACCGTTTCTGTCGGAATGTCGAACAAAGCCCTCTAGCGACGACATGTGAAACTAACAAAACTTCAATTATTTTAACATTTGTAGCCCAAGAAAAGGTTTTTTCAACGCGCCCAAGTTTGTAAAATCGTATTAGCCGTTTCGAAGATACGGGGGGTGATTTAAGGAAACCCTTTGAATACCCCCACCACTTTATTTTTATAGATACGTCAAAAAGTGCCAAACAAAAAAAGTTCAGATTATCCTCAGTTATTTTTTTATTAGGTTAATATAGTAGAATTCACAGAAACATCACTTTTTTAGATTCAAGATTGCAGTTACGCCCCCTAGCGGCCATTTCAGAAACATGAAAATATTTTCCAGGTTTTGTATTGGCCGTTCTGGTAACTTTTTTTCCGCAAGCCTCTACGATGTATAGTTTCCCAGACACTGTACCTCGCGTTCTTAGTTGGCCACCTCGTACAAATACGAACGGCTATTCGTAACAAACCGGCACATCTTTACGTAGGCAACTAAGTGAACCATCTTAGAATTGAATATCTACCAAGTTTTTCGTTTGTTCGTGAACTCCTCCGGTAGCGCAGTGGCAGCGCGTTTGGTTGATGTCCTGGCGTCTCTGGTTCAAGACGCATAATGTACCAAATTTTTTTTATCTTATCTTATTACACGTGTTAAGGCATTTGTAGTCATTTGATACTATTTTTGAAAAAAAAATTTTGGCCCTTTGATCAAAAATTTTCGAATTTTTTTTTCATTTTTACACGTTCTGAACCATTTCTGACCATTTGAGACGATTTTTGGAAAAAAAAATGTTTTAGCCCTTTGCTAAAAAATGTTTTTTTTTGCGACATTTGAGATGATTTAGGTCAAAATTCTCCGAAATTTTTTTTGTATTTTTAATCGTTTTGAGCCATATTTGACCATTTCAGACGATTTTTTGGAAAAAAAAATTTTGGCCCTTTGGTCAAAAATTTTCGCAATTCTTTTTTGCATGTTTAAATGTTACGATAAATTTTAAAATATCAGAATTCTAATTACTTTTTTTTATTACTAAGTAGAATTTATCATTTAGGAATTATATAAACAACTGTTGTTTTCACAACAAGTGGACTCTTATGCACATATTTACACGTTTTCAAATTAAGAACTAAATAATTGTATACTGGGTGATTATGATTATTTACTTTCTCTGATCAACTTTTTCGATCGTGATCATTTTTGTTTAGTACGTCAAGCTTTATAGATATTATTTAAATAATAACGTAAATTTAAGATAATGTGTTGTCATATTTAATTGTTTCTGTCGAAGTATTACGATTTTTTTAATAAAACAATTTAACAATTTAATGATATGAAAAAACTATACAAAGTGTTTGGTAGCAAAAAAAAACACAGTACACTAGTTATAAAACACATCAAATTCTTTCATTTTTACATGTGCTTGTTTAAATTATCAATTACATTGTATTGTGAGGTAATGTGTTGCACATCAGATTTTTTTACGTAGTGTCAACCAAAGATATGGTATACAATATCTTTGGTGTCAACCGTCAAGGTTATTATTAACCACAGCCTATGATACTGTATTTATATATTTTTGAATATGTGTTATTTAATTGCAGAAACGAAAATACTGTGTTTATTTGCAGGGCATTGTCTAGAGTGAACGTGTATCCGTATCTTTATTTTATTGCCTGTGACCTTGGACATTCATCAAAGATATGGTTTATCGTGACTGGGGTTGAGCAGTTCTGGCATAATTGTTTAGTTTGACCAGAATAGTATATGAGAATGTGTCATTTTTGTATGTCCTATCGTCAACCTTGTTAAAACTATGCTATGCCGCCTAGTCATTGGGAAATAACGCTTTCTGCTGGTTAATGTTGGCAGGTGTTGCTTTAGCGCTCTATTTTCTGATTCCCACTCCTCTTGCCATTTCTCCCACATTTTATTTTTAATGTATTGTATATGTTTCAGATGATTTTTGTCATCGATATTTAATCTGAAGCATGATTTCGATAAAGTGTCGTGAATTGGTGCGTTTGATTTTATACCTTCACCTTCTTCTCTTAATATAGTGTAGTTGATATGTCCATCGTTGACAAAAACCTTAGATGCATATTTTAACAGGAGCCATAGCCTTCTATATTTTAATGGAAGGACTCCCGACTCCGCGTAAATACTGTTTGCAGGACTTGTTTGGTAAGCACCTATGGTTTTAAACAGAGATTTTGAATAACATGGAGCTTGTGTAAGCGGGATTTACAGGCGACATATATATATATATATATATATATATATATATATATATATATACAGTGAGGTTTTTTCACTGAACATAGCAAAACATATTAACACTATTAACTCTATGTTCAGTTTTAAAAAAACCAGGTCAATGTATTGCCACGGGTTACTTGTTACAAATATCGGGTAGGCAAGCAACCCAACTTATAGGTGTGTTGTTTTTTATTTTGACAAAACTGTTATTTTATTTTCAGGTTAAGTATTGTTGCATTAATTCTTACAGTAAAGTAACAACTTTAGTGAGAAGCTTTTAATGAAATCATTTTAACAAATATTTAAAGTGAGCTTCTTCTTGCTCCAAGCAATATGCTAAACCATCGTAAAATCCTTGAACAGTATTTAAAAAAAAATAGGATCCATTTCGTTGCAGACGGTACGTATTCTATTTTTTAGCTCTTCTGTATTCTCTATTACTATATTATTGTAGACTTTGGATTTTAGATAACCCCAAAGAAAAAAGTTGGTGATAAATCGGGGTGCCTCGGTGGCCAAGATATGGGTCCAAATCTTCCAATCCAGCGATACTGGAAGGTTTCAGTAAGGAAGCGTGTAACAGGACCTGTGGAATGTGGTGGAGCACCGTCCATTTGAAACCATGGGTTCTCAATATTTAAGGCTTCCTTAATGATAATAAGAAAGGGAACAGAAATGCTAGGTACAAACCGATAATTCTGTGAATTAACTGTGCCATCTAAACAAAACGATGCCTCATCTGTGAAAACTATCTTGTGAAAAATTTCTTTATTTTCATTTAGTAAATTAAATACTGTTTTACAAAAATTTGTTCTTTTAATTTGGTCAAGAGGAAAAAGCTGTTGGTGATTGGAAAATTTATAAGGTTTGTATTTATACTTTTTAAAAGTTTTAAGAACAGAGGATTTCGAAATACCAAATTCATTTGCTATTGAGGGGGTAATGGGATTTTCTTATGCATAACATGATATCTCTATTTCTCGTTCTTCTGTCAAGACAGGGCAAGCTTTTATTCTCCTTTTATGTTATTGTATTACACAATCTTCATCATTAAATCTTTTGATTATGCTGTGAATAGTTGCGACAATGGTATTGGTCTTTCGGGATAACTTACACAAAGCAAATCGCGCACTTGTCTTATACTCATATCGCTGTTGTACCAGCGTCGAATCTGAACATTTTCATCTTTTAAATACATGCTGCAAACCACTAGTGCAAATTAAACTTTGTAAAAAGAAATCAGTTTTGAAAGTTTTTCATGACATTAGTGACAATTTATTAATCAAAGGTTGATTGATAATGTTGAAATTGCTCTTGTAATGCATTGACTTGTTTTTTTTAAACTGAACATAGGGTTAATATGTTTTGCTAAGTTCAGGGAAAACCTCACTGTGTATCATCGAGCCATAGTCAATGCGTGATAGAAATGTTTTATATAATCTAATGAGAGCTTCTCTATCCGCTCTCCATCTAGTATTAGCAAGGAATTTTATTATATTGACTATTTTCTTTGCCTTTGTAACTAGTTCCTCAACATGGTTTGTCCATCCAAGTTCATTCCGAGAAATTTTCATTGTTGGATATTTTTTATTTGTTGCTCATTTAGGAATAACTTAGGTTGGTGATGTGGCGTTCTTATCCTGCAAAAGTGCATGCAAGCTATTTTGCTGGTCGATATACAGTAGGTCCCACAAGTTCTGTCTAAGTTTATTTAAAGTTCAAGGGTCTAGTTTTTGTAAAACGCTCGGATACATCGATTTTTATTTTTGACTTTTTTTTAGTGGTAAAATATCAAATGGAAACACCTGTTTTTATTTCATTTTCTGAATCTGCATTGAATTCTGAGTAAATCTCATGCACCATGTCATATACCTGTAGTCAACAGATCTCGAGATATTTAGAAAAAGATATTGTCTTTATAAAACTATCAACAACACTTAATCGTATCCAAGGTGATCCATAAACAATACGTACATGTTTTCATTTCGTTGTGTATGTCAATTTATTTCTGACGTCGACATTTGTCCTTTCCGAAGTGGTGTATTTTTGGATAAGACCTACCGAATGACCTGTTAGGTCACCCGACCTAAACTCGTTGAATTTCTTTCTGTTGGGTTATCTCAAATCAAAAGTATATGTTGACAGGCCAAACAATCTAGAGATATTGAAAAGAAAATCAGAAGAGAAGTGCGTGCCATAACTCCTGAAGTGGTTGAAAACGTGCGAAGAGAGTTTATTCATTGCCTTGGCTATTGTCAAGGCGGAAATGGTGCACATTTTGAACATATGATTTGATTTAATGTGTTTTTTGAATAAATTGTTCCTTTTGATACGGTCTTAATTGTTGATACGTTCAATTGTAAATTCCTCGAGATCTGTTGACGTTAGGTATAGGACATGGTACATAAGATTTACTCAGAATTCAAAACAGATCCAGAAAATGAAATAAAAACAGGTGTTTCCATTTGACAAAATCAAGTTGGTGGTCGTAACTTGGTTTTGGGCCGCCCTATACACAAAATGCTACCACTAAAAAAACCGTAGTCAAAAATTAAAATCGACTGTATGAGCGTTTCTCCTAATACTAGACCCTTGAGCTTTAAATGAATTTAGACATAACTTCTGGGACTCACTGTACGGAAGCCCACACTGTCCGCCTGTTGTTTTATAGTGTACAACCGCTCTTTGTAAGCTTGCATTCGATGGTGTACCTAATTTATTAGAGTAATATATCGCTACATCGTCAACGTATCTATAGCAATACTGTATAAAGTTACGCAAATAGGCGATCCCGGAGGGATGCCGTTTTCTAATTTGTGTGCAGTTGAAAGTGCATTTCCGATTCTTACCTGAAAGTACCTGTCATCAAGAAAGGATTGAATGAACATTCCCATATTCCCTGCAATTCCCCACTCATACAGTTTAAATATTACGGCGTACCTCCATATCGTGTCAAACGCTTTCTCTATATCGAAGAACACTGTCGTAGTGTGTTTATTCTCTAGGAAGCCTTCTGGAATTTGATTGACAATACGTACTACGTACTAGGTTGTGATTTGCGGAATGCCCTTTACGGAAACCTGCCTGATGCTCATTAATCAAACTGTTTTCTGAAAGGACTTTCACCAGTCTTCTGTTAACAATTTGTTTCAGTATTTTTCTTACACAAGAAGTTAGAGAGACGGGCCTGTAGCTTTCTACTTTTAAAGATTTTCTTGGTTTTTATATGAGAATAATTAGCGCCATTGTCCATAGCGGTGGATAGTATCTAGTTGTTTTTGGGGCAAGTTCTTTAGCATGCGGTTTGGAATTTTATCAATTCCCCCCGCTGTGCCTCTCAGAAGTTTTATTTCCGCTTTTAGTTCGCCCCTTTGTAATAATTTGCGAATGCTTCTTTGATATTTGTTTGCACTGAAGTTTCTCTCGCAATTTCCGCACTGCTTGCCCCTTTGCAATAATCTGAGAATACTTCTGCTACTCGCAAATTGTCGCTAATTATTTCCCCATTAAATAACAATTTTGGTCTCGTGAAGCTCTTGTTTTTTCCTGTAACAGCCAGAATTTTGTTCCACATTTCTGTTGCCGTGGTGTTGGTGCCTATTTCGCTAATGTATCGTTGCCATGAACGCTTTTGGGCTTTTCGCATTTATTTGAAGTCAGCGAAAGCTCTTAGCCGTTTGAATTCTAATAAATTGTCCATTGTAGGATGTTGCGAGAACTTCTTAAGACATTTTTTTGTTCTCATATGGCTTCCGCAATTTTGGAGGTCCACCAAGGGTCGGGTATTCTGTTCGCTCCGACTTTTGATTTACGTACTGTGAATATTGTTATTATTATTTTTATTTTTATTATTGTTATTATTATTATTATTATTATTATTATTATTATTATTATTATTATTATTATTATTAAAACTATTACAAAGAGGAGTCCCCCAAGGAAGTAATATTGGACCAATTCTTTTTTGATATACCTAAATGGAATATTTCAAAGCAACACAGTGAACTCTACACGTATGCAGACGACCCTATCCTATTGTTTTCGTACCAAGATATCAACGTATGTGAAATAATGATTCAAGAACACTTAAATAACATATGCAATTGGATGCATGGACGGAGCCTTTTTGCGAACCCTGAAGAAATATCCACGATGACATTTCTAGCACCACACATGCAACAAGTTCAACAAACACGAATCAACATGCATAACTGTAAATGTTTAATGAATGAGATCAAACGTGAATGCACCGTTACTAACCCTAGGATGCATATTTGAAAATTTTTACACATATGCATATAATAGGTCCGACAGACCCTCATATATAATAATACAAAAACATAAACTTCAGTAAAGATTTATTGCTTTTTAACACTTAAATTAGTAAACAGCTATTACAAATTGCTTGACTGTACTTTTTACAAACATTTTTTTTACATTTTTTACATATCCGCATAGCTTTTCTTGATAATTTGCAAGGACAACTATAGAATCGTTTTTTTATTACTGGTTCGACATTTTCTTTTTCAATATCAATACATCTTTTTATATGACAGCTAAGTCTAGGATTTTTAGACCGTCGATTCATAAAAGGTAGAACTAATTCTTTGCAAAGGTCTTTGATGAAAAGTCTACGTTTCTGCGTTTCTCCAGTTTGGTAGTCTTTATTCTTACATGTATATAGCAAAAAGGCATTAAATGCTTCTATATCAATTATATTGTAAAAAATCGCAAATGGACAGCGTCGTGTTTGACGTTTTCATGTATAGTTGCCAACCATCTGATCCATTTGATCGACACCTCCTTTTGTATAATTATAATATTCTATTATGTTCGGCTTGTTTTTGGAGTGATCTTCATTTATTGATGCATCATGGTGCGTTGAACTAACCAATATAACAGATTTATTTTTTTAGGGACATAGCTAACAATTGTACGAGTTTGGTTGAAGCCAAAAATCGATGATAATAATTGTCTGCCTTTATTAGGTTTAAATTGTGGTGGAATGTCTCGCTTGTTCTTGCGTAACGCTCCGACTGTAGTTGTTCCAATGTCTAGCAATTGCTCAACTAAAGGGATACTTGTAAAAAAAAATCTATTGTCA
Organism: Vesta saturnalis; assembly: GCA_036346205.1. Taxonomy (NCBI): domain Eukaryota; kingdom Metazoa; phylum Arthropoda; class Insecta; order Coleoptera; family Lampyridae; genus Vesta; species Vesta saturnalis. Next base: position 490,029 of record JARFJB010000904.1, read on the forward strand.
AATTTCTCGACGAATATTTCAACGGTGCAACCCATGTCTCTACAGTATGCATTCCCAAATTCTTTTGAGCATCATCGCCTGCTTTTTTCCCACATAAATCGTCCCATACACAACATACCCACTCTTACATTCACATAACCAAAATAATTTTATACCATATTTGGCCGGTTTACTCGGCATATACTGTATAAAACTACAACGGCCTTTATACGCAAGCAACTGCTCAATTATAACATTACTTTCAGGAATCGTTACAGTTTTATATTGTGTTATAAATAGGTCCCAAATATATCTTCTAGGAGCTAGCTGGTCACTTTGAAGTCGAATTTGCCTTGTTCTTTTATCATCGAACATCAAACATCAAGAAGCGTCTTATATGTTCAAAACGATTAACAGACAGTAGCCTTGTACATAGGATTTGAACATTTATATAGAAAGAGCTCCCTTACCGAAACATCCCAATCTTTTCAACTCCTGCTACTAGAAGTAAACCAACGAACGCATTAATTTCATCTAGTTCAATATCCTGCCATATCTTTCCCTTCTTATGAAACTCTTTCCTTGCTTCCGAATTTGTACATAAAATAATTTCTTCCAATATTTGTTTAGATCTAATAGGTAGCAGGCATGTATACTCCATGCCAGCCGGGGAGGTACCACCACCCTTACCATGGGCTCTTTAATATTGGGTCTCCGATTTTCTGAGCTCGGTAAGGGCTGCCGGTTACCTTTCCTATCATCCTTAATTTATTCTCATCCTTATTCTTCCTTCTCGCCCTCACTGTCTTCCTATCGGATTAAAAGTCCCAAATTAAAAAATAAGATGGCTGTGGTTTCTAGGGTTATAAATTCCGGACGTAAAATCCTGCCCCACTCGGATATCCGGGAGGGCAGGGCCCAAGCGACCTCGGTCATCGAAAGTATCAACTTTCTGATTCACTACTGCAACATCCGCGGTATCAGGTCTAATCTTAATGGTATTCACCAACATCTTGAACAATTACAACCTGATATATTGTTTCTATCTGAAACACAAGTCTCCTTTGACTCTGACTCTAACTTTCGATATAAAGGAGGAGTATGTGCGTACATCAAGGAAAGAATTGCTTGCAAGAGGGTTTCTTCCTTAGAGAATAAAAATTTTGACGTGATTTGGTTTAAACATTCTGGTCCTAATTTTGTGAAATTCTACTGTTGCATTTATAGGTCTCCTAATGACAGCAACTTTCAAGACTTCTTCGATTACCTTAGTACGAAAGTTGACTATCTCCTGTCTCAGTTTCCATCTTGCGATATCTCATTTGTAGGCGATTTCAATGTTCATAACTCTAATTGGCTTCAATTTTCATCTACTACAAATCCCGCTGGTCATAGTGCAGAAACATTTACTATTTCATGTGATCTCACACAAATGATTTCTGAACCCACAAGAATCCCTGATAACCCTAACCATACTCCACATCTTCTAGATCTCTTTCTTACATCAAACCCTCTTGTTTATAAAATTTCCGTTCTTTCGCCTTTAGGTCTTTCCGACCATTGTCTAATAAAAATAATTTCTACTGTACCTAATTCCACTGTTGTTCGCAAAACCGATAGAACCTTGTGGTGTTTTAAGTCAGCTCGATGGAGTAATTTACGGGATTTCTTTGCAACCTTTCCATGGCGTGATATTGTTTTAAGTCGTCCTCTTCTTCGGACATCGCTCTTCCAGTACCTGAAGTCATCCTCATGGGAAAAAACAGTACCGTGTAGGTCATTCACGTTCCCAACCCTGGTTCAATAAGGCTTGTTCTGATGCAATATCTTTAAAAAATAAATGTTACATTAAATGGAAATCTAATAAATCGGTTGACAGTCATGTAGAATACGTTGGTGCTAGAAATATCTGCAAAAGTGTGATCACTAAATCTAAAATGTTGTTAGAACAACGAAAATGCAATGAACTAGCTACATCTCCTTTAGGCAGTCGTAAATTTTGGTCTTTAGCAAAAGCCATTAGTAAAAACTTTCGAACATCTTCATTTCCCCCCCTGACTATTGACGGATCGGTAGTTGCTGATTCTGTAGACAAAGCCAACGTTTTTGTGGATTTGTTTGCATCAAACTCGTGTCTCAATGATTCTGGAAAAGATGTGCCCCTAGTCAACTCTTCTTCATACGTTATGAAACCAATTCATTTTCGGTACAAGCTCTTGGAATCGATCATCAGTAGGCTTGATCTCAATAAGGCGACTGGCCCAGACGGTATCCCAGCTATTGCCTTAAAGAAATGTTCCCCCGAACTAGTACCAGTCCTATCTAAGCTCTATACGATCTCTATATCTTCTGGGGAATTCCCTTCATCATGGAAGTTAGCAAATGTTCAACCTATTCCCAAAAAAGGTGATAAGACCGATTCCTCAAATTACAGACCAACTGCCATCACTTCCATTTTGTCTAAAATCATGGAAAAAGCCATCAATCAGCAACTACTCACGTTCCTTGAAACTAACAAACTCCTTAGTGACCACCAATATGGGTTTAGGCAAAGTCGTTCCACAGGCGATCTTCTTTCATATGTGACCCAAGTTTGGAACAATACAGTAGAGCAGTCCGGTGAAACAGTTGTAGTCGCTTTAGATATCTCAAAGGCATTTGACCAAGTTTGGCATAAGTGTTTACTTGCCAAACTCACCTCGTTTGGGTTAAATGATACGCTCATCAACTGGGTTTCTAGTTTCCTTGATAAAAGACGAATACGTGTCGTAGTTGATGGCTTTTTTTCAAAAGAAGTTAGCATTAACGCGGACGTACCACAGGGATCCGTTATAGCGCCTACACTTTTTCTGCTGTACATAAACGACCTTATTTCTTCAACAACTAACCCCATCCATTGCTTTGCTGACGATAGCACTCTTCACTGTAGTTCATCTCAGTCTACTCATAGTGATAATCCACCTTCTATGTCAAATCAAGAAATTAAAGCTGAAATGGCAAATTCAATCAACAAAGACATTCAACGTATTCTCGAATGGGAAGCAATAATCTAGTTAAATTTAATGCTAACAAAACTCAGTGTTGCCTTATGTCCGCCAAAAAAGATCGATCATTTCCTGTTGTAAGTATGAATGGCTCAGTTCTTAAGTTTTCAGACTCTATTACTCTGTTGGGTATGACTGTATCTTCAAATCTCTCATGGGTTCACCATCTTCTGTCAGCTACCAAAACAGCTGCTCGTAAAATAGGCTTTTTGTACAGATCTAAGCAGTACTTTACCTCTCGACAACTCCTTCTGCTGTATAAGGCCCAAATTCGGCCTCATCTGGAATATAATTCTCACCTTTGGGTTAGTGCTCCCTAATACGCTCTCGATATCGTTGATCGTATTCAAAAGAGAGCGATTAGGCTTATAAATGACCCATCCTTAACTTCTCACATACAGTCCCTTGAGCATAGAAGGGTGGTTTCAGTTCTTTCTTTGTATTATCGTTATTACAACGGCTATTGTGCTGGTGAATTACATTCTTTGATACCATCTCCGGCTATCTTTGCGAGAAACACTCGGTTCGCTCATTCACATCATCAGTATGCAGTACAAATCTCCACTTGTCGTACCAAACGGGCGCAATCCACATTTTTCTACACGGCTTCTAAACACTGGAATGATCTCCCTAGTTCCTGTTTTCCTCTCACTTATGATATGAGAAAATTTAAGGTAGCTGTTCATAGGCATCTATTGGCAGTTCATTATCCCTCTATCCATCCTCCTAAGTGTTCCTGAGTGCTTTAGCACGATAGGCCTTATTTAGCTCGTTCAGGTCCACAATCATAAAAAAAGAAAAAAAAGTCATGAAACTGCCCCAGGCATCCTTCAAAGAAGATAATTGATTTTTCCTCGCTGGCCCGGCATCAAAACGGATAATGTTGTGGCGCCTAGGTTTTACTTGAGCAGGTGCAGTTCTATGCCACTTATAACCAATAGCGCCTATCATAGTAGAATCTGAATTGGATTCTATTATTTCTTGATCTTCTTCATTTTCTGATGAAGAATCTATAGTTATCATCTGTTATTGCGAAATCAGGGGCTTGTGTGTCATGAGATATCACACTAGAATTGGACACGTTTGAATCATACCACTGTAAAACGGTTTCTTCGAAATTTTGATATTTTGGACGAACGCTGCGCTTTCTACTACTGGATGCCAGTATTCTAAAAATTAATATTTTGTATAAATTGTAAAATGTAAGATCTATAAATAGATTTATTTACATGTAGTAAGGTTATGTGAAGTATTATTATTAGCAAATCAATCTATCTAATTACTATCACAAGCACACAGCAAAAATCATTACGTAATACATAATTATATAAAACTGAAAGATTTACCAATATTATTTCAATCAATGACACCATATAATATACTTAATTTTAGAATTTGCATAAACAAAGTGTCACTTACTCACGTTCGCTATGAACCAAAACTCATGCGCGAGATCCGATCGCTAACGCCATCGGCCCGCGTGTGGAAGAACCAAAAACAACATGTACAAATTAATGAGGACCTCGGAGACCCTACGTATGCGATAATGTAGTAGTATTAGGTAATTTCAAATTTCTGCAAGGTGAAACGTTTCTATAAAATATTTTTATCGTAATGATGTTTGCAAATATGTAATAAAAGCATTCCTAAACGGAATTAAGACTGCCAGACAAAGAATACAGAACATTTTATATCAGAGCGGGTCTTTTGGACCCCACGTATGCATCCTAGGGTTAAAAATATGATTGAAACTATGTACGGGGTGGCCAACTAAGAATGCGAGGTGTTGTATCTGGGAAACTATACATCGTAGAGGCTTGCGGAAAAAAAAGTTATCAGTAAAACGGCCAATACAAAAACCTGTAAAATATTTTCATGTTTCTGAAATGGCCGCTAGGGGGCGTAACTGCAATCTTGAATCTAAAAAAGTGATGTTTCTGTGAATTCTGCTATATTAACCTAATAAAACAATAACTGATCTTTGAAATCGAGGATAATCTGAACTTTTTTTGTTTGGCACTTTTTGACGTATCTATAAAAATAAAGTGGTGGGGGGTATTCAAAGGTTTTCTTAAATCACCCCCGTATCTTCGAAACGGCTAATCCGATTTTAACAAACTTGGACGCGTTGAAAATAGCCTTTCTTGGGCTACAAATGTTAAAATAATTAAAGTTTTGTTAGTTTCACATGTCGTCGCTAGAGGGCTTTGTTCAATATTCCGACAGAAACGGTTAATTTTCGCAAAAAAATTAAATGAATTGGTATGACTTTTTTCATGAACAAGTAGCTAAATGATGCCTAAACAAGCTCGCGAAAACGGCATCTCGATAGCTTATTCCTAACCTAAAATATCGGCCCAAGAAAACTTAAAATCCCTTAAATTTTTATTTTTTTAAACTATATTTTTCTGGAATTGTTTCTATTATGTAAGTTGTGGCCCTAAAAAGGACCGATTTAAAGGAGGAAGGTTTTTAATGTTGCCTGCCCCATAGGAATGACTTTATTTCCTCTAAAGCCCCATTTGTGCCATTTCTCTATTAACCAATATCTCCACATTAAATCAAACGCCTTTTCGAGGTCGAAAAATATGGCAGTGCTATGCTGTCTGTTATTACATGCATGTAGCATATTGGTTGCAACGTATGTAATGTTATCTATGGTTGAATGATATTTTCGAAACCCGGTTTGATATTTATTTACCAGATGTTTCTTTTCTAAATATTTCATCAACCTTGTATTCAGAATTCGCTCTGGAGCTTTGCAAGACAGCTTAATTATTGGTTGATAATTAGAGGTTTGCAATTCGTTTTTGTCAGACTTCAGTATTGGTACAATAACTCATGTTTTCAAGATTGTGGCATAGGCGCCTTCTGATCAAATTCTGTTACATATATACAGTTGAGTTGAGTTACATATATAAGCTGAGCTCACTTTTTCGTAATGTTTAGCAAACTGTTTTGCTTTTTTGTATGGGTCAATGACTAAAACATTTCCGTGAAGAAGATTTGTTGGCTTGATTTGTTTTCGTTTATCTGTTATTGTTTTCACTTTTTTCCAAATCTCTGTTGGTGGAGTTTTTAGTGTCATACTGGAGACATACCTTTCCCACGACTGTCTTTTGATCTCTAATACCTCATTAGCAAATATTTTTAATGCTTTTTTCGATTACTTATTGCTAATGCCACTTCCGGATTCCACCAAGGGACCGGTGGTTTTGTCACTCTTCTAGTACTTTCGGATATTGTTCTTTCAGCAGCGTTAACTATACTATTTGTAAAGTCTTGGACTAGTGTATTTATGTCTTGCTGTCTGTCTATGTCTGTAACGTTATTCTTGTATTGCAACCAGTCAGCCTTACTTATCTTCCATTTGGGAACTGTAATCCATTTTTGTTGTGCGGTAGATGATATTATTATAGGATAGTGATCACTAGAGAGCGGATTTTATGCACTATAAAATGCCGAAATATGTGCATATATATGCACTTGAAAACCTTAAAATATGCATCAAAAATTCATTATTAATTCAAAATATGCAAAATATGCATAAATATTGAATCTTCTATTTACCTGTGTTAATTCCAAATTATAACATTAATGTATAAAAAAAGTATATATGCTTGTAATTTTTTAATAGGAAAAAGATAAATTGCATACAAACTTATTATTTTAACATTCAAAATTGTGTGTTATTTAAAAACTACATATTTACTTATACACTATACATTTATGAAAACTGCACCCTGTCATTACTACTTACAAAGCAATTATTATTTTAACATTATTTTAAAATTATGAGTTATTTAAAAACTACATATTTACTTATACACTATACATTTATAAAGATTACACCCTCTCATTACTATTTGCAAAACAATGTATAACTAAATATTTTTCCAAGTTTCCGGGCAGAAAATTTTGGCGTCTGTCCGATAGTATGTTTTTGTACAAAGAAAAACTTCTTTCTACATCCACAGAAGTTATGGGTGCATATTTTAATGCGGCTAATATGGCCAAATCTAAATTTATAACAAGATCATCGGAATTTTCCTCAAGTTTCAGAACTTTATTATTAACTTTTAGTAACAACTGATATCCACTGTTTTTTTGTAAAATTTCATTTAATTTATTAGAAATAGTTTTACCAATATTTCCTGAAACAGCAGAAATCAGCTGTTGGAATTTATTAATTATTTGCATAGATTCGTTTAATGACAATGCTTCCGTTTCTAATTTAGTAATGGTTGAACTTACAAAATAGTAATTTGCTTTTATAAATGCCAGCTCATTGCGCAATTGTGTTTTCTTTAAAATGGATTGAGCTTTTTGAACGTAAGTACTTGAATTATCAGAAATTTCTAAAACTAACTCCTTTATTTTTTCCAAATGATCTGCATAAAAAAGAGCTGCATTTAACCAAGTACCCCAACGCGTAATCACAGGCTCTGGTGGTAGAGGAATATTAGGTAACTTTTCTTTGTACAATTGAATTCGTAACGGAGCTTTTAAAAACACTTTCTTTATACTACTTATTAAACTATTTACTAATGGAAATTGATTACAAATTGTTTCTGCTACTCTATTATTACCATGTGCGAGACATGTTACATGTATTAAATTTTCATAAAATAATTTTAATTGCTGTCCAGCTTTTACCATATACGGTGCTGCATCAGACAGCATTAAAACTATTTTATCTGTTGCAACAATATCAGGAATAAAAAATTGCATGAAAGCTTCGTTTATAAAGGGAACTATTGTTGCATGATTGGTTTTCTCAAGAACTTTGGAAGCGATTAAATATGATATACTAGACTGCGCCTCACTTAAATAACCAATCATTAAATATCGCCCGCAACAATCTGCAGTTTCATCTACTATAAAATAAAGATACTTATTTTTTGTAATTTTCTTTATATGCCCCATAGTTTTAAGATATAAATCATTAATATACCTTTTTCGAAGCGTGCTTTCATCTGGCACTTGCTTTTTACTATTTTTTTCTAAAAATGACCTAAAACTAGGATTGTGCAATTTCTTTAATGGAATATTGGCTTTAACAAGTGCACTACACAATTCGAAATCAAATTCCTCTTGTGCATTTCTTTTGGCCGTTTCTTGAAACAACGACTGGCGCAAAGGTGTCTGACAAACTTTTGTTTTCTTAAATGTTTCTAATTTTCTTTTATGAAGAGAGATTTCAATGTGCTGTGTAACTTGAGATTTCCTTTCGCACATGATCTAAGGAAAAATTAATTTTAAAAATAAGTATCTAATTGCGTTTAAAAACTGATAAAACGGTGAATTCAATAACCTACATCAATTAATAAGGGTTTAATTTCCGAAATCAATTAAAAATATGTAATGGTACTTACTATTTTTCCACAGGCTATGCAAAACACTTTTTCATCATCCAGACGTAGCTCGGATATATTTTTTATCCATACTTGACCTAAACTATTTTTAACTTTTGGTATCTTGAAGTTCACTTAACAAAGCCTTACCATTCAGTTACGTCTTCGTCCAAAGAATGTTTAAAATTTTGCATTCTGTCCGTTACTCTCAAATTATTTTCAAGAAGGATTAACTAACTAAACACTTACCTTGAAAAAGTCCAAATAACTTTAACCCTTGATTTCGGGAATTCCCTCAATCAATGCTTTAACTATCTACTTGGGTGCCATTGGAATTTTCAAATACTACGAAATAGCGGCATTGAAACTTCATAATCCGGAAGTATTAACGTTGCACTTAACTGCAGGTAATAATCTTTCTTTAAACCTGTCTCATTCATATAAAAATACATTTCTTAGTTAGACCCAATAACAAAATTTAAAATAAGTTAGAATAACGCATTTTAAAGCGAATTTGGAAGATATAGAAAAAATGCGAAATATATGTTAATTATGAATAAAAAGGCAAAATATGCATAAAATTGCAATATATGCAGTATTTGGCGAAATATGCAAAATATGCAAAAATTAATTAATGTCAAATGATTGCATTTAGTGCAACTCGTCTAAAAACAAAACGATATTCTTCAACTATATAAAATAAGCGATATGCATTTTGCATAAAATCCTCACTCTAGTGATCACTGCCATGTAGATCTTCTATTGGGTTACTTTTATATTTTTCTGCTACTTGTGGGCAACACATCCTAAGGTCTATAGAAGAAAAACAATATTTTCTTGAGTTTAAATGTGTTGGTTTACCGTTGTTTAATAGAACTAATTGATTTACATCGAGTATTGATTCTAATGCTTTACCTCTAGTATCTTTTTTAGCTGAGCACCATGATGGATTGTGAGTATTGAAGTCTCCTAGTAAGAGGAAAGGTGTGGGTAATTGAGATATTAGGTTTTCTATTGCTTGTATTGCCCAATTATTGTCTTGTAAATAGATGTTACAGATATTTATTGTAACAGGATGTTTAATTGATGCAGCTACAGCTTGTATCATCGTGTTTAATTGGATGCTACTATAGATACCAATATTTTTTACTAATATGGCAACTCCCCCTTTGGCACGTTGATCAGGAGGATCGTCATATCTTATGACTTCAAACTCGTTTAAGTGAAACCTTTTATTCCCTTTGAAATGTATTTCCTGTAATACGATGGCGAATGGATTGTGTTCGGTAATTAGTAGACACAATTCGTCCTTACTTCCATTGCAGTTCCATTGCATTGTTTCAATAATTTAAAAAAAATTTATGCTAAATATATACGTTTAAATGAGATATGCAACAAGGACTACTATACATTTATATGAAACATACACATTCATATCAGAGTTTAAGTTGTATTAAATTAATATCACAGTTGTAAGTAATCTATCACAGGTTAAAAGGCTTTACGAAGTTTGCCTTTGGGCCACCCTTTGTTCTTTTTTGATTTCAATATGAGTCTACCTTCATCTAGCTCATCCTGGTCTAGGTTTTGCGAGGATGAATCGGATACTGCAGAGTTTATTTTTCTTTTTTCGTTAGACTCAGTTTCCATCTGTCCGGTGTTGAATTCCGAAATATGATGTTTTTCTGATTTTATCAAGCTGATTTATGGAATACTTTCCTTTTTAATTTCCTAGAAATGTTTTTTTAGTTCCGTAATTAAGTGGAGGACTAATTCTGACACTGTCTTTCACATTAATGTTTTTAGGTGTAATTGCGGTTTTCGTTACCGCTGCATATGTCAGGCCCGAAGGTGTTCGTGCTGTGACTTCTTTACGCGCTGCAAAATACGTGATTATTTCTTGAGTAGTAGCTTCTTTTATATATCTTGGACATTCCTTAGATCTGGCTGTGTGATCTCCGTTGCACTTTACGTATTTGAGTGGTTTTTCCCATGGCTGTCCAGTATGTACTTGTTTACCACAAATACAAATTTGCACATTCTTACAGGCCGCCGTCGTATGCCCAAAGGCTTGGCATCTGTAGCATCTCAAAGGAGGTGGAATATAGAGCCTGACGGGAAATCTTTAAATAGCTGCTTTTATATTCGCTGGCATTGCTTGACTACAAGAGGTTAGAATTAATGCTGTATTGATGGTTTGTCCATTTTTTTAACAGCTTAACCCCAAGGCGAAGTTCAGTTGCTATATAATAGCTTGATGTTCTACCACTTAACCTTGACAGTTTGTTTTTTATTGTCAATCCTCATGATTAACTGAACATGTACAGAACAAAACATTTTTCAAATGTATTTATAGATGTTAACTTTGGGTTTCAATGAGTTGGAACAGAATTGTACACCTTAGCAAAATGTGGTTATGTGCGTAGCAATTGTTAGTAATCCGCGATGCCGTATGTTAAGATTGTGCACACATGTTCTAAATCTTATCCGGTTGTATAAATACGCAAGTAAATTATAGGCACGGCAAAAAAAATACTAAGCGAGACAGGAAATTAATCAGTGATTGTAGAAAAAAACAAATTTTTGAAATCTTGTGAGGAATGAATAAAAAAAAGGTTCATAAAAAACAATCAATTCGCATGGTATTGCTAAGACGAACGGAGAAGAGAAATAAAAAAAAACGAACATAAAACAAACGATGAAAAATTTAATCTTCTAATTGGGTACTCTCAAAAAATTTTTATTAATTAGATAAGATTAATATTCAAAGGAAACGATAATAGAAACAAAAGCGTTGGAGATAAATAAAAATATTAAATTATAATTTAATTAAGCACGGAAGACTAAATGGAAAATTTGTGCAAACAACAATCTTTATAATTAAAATACTTATTTTTGCCGTTTTTCAATGGTGTATTTTTCTATTTATATTTTATATAAAATTATACGTTTCGTCAACAATTACTCTTATCGTCCTTCAAGAATTATTTAAGATGCCAGAACAAATTTAACCCTTGCGTGGGCACATTATAGGAACAAGAGGTAAATAATATTTATTTGGCGGATTTTATTGACATTCTTACATGAATTTTAATAGTGTAATATCCAACTTTTTTTTCTGTAAGGTTTTTCGAAAAAATCTTGTGGGATAAATACTTCCCAGTGCCCTGACGTAGACTTAAATTATCATACTGTAAGAAAGAAGCTATTGTTTATATTTTATGATTTATTTAAATACAATACAAAAAAAAACAGGAAATAAACGGAAGTAATGAAATAATGTCTTATTGTGCCTTTTGATGAAGCTTTTTGAAGCAGGAAGGAACGCAAACTGGTACTTTGCACTTGGAACAGGTGTATCGTGTCCTTTTTTCATTTTTTTTGGTGCTGCATATCCTGCAGCGACGGTATGTTCCTTGCTCTGGGTAGTGATTTCCCGCTTGAGATAATCTCACTTCATCGGGCACTATTCTTTTGTTTCCTAGAAATTGAACAGTTCTGCCTCTTCTCTTGCGGCTGCTGTAACCATTTATTAGTTGACGAGCCAAAGCTATCCTATATGTTAGCTGGTCATAAGCGCATGCGTTTCGTTTAGACACTTGGCGCAAAATAAAACTATTTACTACACATAAAGTATAAAATTCGATGCCACCATTTGACCGACCGCCTACCAATGGCATATCTCTCCTTCTTCTGGTCGAATTTATCAACACCGCCCATTATTTTATTATAAATATCCACTGCCATTGGGCAGTACACTGCTGCTTGAGAGCCGTCCTTTTGGGTCCTTTTGACTAACGTTGTAACTCTTGGAGAAGCCGCGGTTGTTAGTAGGGTAACAGGTTTGCTATCCTGCCATTTTATAGCACTCACAGCCCCACGGAATGCAAACATAAACTCACCCCTGTCTAATTTATCCTTCTTCTTCATTATGCAGGGTAAACCTTTTCTGTTAGTTCGTACAGTGCCTACACTGAAAATACCGTTTCTATGTAGTTTCTTCAAAATGCCAACAGAAGTGAAGAAATTATCAAACGCTACTAGGCATTTTTTCCCTTTCATATGTTTTACTAGGTTCCAGACCACTTTTTCACCCGCCTTTGGTTTTTTCCTCGATGTTTTCTTTGGTTTTACCAGTATAAACTTCAAATTTTGCAATAAAATCAGTTTCTGCATCAGCTAAACACCATACCTTGTAACCACGTTTAATCGGCTTGAGAGGCATATATTGTTTCATACTCGTCCTGCCTTTGAAGGCTATCATGGATTCGTCAACTGATAAATTGGAAGAGCACTTGTACACTTTTATACATTTGTCACTCAAATAGGTTATAATAGGTCTCAGCTTATATAATTTATCGTAATCTGGACTATCTCTAGATGGGCAAGTGGAGTTGTCATTGCAGTGCAGCACTTCAGTGATTTTCTTGAATCGCTTTGATGTCATTACATTTGACACACAGTTTACTCCTAAAATTGGATCACTACTCCAGTAATTCTCCAAACGTGGTAACTGGTGGATACCCATCAGTATCAAACATCCGACATAAGCTTTTAATTCTTCTAATGTTAGAGGCTTCCAATTCTTTGCATTTTTTTGTTCGGCATATAAATTCGATTGGGAAAAATAAACTGAAGAATGTTATCGTCTAAAATTTCTTGGAAATAAGAAATTTCTTTTCCATTATTTGCAGAAGATAAATTAGTAGTAGGTTTTTCTTCAAAAACTACAGAAAGATTTTCAAAATATTCCGATTCCTGGGTCCACTCGCCGCCTTCAAGCTCTTCTTCTTCCTCACTACAAAGATTTTCCGAGGCAGAATTGACAACAGCAGCATCTGTTTCATTCAGAGAATTCTGAAGTGGTGTACTATTAGTATGACGTTCCTGAACATCTTCGTCCATATTTTGTATATCAGTAAAGTCAATCTTAGCACTTTCTGAACAAGGAAAGCTGGAATCGCCATCAGTACTGCCAGCTTTTTCCCCTCGATCCAAAGCCTCAAATTCTTTTATATCTTCAGGGTCAACGTCTGCCTCTGAATTGTACTCATCATCAGGTAAACTGCAAAAATAATTTAGAGCCTCTTCAGCCTGCTTCGGGTCATTTAAATCCCATTTGTGCTTGTACATCTGAAAAATGGAATTTCTGATATTCGACTCGTCTGCGGTGGATTTACTGTTATAAAAACGATTAAAAACCACATTTACAAACAATGAATTTTATAAACTGAGGGGTACATTTGGGCGGTGGGAAACATACTTCCCACGCGTTTGATGAGTAATTATTAGTACACCGAAACGTATTTTTAACAAACTATTCATATAAATGGATATCATACATTACTAAAATAATTAAATACACGACAAAAGCCTTATGTACTTACCTTGTCAACAAACAGAGCCAACAATTGATAAAATCGCACCCAGAACACATAAACACAACCTCCAAAACGCACCTATACAGAAACATGAAGATCTCTATAGCACAGAAGTACAAATAGCGCTCTACTATCTTTCTCCAGCTTCTAATAGTAAAAGCTAGGTGGAGCTACGCCCAAGCTGTGGTTAATGTACCGTCCACGGTTTTTAAAGAGAAGTAAAGTTGGTGGGAAGCATGGATCCCACGGCCCGCGAAAGGGGTAAGTAAAGACGAAACACGCAACTTCCGGTCACACATTAACTTCAATTACGCAAGCTTAGATTATAGTATGAAAATAAATTGCAAAATTCCAACTCTGCTTATCTTGTGTTTTGTTTCTTTCGCATACAGTAAAAAGGCTTTGGTCTTTGGTTGTTCCGTTCCTTTGGTCTTTCTGCTTGCATTTAGACTCCTTCGAATATCGTACCGCTTAAAACAATTTCTTTGTAAAGCAGTTTGCACTTTGTATAATTCGCCATTGATGTTTTCTTATCTAACAATGTTTTGTATCTGTGAATCTGTTTTAATTACTAATTTCATTTGTGCTGGATGATGGTGGGATTCCGCATCTATACATCTGTTCGTCTGTGTTGGTTTACGGTGCGCAGTGAAGTTATCTATCCATTATCCTTTCTTTATTAACACGCCCAAAAATGGATGTGGTCAGTTCCTTTCTACCTCCATGGTAAATTTAATTTATTCATATAACAACCGTGTCGTCTACATATCGAAGCCATAGTGTAGGTTTATCCTTTGCTGATCGTAACGCTCCCCCTCTCTGCCCTAAATAAGTTTACAATTACTAGAGGTAATGGTGATTCCATGCGCGCCTTCCTTTTGTTTTATATCGTTGCCTATTGAACCTAAAGTATGTATTATTCATTCAATGTTTGGCCAATTGCACTATATGTGGTAATGGTTGATGTTTTTTTTCTAATGTTCAAATTCTCTTATTCCGGCATCTTAGTAAACAGGGAAACCACGTCAAAGCGTACCAGCAGGTGTTGTGGTTGTATATATTGTCCTCGTAATATTTTCAGAAAATTTTCTGAGTTCTTTACGTGAGATTTCGCTTTTGTAAGATGTGGTAGTAGCTGTTGTGCTAAGTATCTAGCGAGTTGTAGTGATGATACGATCGAGCTCACAGTTAGTCGTAAACGAACACCTTCCTTGTGTATTATCGGTAAACCGTATATTTTTTGACATCTTAATGATTTATCCCCTCGGTATTAACGTTTCTTGTATGTCCACTTCAATAGGTGATTGCATAATTTTCTACTTGATGTATGTAGTAGGATCAGTAGTAATTACTACTGTTACATTACTCTTATCTGCATGTAAGATAATAATTTCAGCGTTTCCCATTAGTTCTTATATTGCCTTGCGTTTATTTTTTTTTGTTTTATTTTGGAAGATGTGAATTTCTAAGGACTTGATTGTCGTATGATTTCCACTATGTTGTTTTCGATTCCGTTGATAGCTGCTTCTACTCCACAAATAATGTTTTCTTTCGCTATGCGTGCCGGATCAATATCACGGTTAAAAATTTTTACAAGTACAGTTTTATTAATGGTATGGCTTGATATGTTAGTTACCACACTGGTCGGATTCATTCATGTAGTTTTGTGTTGTACCTTTGTAACATGCAAAACTTTCTATTGTTTTTCCATTGCCCACGATTGGTTAGTTTCCGCTCGATATTCTGCCAGCTGGTCGATGATGGTTCGTAGTATTGGATGTAAGATGTTAGTGCAACAACAAAAAACTACATCAAAGGACATTATGGATTCGACCACTGTGGTAACTAGCATATCAAACCACGTCATTAATAAAGCTGATTTACTGTACTTGCAAAAGGTTTTAACTAATTTTAGTCATCAAGCAACAGTATGGTTAAACAGAACATCAAAGAAATCGATACTATATACTAACCTTAGGCACCAATCTTCGTGCCCTACCATTGTATGATTACCCGAAAAGGGCAACTACCTCTTCACCGTGCGTGAGGATTACTCCCCACACGTCAGTAGCAGCTCTAGTCTGAGCTAATGCCGCTACCACCTTGGGAACAACAGGTAGGGCCTTCTCCATATTAAGGGTTTCGAGTAAACTCATAACATAAACGAACCCTAAGGCTGCTGGGGCGGGCGGGGTATCGACAGTGACGGGAACCGCTTTTGTTACTTTCACTTTCCCAATATCGTCTGCAGTCACTCACGCGTAATTGACTTCGGTACGGCTTGAACAAGGCGCTGCTGTTGGTGGTGTAGCTACGGTAATTTTACCTTCTTCCGCGATAGGGGTCGAGGGAAGTTTAGACATTTCATGTAGTTTGAAGGGTGATCTCCACCACAGTTTGCGTACTTTGCCGGGTTGCTATGGGGTTTTATGCATTGGCTGGGGTGGCCCTTACCGTCGAAGTTTACACAGTGTGCGCGGCTCGGCAGTAATTTTGTGCGTGGCGGAAACCTTGACATCGGTGACACAGCCAAATGACATTTTTCCGCCGCAAGCCGGGATGGTAACTCGGAGGGGGGCGTAGTACTCCTCCTCCGGGATAAATATTTTTTCTCTAATTTGTTTAACGTTTATCAATTTACCTTCCTTCTGAGTGATTGCGTTCATTATGGAAATGAAACTGACTTTTTTATGAAGTGGAAGGAAATAAATTCGGCACAAAGCAGTATAGTCCGTAAAATAAATGATTACGAATTTCGGCTTAGCGCTTTATTTGGCGTGCACACTCGTAGTTTGTATCTATTTCGTTCTAACACAATATTTGGAAATAGAGAGAATGGAATGCTACATTATCGTCGCTGCGGGATGGTCAGCATTTCGAGCATTTACGAGGGCATTAAACACCTTCCTCCTTTAAATCTGTCCTTTTTAGGGCCACAAAATAGAAACAATTCCAGAAAAATAAAGTTAAAAAAAATAAAAATTTAAGGGATTTTCGTATAAAGTTTTCTTTGGCCGATAGTTTAGGTTAGGAACAAGAGATCGAGATGCGGTTTTCGCAAGCTTGTTTAGGCATCATTTAGCTACTCGTTCATGAAAAAAAGTCATACCAATGCATTTAATTTTTTTGCGAAAATTAACCGTTTCTGTCGGAATGTCGAACAAAGTCCTCTAGCGACGACATGTGAAACTAACAAAACTACAAATATTATAACATTTGTAGCCCAAGAATAGCTCATTTCAACTCGCCCAAGTTTGTTAAAATCGGCTTAGCTGTTTCGAAGATACAGGGGGTTATTTAAGGAAACCTTTGAATACCCACCACCACTTTTAGACATACGTCAAAAAGTGCCAAAGAAAAAAAGTTCAGATTATCCTCGACTTTAAAGATCAATTATTTTTTTATTAGGTTAATATAGCAGAATTCACAGAAACATCACTTTTTAGATTCAAGATTGCAGTTACGCCCCTTAGCAGCCATTTCAGAAACTTGAAAATATTTTCCAGGTTTTTGTATTGGCCGTTTTAGTTATAACTTTTTTTTGCTCAAGCCTCTACGATGGATAGTTTCCCAGATACAGTACCTCGCATTCTTAGTTGGCCACCCTGTACAAGAGGTCAAAAAAAGTTCTATACTTGGTCGAACTAGAAGTTATAGTATTAATGCACAATTACCGGGATTACAATCAGAAGCCCAATATTTGCAAGATAAGAATCATATCAATTACAGGGCCCTACGATGAAATAATTGATACAATTGTCAACTCTACAAATGAAAAAAATACAGATTAGTCTAACAAATGTGGGAGCACTGTTTCGTCTGTAAATTATACAGATTCAGTTGAAATAAAAGCCTTTTTCGAGCTACAATATCCGTTAAAAGGTTCTAGTTCTTGTTAGTTGCATTGCGATTTGATAGTATTCCTACCAGACACGAGAATGTCTGACAAATTACGTCATATACGTAAAATTTTTGAAACACTCATACAAAATTGCAAGAAACGTTATTGTCTTGGTGAATCTTTAACAATAGACGAGATGCCTGTAGGCTTTAGGGGCCTATGTTCTTTTCGTGTCTACATGAAAAACAACTCAAACAAGTACGGTTTAAAAATTCTTTGTGATGCAAAGACTCACTACTTAATAAATTCATTTGTCTATACAGGTAAATCTGAAAATGTACAACCTAATCCACGAAAATTGTCGGTGTCAACTCAAACTGTCTTATCATTAATCGATTCGTTTAAAAATTTCTAATAGAAATATTATCACAAACAACTTGTTCACATCGATTGAATTAGTCCAAGGATTGCGGAAAACAATCTTACTTATGTTGGCACGGTTCGCTCAAATGAAAAAGACCTCCAAGTTTGTTCTTACTTCCGCTACTACTTTGGTCTCGTACCTACCAAGAACAAATAAATACGTTCTCTTATTGTCATCTATGCATCATGATGCTAAAGTAGATGTTGAAGGTAAACTTGACATAATATATTATAATTCGACCAAAGAAGGAGTTGATGCGTTAGATCAGAAGTGTGCAAATTACAATATAGGGGGTAGAACCAGAAGATGGCGTTGTACTATGTGGTATGCTGTTTTAAATATTGCATCTGTAAATTCTTTTATATTGTTCCAATTTGGTACTCAGCGGTCGATAAAGCGAAAAGATTTTATTTGATTAGGCCAAGCTCCAATTGAACCTTTAATGAGACGATGTTTATATGGAGACAAGACTACCTAGAAAACTCCATTCAGCCATGCAGAGAATCATAAAATGCGCAATTATGAGAAATATACAGTCCACTTATCGGCATAAAGAACTTGCTTATACGGCGAAGAAACGATGTAGGTGTTATACGTGCCCCTCTAGCAATGACAATAAATGTTCTACATGTTGTAATAAATGCAATAAAAATGTATGTAAAGCACATAGCACAGCGTCGCTATGGTGCCAAAAGTGCCAGGTGTAAAGACAAGGGCACACAAAGGTGCACGTTTCTTTTTTCGACAACGGTCCTTTTCATTTTTATTACAAAACTAGGTCTAAATATAAGACAATGTAAACTTTCACCATCATTACACATAATACAATACTTATCTTTCTTGGGTATTTTTTATGGTGTATTTTTATCTTATACAATCTAAAGATTGTATAATATAAAAATACACCACAAAAAAAAACAAAAAATAAGCATTGTATTTGGTCTGAATATGTTTTACAGACGGGGAGCATGTTAATTTTTTTATATTTTTACCTTCCAACCTACATATACATATGTAGGTATAGATTATGCAATCAACACGTGTGTGTGTGTGAATGTGTGTGTGTGTGTGTGTGTGTGTGTGTGTGTGCGCGTGCGTGTGCGTGTGCGTGTGCGTGAGCGTGAGCGTGTGCGTGTGCGTGTGCGTGTGCGTGTGCGTGTGCGTGTGCGTGTGCGTGTGCGTGTGCGTGTGCGTGTGCGTGTGCGTGTGCGTGTGCGTGTGCGTGTGCGTGTGGTGTGGTGTGCGTGTGCGTGTGCGTGTGCGTGGCGTGCGTGCGTGAGTGCGTAGTGCGTGGTGCGTGAGTGCGTGTAGTGCGTGATGTGCGTGGTGGGTGCGTGTGTGGTGAGTGTGCGTGGTGTGTGTGTGTGTGTGTGCTGTGATGTGCGTGAGTGCGTGAGGTGTGTGGGTGGTGTGGTGTGTGTTTGTGTGTTTGTGTGTGTGTGGTGTGTTTGTGTGTGTGTTTGTTGTTGCGTGTGTGCGTTTGTGTGTGTGTGTGCTGTGGTGCGTGTGGTGTGTGTGTGTGTGTGTGTGTGTGTGTGTGGTGTGGTTGTGTGTGTTGTGCGTGTGTGTTGCGTGTGGTTGTGTGTGTGGTGTGTGTTGCGTTGTGTTTGGTGTGGTGTGTGTGTGTGTGGTGTTGTGTGTGTGTGTGTGTGTGTGTGTGTGTGTGTGTGTGTGTGTGTGTGTGTGTGTGTGTGTGGTGGTGTGCGTGTGTGTGTGTGGTGTGGTGTGTTGTGTGTGTGTGTTGTGTGTGTGTGTGTGTGTGTGTTGTTGTGTGTGTGTGTGTGTGTGTGTGTGTTGTGTGTGTGTGTGTGTGTGGTGTGTGTGTTGTGTGTGTGTGTGTGTGTGTGTGTGTGTGTGTGTGTGTGTGTGGTGTGCGTGTGGTGTGTGTGTGTGTGGTGCGTGTGGTGTGTGTGTGCGTGTGTGTGTGTGTGCGTGGGTCGATGCGTGTGTGGCGTGTGTGTGTGCGTGTGCGTTTGTGTGTGGTGTGCGTGTGCGTGTGTGTGTGTGTCGTGTGTGTGTGCGTGTGTGTGTGTGCGTGTGTTGTGTGTGTGTGTGTGTGTGTGTGGTGTGGTGTGTGTGTGTCGTGTGCGTGGGTGTGTGTTGTTGCGTGTGCGTGTGGTGTGTGTGGTGTGTGTGTGCTGTGCTGTGGTGTGCGTGTGCGTGTGTGTGTGGTGTGGTGTGCGTGTGCGTGTGCGTGTGCGTGTGGTGGTGTTGTGTGTGGTGTGTGTGTGTGTGTGTGGTGTGTCGTGTGTTGTGCGTGTGTGTGTTGTTTGCGTGTGTAGTGATTGTGTTGGTGTGTGTGTGCGTGTGTGTGGTGTGGTGTTTGTGTATGTGCGTGTGGTTGTATGTGTGTGTGTGTGTCGTTGTGACGTGTGTGGTGTGTGTGTGGCGTGTTGGCGTGCTTGTGTGTGTGTGTGTTGTGTGTGCGTGGCTGTGTTGCGTGTCGGTAGTGTACTGTGTTGTCGTGCGTTGTGTTTGGTGATATGCGTGTGTTGTGTGTGATGTTGTGTGCGTGTGGTGTGGTGTGGTGTGTCGTGTGTGCGTGTGTGTGCCGTGTCGTTGTGCGTGTGCGTGTGCGTGTTGTGTGTGTGTGTGCGTGTCGTGTGGTGTGTTGTGTGTGTGTGGTGTTGTTGTGTTTGTTATGTGTGTGTTGATGTGTGTGTGTGTGCGTGTGTGTGTGTGTGTGATGTTGTTTGTGTTTGTATGTGTGGTTGTGACTGTTCTGCTGTGTTGTGTGTGTGTGTGTGTGTGTGTGTGTGTGTGTGTGTGTGTGTGTATGTGGTTGGTGTGTAGTTGTCTGTCTGTGTTTGGGTGTAGTGTGTGTTTGAGTGTGTGTATGTGTGTGTGTGTGATGTTGGGTGTTGTTGTGTGTTTATGGTGTGTGGTTGGTGTGTTTTCGTTTTGTGTGTGTGTGTGTGTGTGTGTGTGTGTGTGAATGCGTTGGTGTGTGTGCGTGTGCGTGTGTATTTACTGTGTGTTTTGTGTTGTGGGGTATGTGTGCGTTGTTTTTGTGTGTGTAGTGTGTGTGTGTGTGTGTGTGTGTTTGTGTGTGTGAGTGTGCGTGAGTGTGCGTGAGTGTGTGTTGTGTGGGTGTGTGTGTGTGTTTGTGTGAGTGTGCGTGTGTGAGTGTGTGTATATATGTGTGAATGTGAGTGTGTATGTGTGCGAGTGTTGTGTGTGGGTGGGTGTATGTGTGGTGTGTGTTGTTTGTGTTGTGTGTCTGTGTTGTGTGTGTCCATGTGTGGGGTGTGGGTGTGTGCTGTGTGTGAGTGTGTTGTGTGAGTGAGTGCGAGAGAGTGTGTGTGTGTCTTGTGCGGGCGTGTGTATGTTGTATTTGTTGTGTATGTGTATGCATGTGTGTGTGTGTGTGTGTGTGTGTCTGAATTTGCAATTTACTAGTTCAGTGTTTCGATAGCTTAAAGTACATAATATGTATCACCTTCTCATCTGAAGGAAGAAGGTCGCCGTCGGATAAAATCCTAGTACGGTAGTATTCTGTACTAATGACTAGACGATCGTCAAAAGGTTCTCGCTCCTAAACATAGATATGCAGAGCCAATAAAGATCCGTTTAACTATGGTAGGTTGACTGCTCGGGGATAGAATACTACCAAAAAATTAGTACTACAGAAGCTTTTTGACATTTGTCAGCAGTAAACACACTC
The DNA here is from genome assembly GCA_036346205.1 of Vesta saturnalis. Classification (NCBI taxonomy): domain Eukaryota; kingdom Metazoa; phylum Arthropoda; class Insecta; order Coleoptera; family Lampyridae; genus Vesta; species Vesta saturnalis. The sequence goes on from JARFJB010000904.1 coordinate 511,716, forward strand.
TTTGTAAAATCGTTCTAGTTAAAACATGTTTGCATATGGTTGGGGACAGTGCTATGTTTGTTGACTTTCTGACTGCACCGAAACTACTCATGAACACATCCTTTGTATTTAGCAGCGTTTTAAATTTTCCTCTTCGAAATACTCGTAAAAGCGCTCAGGTAATGCACATTTAAATTCCTCCGTTTCTAACGCTATACGTTCACCATACCTCTCAACCTTTCATACTTCTACTTTACTTCACTATTTTTACATATTTTCTGTTTTCATTCTATAACACTCCAAATCGTTTATTGGCCTTATTGACGTCTCCAATCGTTCACTTTTCCGCACTTACTGCTTTCTTTCCAGCTTTTTCAGACACAAAAAGTCACTCTTATCGAAAACGGTTTAGAATTTTATCAAAACTGCCCCTGAGCGATAACCCTGTTGACTTATTTCAGCATCTATTGGAGAAACTACCTCTAAAAGTAGGTGATTTAGATTTATAATATATATATATATATATATATATATATATATATATATATATATATATATATATATATATATATATATATATATATATATATATATATATATATATATATATATATATATATATATATATATATATATATATATATATATATATATATAATATATATAAAAACTGTCCTCTATCTGTACCTTGACCTATTTTCAGTTTTCTAAGAATTCCGTCAAATTTTGACTCAATTTAGACACCGCTTAACTTTTTTAGCATAAACAACATCCTTTCCATGTGTTGATTTTTAACAATATGACATCCTTCGAACCATAAACTTTAACCCCCTCAGATCAATAAACTTTACCCCTGAACGGCCTGGTTCAATTTGTTTTCTGTGGGGGATACGACTACTGCTTCTGAAAAACGGTTAGCTGTGTTGGAAAACGACTTTCTTTATTTGGCAGTGACAGTTGCTTGTCTGAGAGAAAGTACCTCCTGCTGGTGGGAGGCATAGTAGTATGAACCCACATACTGTAAGCGTAATATTTAGCCAATACAGGGACCTCGATATACGTTTAGCATAGACAACCCTCTTGTTTCCACGAACTGATTCTATTGTTAGAATTGAGCAATATTAACGCTTATTTGCTATTCCCAAAACAAACTTCATGTTTTCATAAACTCTATGTTTAGATTTCTAATGTTACCCCATACGCACGACATGGCTGGAAACGAAATAACGTTAAGAAACGCCGACAAACATTAAAAAAAACGTTGAAAAACGTCGCAAATACCAGAACATAGATACATTGATATGTAGATACACACAGAACCAATAAAAGAACCATTTAACCTTAGGAATTGATTTCTAAGAATACCCTTGCAAGCCACCTTGATTTCCAATAATTGTAATAACTTCTAAGAATCGACGACTTGAAATTATGGCCTTGAAGCGGGGAGCGCGTATGTGCACGGCTGATTAACTAACCTTCAATTCGTATACTGCGGGGCAGGATCGGTCCTATATCCTAAACTTAATCACCACATGTAGAATCCAGCGTCCAATCAGAAGACCAAAACGTCAGAAAACGTCAAAAAACGTTGAGGAAGCGTCTATCTGTATTTGGGGAACGGATCCAGTTCTTGGGGGAAATTACCTGATCCTGAGACGGTCCAGCTCTTGGTTAGGACGCTAGTATTATGAATCCACATACTCTTTTATTATTATAAACAGTTTAGCCAATACAGGATCCATTTAACCTACCTTTTAGCATGGATTTAATAACTGATTTAACACCTTGACTCGACTAAATTGCTTGGTGACCTTGAAACATTTCGATCGGATTAGGTCGGATAAGATCGGGTAAGGTCGGGATAGCCTGTAGGTTAACACACATGGTCTTGACAATCAAATTTCTTGCAGACCTTGAAAATTCCCAACACACAACTATTTAACCTTGACCTACTTATTAGCATAAACAACATGTCCTTCTTCATATTTTCTATATTTTCATTTTCTATTTTTCGATTTGACATGTCTCGCTCGCCTTGAATGGGATGTGACCTTGACCATGACAAATTCTCTCACACACACACGCACACACACAAGCATATAACGCCAAAGAAACGTCAAGAAAACTACAAAAAGGTCAAAAAACCTCAAAGAAATATCAAAAAACGCCAAGGAAACGTCAAAAAATGTCAAAAAACATTAGGGAAACGTCAAAAACATCAAGCATAGGTCAGGGGCCATTCTTCATAAGCCTGCGAATAAGATACCAATAAATTGTAACCGTGGATAGATCAATTTGGGCATTTAAGCTACCTTTTACCATAGACGACAATATATCTCAACTGTAATACCCCTGACCTTGAAAATTGATTTCTCAGGATTGAGTCTGAAATGGTGGGGTTACCTGGAAATAAGACCTTTGACCTTGAGAATAGATTTCTAGGAATTGTAGTAACTTCTATGACTTATACAAAAGTCACTTATTGGTTATTGATTAGGAATTGATTTCTAGGAATACCCTGCAGGCCACCTTGAGAATTGTAATAACTGAATTAACATTTCGACTCAGTTAACAATAGCCTGCTTGAAAGCTATGTGACTTTACAGCTCCCTGAAGCTGATCTTGAACATTTTCCGACACATGACCTCTACCTGGCATAAGTTCAGATACCAGCGGTCAAGAATAGGAGTAGCCACAGAGGAAGTAGGCGTAATATCAGGCGGAGTAATATGAGCGGGTATACGGTCGATTAAATTAATGGTTTAAATCGTCGGTACAGCACCAGAAAGAGTATCTGGCACAATGTGTTCCTTGCCCCTTCGATGAATGATTGAGAAATCGTACTGTTACAGACGTGTGGCCTACCTAGCTAGGCGTTTGTTCAACCACACTACTGAATGATGATATGTGATGACCGTAAAGTGAGATGCTTCCACATAACAACGAAGTTTTTCGATAGGCCAGAGCACCTCAAGACATTCTTTTTCCGTAGTGGAGTAATGTCTCTCTGTTTTAGTTAAGGAGCGACTAATATAGCTAACCATATTTTCATCATTCTCATTAGGTTGACTCAAGATAGCTCCAAGTCCAAAATCCGGAGCGTCAGTTTGGATAACGAAAGGAAGCGCAAAATTCGGAAAAGAAAGAATAGGAGCAGAAACTAGTTGCTGTTTCAGATCGTCGAAAGCCTTCTACCATTCAACACACCAGTCGGGTAAGAGGAGACGTTACCGTAGCGAATTCGCGAATAAAACGACGGTACCCACTCACTGTCCCTACAAAACGTCGAACATCACGTACATTAGAAGGAATAGAGATAGAAAGAATAGCCGACGCTTTATCTGGGTCCACAAAGAATACTCGTTTATTTACCACGGAGCCTAGGTATTTTAGTTGAGGACGGCACAGTTGACATTTCTCCTTCTTTAGGGTAAGACCTGCAGACAAACACATCACTTACTGTCATCAACTTAATCAATGCGCTGCTAGGCTGCCTGCCGAAGCAAAAATGTTTCTGCAGTTCAAAAATTTCGCATTCCAGGAAAAGGTACCGTTTGTAATTTATGCGTATTTAGAAAGTATTTTAGAAAAGTTCACAAATTAGCATGTCTTGGGAATAATACTCTATTTCATTTCAAACATACCATTCAGCATTGATGTGTTCATACAATGATTATTTATCTCGATTTAGAATTTACAGAGGAAATGCTTGCATTCAATGGTTGTTAAAGAGCTTCAAAGTAATGCACATTGGGTCACCCAAATAATCAATAAAATAATTCCTATAGACATTTTAACTCCCAGTCAGGTTGAACACTTTGAAAGCACCACGATTTGTCACATTTGCGGAAAACTATTTACTGACTATGATATAAAAGTTAGAGACCGTAACCATTTTACAGGAGCATTTTGGGGAGCATCACATCAGAATTGTAACCTAAACTATAAAGACTCCCGGTTCGATTTCACTGCTGCCCATAAACAAAGAAAGATATTCCTCTTTTACGAAAGTAATAGAAGGCACTAAAATTAAGTTTAGATTTATTGACTCTTTCAGATTTATAAGTAGTAGTATTGAAAAGTTGTCAAACTATTTGGAAAATAGTAAAAAAATGATTACCCGCGTTAATTGTAACAATGATGAAGAATTAAAATAAAATTATGTCTTTTCAGTTCCTGATATCTATGAATGCATTAAAGAAGGCATTGATAAGTTCCCGGCTTAATGAAAGATGTAAATCAAGGTAAAATTATGTTAGAATTTATAGGACTTCGTACAAAAATGTATGCTTACACTGTTGATGAAAAAGTTGTAAAAAATTAAAGGGCTCTACCCAAGCAAGCGTCAAGCAGATCACGATAAACGATAGTAGACCTTGAGGATATAACTTTACATAGCATATTATTAATTCCTCTTCTATTTCAGAAAACAATTTTATCATTATGGGAAGTATTGAAAACAAATTGAAGGAAGAACTATGGTACAGTACTGATCAAATCTACAGAAAGTACCTGAAGCGCTCTTTGATGAGGAAGTGTTTCTCAGGAAGCGATTTACTTGTATTGAATATATTACAACATATTGTTATTCCTGATGAGTGTTTTAATTGGGTGTGCTATAAATTCAAAGTGCACAAGTGAAGTTATTAAGACATTATTTGATAAAAAAATTAGATTGGACAATACCATTAAAAGTTTTATGAAATTGTATGTTAATAAAGGTTACAGTTCATTAACTTTTAATGAAGTGGATAAAATATTAGGCGATATGAATTTACTTGGTGACATGTCACTTAAAATGTACGTATACAATTTATTATGGGGTGATGATTCATTGTGTATTTCGATAAATGTTAAATCTAGTTTAGAAAATATTAATTCTGCTTATAAAGACACTTGCTCCATTATAAGTGAATGTATTGAGAAAGCAGCATTATGCTAATTACAGTGCCTTGATCTTTTGATTGAAATATTATTAGAACAAAACATTAACTAGAAGTTTCAACCATGGGAAAGACGAGGAAAATCACAAATACAAATTGATGCTTGGGATGGCCATGTGGACCAGATTCAGGAAGATGGCCGTCAAGTAATTCAAATGATTATAGAAGTACTTTACGTTTACTATATAAGATAGTGAAATTTTATTAAAATATTATTTATGTAATATTTAGCGAACTAAAATAAAATTCAATTATTCTTTTAATGTGTTTTATTTCATCTAAAAGTTACATCCTTTGGTACAAACTTTTCCTATGACTATATAAATAATTTATTTCACAAATTATAAGTTAAAGATCTACTTCTAAATTAATATCTAGTTTATTAATCTATGATCTTTCATCCAATCCCCACCACTTTACGAATAATTTATTATTCTTAGAGCGAAACACTTTTTCTACCAGGTACACATCGGGACACTTTGTTTTCTGTAATTCATGCTCATAACACCCTCCCAGTTCAGGTATTCGTTTCATGTCTTCCAACGTGCACGTAGTGGGGTTAGTAATGCGAACTTTCACAATCGTAAATAGTTCACTAGACCAATTGGGTGTGTATCCTTTAGCGCAAATGCTTTTAAATTTACTGATTCGTACTATGTCACCCACACAATATCGATTCCTATCGAATGTTTTTATGTGAGTGTAAGCCTCTAGCTTTGTATGATTACGGACATCTTTGGGCTTCATTCCGATAGTGCTATGCTTACGATTGTTATAATCCATCGTTACAGTATCATTTATATCAATCCATTTGTATTTACCTTGTAGGCTAAACGTCTTATATAAAGCGCACTTAATGGTCGTGATAACACGTTCTGCAATTGCAGCCTACTTTGTCCTATAGGTGGACCAATTATTGACTCCATAACGCTGCATTAGTTTAATAAAATACTCATTGTAGAATTCTTTTCCTGCATCTGTCTGCAAATTGGAAGGTTTCCATCATTTTCTGAAGATTGCTTGCATGGCCTTGGCAACTTCTTGGTCTGTTTTCGTTTTTAATCCTTTAGTTCACAAGTATTTCGAATAACAGTCGTAAACCACTAATATATACTTATAACCCTTATTTGGTTTGGCATATGTGTTAAGTTTAGCCAAGTCTGCTTGCTAAAGGTCATTAAAACCTTTAATTATTTAAATTGATAGAGTTTATGCTCTAACGCTAGATAGCGTTAGAGTTTCCTTTAAAAGGTTTCCATCCAAATTGAACCTTGTTGATAAGTATTGCTGAGTGATGACATCTTGAGGATCTATGGAATTAGCTTATTATTATATATTATATACCAGTTATGATATGTCGACATCAATGTATTCTCATTTATACCGTTTAAAAAAAGGCTGTTTGGTTTTTCAATGTACTAATCCTCAAATAGTTCTTCTACACTTGATATTATGTCATTTATGACACCAGTGTTTCCCGCCAATTTTTTTGCCCACAATACTTCTAGATCATGAATTAGTTCATGTATATCATTCCAACATTTATATTCAATCGGCCTGTTTGTTACTTTCTTAAAAAAAATAGCTCCACCTCTTTTAGTTGTGGGTGATAATGATAGTTTGTGTATACTTTTTGCTTCGGCTTCCTCGAATTTGTCCACTTACATCATAATCTCGCCTTGCAACATTCGTAGGTTCTAACATACTTTTATAATTTGTTCTATCTTCTGAATTTACTAGATTTCAATTGGGTTCATTCATAATAAGCAGATCATATAAACCTGGAGTCTCTTTATTCGCGATGCCTTTAATAATCATATCGCTTCCTTTAATTGTAACGGGGAATATTACCAATTATACATTTGTCTGTTTTAGTATCATAGTGGATTACATAAGTATGACCAATAGCACTTTCAAGATCCGTCATAATACGTTCAACGTATATACGAGGTAATTCATGGTATTACTCGAAAAATTCTTCCGAGATGGGTTCATTACGGTTAGCAGAATCATCTGTGATACTAAAAGGTTCTTCTTCTTCTTCTTTAGTATTAATCTCTCCTATGACAGATATACCTAAGAAAGATGGCGCACGAAGGAGGAGGATTTCTCTGAAAAAACGGAAGCTGAGCTAGTGGGCAAGTAGCACCCTTTCTTGAATCACTTAATGACGGTGAAGTGAAGCCTGGAGTCCTTTGAACATGAGTAGCAGACTAGTGGGGGTAGTAGCATGCTTTCTTGGAAATACGCACAGGGGTGGTTTTTTGGGTTTAACGTCAATAGACTCCTTTTTAGGTATTTTTTTTATCAGGATCGATTTTATTTACTATTTCAGTTAGAGGTTCTATTAGGGGCTTATAGGTACTTTCAAATATTCTTTAATTATCAATGCGAGCAGTTTTAAGACTGTTGTACTTCTGCTTTATTATTTTACTAGCCTGAATAATCTTTTTCTTTAATATCATCTCCTCATTATTCATTGTAGCAAAACGGCTTCACTGAATAGGTGCCAGTTTACTCTGAACAGATAGCTGTTAATAACTAAACGGGTAAATTAATAAACTACTGAAATCAGTTTAGGGTATTATATATCCGTTAAACTTTTGTAGCAAAACTGGTTCACTGAACAGGTGCCGATTTACCCTGAACAGTAGCTGTTTACACTTAACAGATAGCTTTTAATACCTACACGAGTCAGTAACTACTAAACTACTGCACGCAGTTTAAGGTATCATATATTGATCAAACCTTTTCCTACAGCGACCACTATTAACTTCAGCATCCTTGTTTCTGATCATGAAACCAAACTGATCTACCCAGAACTTTGAACACATGTCCCGAAATAATTTCTTGGTTATGGTGGGACTTATATGATCCTCATACACATGTTTTAGGTTTAATTCATCTTGTCCAAATAATATAATTAGATTCGCATTATCACGAACTAATTGCTTTGGAATTTTACTGTAAGTTTGACCCAAATAGAAACAGTCAATATCGTTATGCCTACCCATAGAAAAATATGCTCTTATGTTATCTTGCTTTTCACAAGCGATATTAGCGAAAATAAAAATAGAGTTTGATTTTGCACAATTAGGTTCAATCACAGCGAGATTATCACTGAAGTAAACTAAGCTACATCCTTCATTGGAAGTAAGATTTCCTGTAAAAGTTTGTACTTGTTTTGATTCAATGACTTATTATTATTAACTTTATTAAATACATAAATAAAAAGTTTACCTTGGGTAGGATTTGAACCTATGACCAGTACCTTGCTAGAGTACCGCGCTAACCAAGTGCGCTATCGAAGTACAAGCCCCAATCTATGCAAGTTTTGTCTTTATGTATGTAGAATTGATGGTAGTCTATCAAAGGACAGGTCGTAGGTTCAAATCCTATACGAGATAAACCTTTTATTTATGTATTTAATAAAATTAATAATAATTTTTAATATACGTACACATGCTTAAATTTCAAACCATTTTTCTCAGTAAGCAGACTGATCATTGTGTTTGTTTTACCACAATTCAAGGAGCCGTATATAATACCACGTACACTATTAGGCAGTAAATCACCATGTTTTGGAGTACTAGACATTTCATGAATAATTACAACATTTTTATTTATATACTAGATATACAGAGTGTATATTACAATAATTATAATTTTTTTCACTTCTCCAGTGAGTGTGTTGTACTGCACAATAGTGTTATGGAGAATTGTGTTTGTTTTACCACAATTCAAGGAGCCGTATATAATACCACGTACACTATTAGGAAGTAAATCACCATGTTTTGGAGTACTAGACTTTTCATGAATAATTACAACATTTTTATTTATATACTAGATATACAGAGTGTATATTACAATAATTATAATTTTTTTCACTTCTCCAGTGAGTGTGTTGTACTGCACAATAGTGTTATGGAGAATTGTGTTTGTTTTACCACAATTCAAGGAGCCGTATATAATACCACGTACACTATTAGGAAGTAAATCACCATGTTTTGGAGTACTAGACTTTTCATGAATAATTACAACATTTTTATTTATATACTAGATATACAGAGTGTATATTACAATAATTATAATTTTTTTCACTTCTCCAGTGAGTGTGTTGTACTGCACAATAGTGTTATGGAGAATTGTGTTTGTTTTACCACAATTCAAGGAGCCGTATATAATACCACGTACACTATTAGGAAGTAAATCACCATGTTTTGGAGTACTAGACTTTTCATGAATAATTACAACATTTTTATTTATATACTAGATATACAGAGTGTATATTACAATAATTATAATTTTTTTCACTTCTCCAGTGAGTGTGTTGTACTGCACAATAGTGTTATGGAAATTGTGTTTGTTTTACCACAATTCAAGGAGCCGTATATAATACCACGTACACTATTAGGAAGTAAATCACCATGTTTTGGAGTACTAGACTTTTCATGAATAATTACAACATTTTTATTTATATACAAGATATACAGAGTGTATATTACAATAATTATAATTTTTTTCACTTCTCCAGTGAGTGTGTTGTACTGCACAATAGTGTTATGGAGAATTGTGTTTGTTTTACCACAATTCAAGGAGCCGTATATAATACCAGACACTATTAGGAAGTAAATCACCATGTTTTGGAGTACTAGACTTTTCATGAATAATTACAACATTTTTATTTATATACTAGATATACAGAGTGTATATTACAATAATTATAATTTTTTTCACTTCTCCAGTGAGTGTGTTGTACTGCACAATAGTGTTATGGAGAATTGTGTTTGTTTTACCACAATTCAAGGAGCCGTATATAATACCACGTACACTATTAGGAAGTAAATCACCATGTTTTGGAGTACTAGACTTTTCATGAATAATTACAACATTTTTATTTATATACAAGATATACAGAGTGTATATTACAATAATTATAATTTTTTTCCCTTCTCCAGTGAGTGTGTTGTACTGCACAATAGTGTTATGGAAAATTGTGTTTGTTTTACCACAATTCAAGGAGCCGTATATAATACCACGTACACTATTAGGAAGTAAATCACCATGTTTTGGAGTACTAGACTTTTCATGAATAATTACAACATTTTTATTTATATACTAGATATACAGAGTGTATATTACAATAATTATAATTTTTTTCACTTCTCCAGTGAGTGTGTTGTACTGCACAATAGTGTTATGGAGAATAGGACCATAGACAATGATTCCATTATCGAAAGGTGTTAGAGATTTCTAATTTGGTGTTTGAGTTTTCTAAGGATTCATTTTGTTTAGAGCAGTCCATTACAAATACTGGACATGATTTGAATTCGGAATAGTTGAATAATGCACCTTTATCATCCTCACCATAGTAATCACATCGGAATTTCAAAAACTTGTGATATGCTGGTATGTATTGGTTAGCACTGAGGTTCAAATGCATTGCTTCATATGGCTAATACTCAGAATTCAAGTGTACTTTAAGGTTGCTGATGTTAATGTGATCAAAATTTCCGGCTCTTGCAGACTTTGTGTACCTTTTATCTTGTTGGAATGCAACTATTATCCATCGTGGTTTTTTAAGTTGAGTTGATCCTTTTATTGGCCATATGTCTGAGGTTGCTTGTTTAAAAGAAGGTATTTCATATAACTCCCATTGACGAAATTCAACAGTAATAATAGATTTTTTATTGATTCCTTCAAACAAGTTAAGTTTCGCAGCATCACTAAGTGTTAAGTGTGGTGTGCTTTCCATTGAATTTTATTTAAGGTTATTACTGCATCAACTTCACCATAATAGCAGTTTGTATCGCTTATAGATCGAATTAAAATCAACCCTTGACGCATATTCACGACTACTTGACGATAATCCTCCATTATTCTAAATGTGTGATTCAATGGTATGCAAACTGCAAAAGATTTTTCCCTACTTTGATCATCGAATTCTACTTGTAATGGTTCTTCATTCTTTGGTGCCAATCCCAAGCGGATTAGTGCTTTGCTCTTGCTTGCCGTATAAGAAATATATCCACTCTTTGACAACCGAACTCACAACGGATTTCTTCGAAAAGAAAGTTGGGGAAATTATGGGTTAAGTTGAATGATTTTCTTTCATCTCCTTTTTTCAGCTCATGCTTTGGAAGCTCCATATTTAGAAGATCCATAAGGAAGATAAGTGTGAATATCTGATTTAATTATAGTATCATCAAAATGTGCTTTTCGAAAGACGTTTAATGATTCTGCCATTGTCGCTGAGAACTTTTAAACCAATTAACATTAAAAAGTATTTCTCTGCAGATGTTAACCGCAGTGAAGGTTGATGACTAATTAATGACTTACTGTAGGGAGGATGTCTTTTATAGGAACTTTTGAAAGATGTAATTGGTCCTTGATTAATTCTAAGACCCATGTTCTTTTAGTTCTAGGCCTACTGTGAATGGTTCACTTTCACCAAAGTCTATTAATTCACCCTTTTGATTAGCCAAATTAATTGTTATGTTACTGATTATGTCAGTATTTACTTCTAAATATTGAGTATTGTTAGGAGTTTTATCTAAACGATAACCTCGCGGAACTGAAACGTCAATCTCATATAATAACCACCTATAAAAACCACCTACCCTATACAAATAGACTAACACTACACTTATATAACAGCTGTGATGGAATCGAATATGTTTGTTCAGATTACATTAATAGTTCTTCGAAAATCAAATACTTGGGTCTTGGAATAAATCAGTGTTTGAAGTGGGATTCCCATATTTGTCATGTTAATAACTTAATAAGGAAAACTATTTTTTAAGTTTAGAACAAGCAAACATATTTTGCCCTTTGACAGACTTAAGGGGGTATATACGTCATTAACAGAGACAATACTAAACTATGGAATCATAGAATGGGGTATAGTGAATAATTAGCGCATACATTGCGTAAGTGAAAGAAATGGGTAATAAAGGTAATTATGGGCAAAAGTAATAGTTTTCAGGGAAAGTAAGGTTTATATAGACCATATCGTTAACTGCCCAAAAGAAAAATTTGGAAAGAACCTGACGATGGCAGTCGTACTTTGCCGAAACGTTGTTTTTGCACAGACAGGAGTCAGAAAATAGCAGCAGACCTGCGAAAACATCCGGAGAAACAACGGTATATATATATATATATATATATATATATATATATATATATATATATATATATGGTTGATTTTAGGTTTCCGCGAGTGTAGTATGAAACACTGTTGTTTATCCGGGCGTTGTCTCACGTCTGCTGGTGATGCCTCTGACTCCTGCCAGTACAAAAACGATGTTTCGCCAAAGTCTCATTTGCCATTTTCAGGTTTTCTCCTTCTCCAACTGATTTGTTCGGCTCCGTGTTACTCGAATCGAACTGAGGTCCTGCTGTCCTGTCTCCTGTTTATATTTGGTATTGTGTACTTTCACTGTTTTTCCTGCTTTCACTTTCCCTTCTTTCTCTTTCTCGGTGTTGGATGGTGCTGCTGTGCATGATATTGGTATGGATGGTTCTGGTTCGGGTGATCGTTTCCTTGTGTGACGATGTTCTGCTAGTGTTATCTTCCATGTATTAGGCAGTATTTGGAAATCGTCTCGTGTGTTAAGGTTCTGTTCTCGTTTCTCAATCTCGATCGCCTCTCGAATAGTTCTTTTTGCCGCATGAGTAATGCTGGCTATCATCTTTTAGTTTTCAAAAGCGATGTTGTGTGATAGTCGTTAGCCCAACACGCCAGTAGAATCGTCGTCGATACACCAGATTGCAAGCTGAGGCTATCGTAATGGCCTCGACAAACGGATCAACCAAACACTCCTGCAAAAACAGCCTTCTAAGGTACATGCAAGTATGTTCTAAGATGTCTACATCGGACCGGTAATATTCCATTCTCTCTCGGCATTTTAAATATATAACCCTGTGATTGTGTTTCTTCATACCATTTTAAAAATTCAGCTCTTTCTTCGGGTTTCATGGAGTTGGTGGAGTAATAATCAATATGAGATAGCGGTCCTACATACTCGGAGTTTGCTTTAATGTTAAATAGATGGAGGAAACAACCTTTTCTTATAACCGTAGTTAATCCAAACGCCTTTGGTAGAGTTGAGAGAGGCATGGGGAAGTAGTTAAGACTATCAATAAATTTTAGGTTATCAGATTTCATCATTAGTATTTTAGATCCCCTCATTATAATCTGCGGTTTAAGGTGTGTATTTGTTAGTGTGTGACTTAAGATAAACTGGTGATCAAACCCTTGACCATTGTGGGCTGTTACAACAATCTTTTTGAACAATTTTCTTACTTCCAACAAGTAATTAAAGATTTTTGTGTATACTAACTTTTATTGTTTAATAAATCAGGTTCTAATTGTAACTGTTTTACGTGGATAGTTTTTGTTGGTGATAGTTCTTTGAGTACAGAGAAAAATTAGGTTTTAATATGTTAGAATGGTGCAAAAATTTATACTTTTTAAATGTTCGCCGTTATGAGTAGCATATTTTTGCATGTGTGAATTTGTTTAGATTAGTTCTTATAAGAGAATTTTATGCATTGTCGACAATCTTTACTCTTATTTCAGTGCAATTTAATGTCAATTGTTTATTCTTTAAGTTTGTAATTATCTACATTGTGAGTGGCGAAGGATTGGGAAGGAGGACTAAAGCCTTGGATTAGAACAAACACTATTTTTAATTCTCGGTTTAATTAAATTAATTCACACTCTGACCAGCGGCTTCAAAGGTTAAATAAATTATTGGTCTTAATTCACAATGTTAATAGACATTTAATTGCTTTGTAGTGAAAATTTATCGCTTAATTCGGGGGTTATGCCTAATTAAATTGTTAATTTGCATCTTCAGATGTCAATTACATTAATTAGCAATTGGATTCGCGCTCTAATTAAAATAATTCACGGTTTTAGTTTTAAAGTCAATTGAATTAATTCACTGGTTAATTAAATTAATTCACCTATGGTGCAGGTTGCATATCACTGATAGATTCAGGTTCTGATCGTTTGGTCTGGCATATTTGGGGCTACCATTTAAAAATCTTGAATCTGGTTTCACCATCTTGAACTAGCATCTTGAAATAAGATAATTGGGACAGCATCGTGTAAGTTATCGTACACATTAAAACACGGGGCCAACATCTGGAAATTGCACCAGCATCTTGAAATTGGATTTAACATTGAGACCCATATCTTGATTAAGGATCTTGAAATAGGTCCAGCATCTTGAAATAAAGTTCGGGGGTCAGAAACTTAATTAGGGCAAGAGTACCTAATCCAGAAACAAAACAGTGTTTTTAAGATTACCGGTAAGTTATAGTTAGAAATACTTTATTTTTGTAAAAAGACAACATTCGCTTCCTTTAGTATAAACTTTTAAGTTGGGAAAAAAACCACTTATCGCATTTTTTACTACGCCAAGGTTAAACTTTTTAATATTTGCTAAGGAGTAGTGTAATCATCAGAAACACTTGCTCCTGCCTGAGCCGATACCATGAAGAAGATCCGCTACTGCTCAACTACATTTAGCGCTACCGTGCATACATAATTTTTAAATGATAATATGTAATTGAACATCTAAAACAATCATCTGTTATAGATAATACGATACCTTTGATAAAAAACATCTACCTGTTTCGAGCAAATACCTTCTTGATTGTAATACACGTTTAATCGTTTTCATTGAACAGTCGTTTACAAGACTTTCTAACGCAGATAGGTAATTTATATGTGTACGAGAAAAAAAGCATTATAGATAATTACACGACAGAGACAATATTGGTGTTACTAATACAGCGTATTTTTTCAAGGTCTCGTAATGAAAATTTGTAAATTTGTAAATCTGTAGATTTCCGTTTTTAGGAAACAGGTGGGCGGTTTTGGTGAGCAGATATCCGTTCTTCTTGTTTGTTCAGTTTTTGAGAGTTTTTGGCGTTTTTTGACGTTCTCTGACATCTTCCACGGATGGGTTCCCGTTTTTAGGATATAGGTACCCATTTATTTTGATGCGACAACAATATTATTGGACAGCTAGCACGAATATGGAAGTGAGGGGGAGAATACTTCTCCACCATAACTAGAGTTTAGTACGTTTGGTTTAGGTAATAGGATTATACATAGGCCATGGTTGTAGACTACTGGTTACAGATTACTGGTTGCAGACTACTGGTTACGGGTACTGGATATTTTTATTTTATTTCTCGAAGGTAATAAGCTTTTGTTATGGTAAGAAACATCCTCTCTTTATCACTTCCACACAAATACAAAAGTGGTCTAATATAATTGTTATTGTATCCCAAAAGATGTTAACTAAAATGGAATCTGGTTATAAAAAAGTGAAAAAAAGTGAAAAAAGTAAAAAAAACCGTAAAAAATGGACACCAAAAACGGCTATATTTTTCTGAAAACCGGTATCTGTTTCTGGAAAACGGGTACCTATTTGAAGAAAACTTCAAAAACGCACACATAAGATGTATTAGTAACATTAATATCGACAAAACTCACGCTCGTACAATTTCCTATAAAGCTGTCTCTCTCTCTCTACAGATTAGGTTTGATTACCTATTACCATTTCAGAATACGTGTAGACCACTAACGAATATCTTTACCGGTAAAGTAGGCTTCTTTAAAATCTTTATATTTACCGATGAAAAGGTTTCTGTGCTCTGAAATCCCTATATTTACCCATAAAGATGGTCTTTTAACGTCGTTTGACTCGCGTTTTATTACATTAGCTAGTTGCTTGGTTTGCGCTGTAATATGGTTCATTTTCAGTTTAATTAATATAAATAACGAATTTAATGCCATTAATGCACGGTTTGATTCGATGAGTAGTTGAATCTCTTTTGATTTGTCCATCGGGTCTGTTTCATAATAATATAGGAATCTTCATAGAATTTTGAAAAACAGTTAATTACATATTATACTTATTATAAATTAGGACTTTACCAGAAGGCGTATTGTACAATATCGGATGCTCTATTTAACAAAGGTACCACCGTTAACGATATTGTATATAAAATCGGTTCGTATATTTCTTAACAGATTGTACGTAAATGATTGCAATTTGTACCTTAAAATTCCTTGACGTTAGTCATACGTAATTGCAGAGACCAACAATAAAGCACAAGGAAGCAAACCAACAATCAACAGAACAAGCAGATGTCCAAAACACAAACCATGTAGAACAAAAAAAAAACGGCAAGGAATCTGTTAAACCAATGCAGGTGTTTCATTCACAAGATGTTCAACATTCAATAATCATTTGGTAAAGACTAAAAAATGCAGATATTTTACGTATAGCCAGTGAAAGCAATGCAGCCATTGTAAATATGAACACAAATAAACACAGCCACAAAATTTAAGCAACTGTTAAACAATGCAATGATTTGACCCGCACATAGTTAAAAAATTTAAACAATCAGACTCGCAACTCTTGACGTGCTATTTACTGGCAGAACCAATTTAAAGATGCTGCCATGCTGAATTCTATCAAAAGGATTTTATTTCAAGATGCGGAGCCAAGTTAAAGTGCTACATCAATTGCAAGATGTCAAATTCTGCCAAAATAGACTCATTTCATGAAAGTGGGCCCGATATGTTGTACTAAAACGTGGATCACTAAATCTAAAGATAAAACCCGCAAAACACGCGAATTAATTAATCTTAAAAAAACATCATGAAACAGCAATTAAAAACCTATTTGCACCTCAAATGAGGTTAATTGAATTGACCTTTGAACCCGGGTTTAAACTTTGTACTAGCTAATAACTAAACCGCAAATCAAACCGCGCACTTCAACACCGGAAATCAGCTTCAGAAGTGATTTAAAAAAATTAACAAAAATTATATATCAAGTCATCCCCACTCTAGCGTACCAATTAGGTATAAGTGTACTATAACCGTTACAGAATTTATTAGTTTGTCTAATATGTTGTATTGCACTGTAACCGGGTGTACGGTTAAGTCCGTCGAGCGGATTTATCTCGGGAATCATCAGTGATAGAGCTCTAAATTCTTTCTGCTTCAACAAAAGTAAACTTGAAAAATTTATTAAAAATATTTTTACGTGCTTAAAATGGTCACAAGACGGCGCAATGAGGTAACCAATTAAGAAAAATTTTCAGCTGGAATGGCCACAATGATGTAGGTCAATATAATTCTCGTATAAATTAGAAATGCTTTTATTATAAGTTTTTGTTATGAACGAATAAGTTCAAAAGTAAATATGCAATTAAGAATTATTATTAATTAGAAATACCTTTGTTTGAAACTTTTTCATATATATATATATATATATATATATATATATATATATATATATATATATATATATATATATATATATATATATATATGTACAGTATGTCCCCGGATCGACTTTAAAAGAGGGAAAATTCTCTTATTTTTGATTTCTCAGAAAATTTCATTCTTGATGATTTACCCTGCTTGTTTTCAAAAAAAAATTACTTTCTATTTTACTCGTACGGTTCTCGAGATAATATCATTTTTCTTGAAAAATTGGACGTAGTAAGAAGTAACTTTAGTAGGCAGATTTCATTAAAAAACACCACTGACAGAAATTGTCAAATGTGTTAATTCTGTTGAACTGCAAATTAATTCATGCTAATTTGAATTGTATGCTATAATGTTGACTTTACAACAAAGAATTAATCTAATTCAATGTTACGGAACTGGGGAAGAGTGCTACCGAGTTGTTATCAGAAAATTCAATCAAAAATACCCGGAGGTTGCCATTTCGAATGCCGGAGCAAAAAACTTGGTAACTAAATTCCTTCAAACAGGCTCGGTTTTAAACCTAAAGAAGCCAAAGAAGTTGTTCGATGAAGAAGATGCTGCTACTGTTCTCGCTGTTCATTCCGCAACAGAAGTTCCAAGGTTGTCTTTAAGAAGGAAGGCACTACGAATTGGGATAGGTAAATCTCATTTACAAAGAATCTTCAAGGAGAACGAAATTTTACCATTTAAGCCGCAATTTAGGCAAACTTTAGAGAACGGTGATGAAGCCAAACGTCTGGATTTTTGTTTGGAAATGGGCAATAGAGTTTTGGAAGATTCAAATTTTCATAAACGAATAATGTTTTCCGATGAATCGACCTTTTCAACTAACGGAGTCGTTTCCTCCCAACATTGCCGTTACTGGAGTAGGACGAATCCAAACTTCCGAATTGCTAGTCGTAGACAATGTTTGAAAAAATTTAATGTGTTGTTACACGTCCAAACCGCACTAGGCGTCGTGCATGCTTACTAATGTAAGCGGGTTGCCAAGCCAGCTAACAGGGAGATGGGCGTGGTCGAAATAATAAGTAAAATGAATGATCAATAAGCTCAAACACCTTACACTTATACTCAAATAGCTCAATTCGGGAAAATATGTCTCTAGGCGCCACCACAATCGAAACTTTGCTAAAATAATTGTCTTAAGCTGGATGTTAATTAACCCTACTTGATTGTGGAAAGTAGGATTGTGCTTACTCGGTAAACTCCTATACGAAGGTTCTAAAACAAACACTCGTCCCAAACAATTCAACTCAAACTCAAATAAATTTAGTACTACCCAGGTTATTAAAAACTTTTTGAATACACCTCGTATACCAAAACTTCTAAAATAAAATCGATCATTCAAATTCATTTACTGAACGGTAATTAATTTTTAAAATTCTTAACATGAACGATATCTTTTAAATTTACTTTACTTTTGAATCGTATTTGACATTCGTAAACATTTAAGGTTTCAAAACTCCAACTTTTATTATACTTAATGAAATTTAAACTAACAGCTGATCTGTTAATAGTGCATTGCACTATTAAAACAAATATGGAAATTTTGCAATCAACCTGGCAAATATGAACTTTCAGGTTGTTCCTAAATCTGAAAATTCCAAAAAAATTAAAATATGCAAAGCTTACTTATTGTCAAAACAAGATCACCAATTAAGTAAATGTTACATCTGTGTTTCATACCTGGTTAAATAAACAACAAAGTAAAAAAATATAACGATAAATATATATATATATATATATATATATATATATATATATATATATATATTGTCCTGCATAAAATAATCAAAAACACAAATATCTACATAAATTACATCAGCGTGGTTGAAAGTTAAACTACCAAGTACCACTTTGCCTTCTTACTACTAAAACAAACCATACAATACGACTCAAGAACGATTATCTCTTCCTTTCAAAACTATTTAATAATTTAAACAATACGCAAATAAACTAACCAAAAAGATAATCGGGCTTAAATGAGTTCTAAAAAAAAAATTCTTAAATCTAATTTCTTACTTAAAAAATTGTCCATAAATCCTTGGATTTCTTTCTTCTTTATCTCGTAAATCAAATATTTGTAGTCCATTTGTACCCCTTAAAATTGCCTGAAGCACATTACAAATGCTCAACAAAACTTATTCCTCTGTGCACTCGCGAATAGTTCACAAAGCGAGGTTATTACTCCCACAAACATGTAATAACGGTAAACATTTGGTTGTCTCTTACAAAATAATTCTAGCAACCTTTACACCAATCTAGTCCCTTATACAAATAAACTTTCAATGTCATATAACGTTACTTAAACATTGGCTTAATATACAACGAACACTTCGTTCACTTAACAGGTGGTCTCATAAATACTTTTAGCTGAATCTCGTTACAAGGACACGCGCTGCACTTAACACTTTAACATAACATCTGTTATCTTTTATAAATCTGCTTACGCACTTATTATTTTCTTGAAAATAAACAAACTAATTTTATCTTCAACTTCAATTTTATTATCGTTTATTTATGAATGTCTTTTACGATTCATCCCCGGTTCGGGTTACGCAGTTGTTTAAACAATTACTGCCTCATTAAAATTCACAAATATACTCCAACATCATCACATTCTATCACACAACCTCCGCACGCGCGTTTCTCACCAACAGCCAAAAACGAAAAAGCTTAACTTCCCAACTAACTCGTCAATCTCTGACTTTCCTATTTATAACTTCAGTCATCCATCTTTAAACATGTCTTCCTTCCGCGTTATATTCTCCAATAATATTCATTCAAAATTCCCTAGTTCCAATAGCTGCTTCCCTCTATACAAGCACGCGTGTAATTACAATACATCGCCATATTTGTTTTCACTTACAAATTTTACAATTACTTCATGAAGAAATCATTTTTCGTCATTACATTCATTCAGTAGCCACTCTGGTCCATTACACAACTTTCAACATTTATCTCCAACCTGCGCTCGATCTCGTTCCGCAACATTTGCAAAAATAAGCACCGTCTAAGGTCTCAAATTCCATATACATACATTTATTCTCAAAACAATTGCACAACATTACAAAACTTTCTGAAATTAACACTTAAACATACCCAATCTTTCTCTACATATTTTCTAAAACATTCTACACTTATTCTTCACATTTTCTAACCAAGATTACTCATTTATCCAACAACATTCCATTCCATATGGTAGCCAAACAGTAGCGATACAGTGGCAAGCATTATCGTCCCATAGACAAATTTCTCTTCACATTTACATTCATCAAAATCTAATTATTCCAACACTAAAGTCTCTATAACATTCAAATACACGTATCTACATACAGAATTATATTTCTCCTACATTTCCAGTGGCGTATCATACACCCACATACATTATGCATATACACAAAAAAATTTTTTTTTTTCGTTCAAACTCAATACACTCGTGCTCAAAACACGTAATACACGTCATTATAACATCCTACATACAGGGTGCGTCAACGCAACCTGACAGTGTGGTGTGCGGTTTCGTACCATGGAATTATTGGCCCATATTTTTTTGATCAAAATTTAAACCGTTATTCATATTTGGAAATGTTGCAAAATTTTTTAACTGATAAACTGGATGAATTGCCATTGAACTACCAAATTGAAATGTTCTTCCAGCACGATGGGTGCCCTGCTCATTATGCCGGTACTGTTCGCCAGTGGCTGAATACAGAGTTCTATGATAACTAGATAGGAAGAGATGGTCCCATTTTATGGCCGACAAGAAGTCCTGATCTCACAATAATGGACTTTTATCTGTGTGGTCGTTTAAAACAAATTGTGTACAGTGAGCCATTAGACAATGATGAAGAGCAATTGAAATGTAGGATACGGAATGCTGTCCAGTCCCTTTCAATCGAAGAAATAAGGCGCAGTTTCAATAGAAAATTAATAGTTCAGTTTTTTGAGAATTTCATTTCATTTTACCATCAATTTTTAAATTTATTAATTAAAACTTGTGAGACCAATTTGATTTTTCCTTTGAAACAAATCACTTTACTTCAAAAAATTACGAAAAGCTCGAATTTTTCAAGAAAAATGATATTATCTCGAGAACCGTTTGAGTTAAATAGCAAGTAATTTATGTTTCGGGGGTTTGAAAACAAGCAGGTCAAATCAGCAAGAATGAAATTTTCTGAGAAATCAAAAATAAGAGAATTTTCCCTCTTTTAAAGTCGATCCGGGGACATACTGTATATATATACATATATATATATATATATATATATATATATATATATATATATATATATATATATAACGCGAGCAAATCAGGTTTTTTTTTTATTTTAACACAATAAGTTAAAAAAAAACAAAAAGGGAACGAATAAATGTATTTAAAAGTGAGCGATGAAAGAATACAATATAATTTTCGCGAAACTAAGTACTAAATAACACAAACTTTACTTTAAATGTTTAAAAAGTTTGCCATCTTCATTATTGCATCGAAACAGTTTATGCCTGGTAGACTTTACTGCCGTCTCAATTTATGTAACAGAAATGCTATCAATAGCATTCTGAATTCTGTTTAATTACATCTTCGCAAGTGGTTATTGGTATCTTGAATACAATATCTCTTATTCTAGCCCAGAAGTAAAGGTCCAGGGCGGTAAAGTTAGGGGATCTGGATGGCCATATCAATACACTTCCTATTTCAATCCATTTCTTCCCATAAGTTGCATCCAAAATAGTCCTAACGTTTTGAGAATAATGAGCCGGACCACCGTCGTGCTATAACCACATTCTGGTCCTTGTTTCAATGGAGAAATTTTCCAATAATGTCAGTAAATTGTACTTAAAAAATTGTAAGTACCTTTCTCCAGTGAGATTTCCTTCGAAAATGTGCGGTCCATCAACGACACCGCACCAAACATGAACACTCCATCGACCTTGGTTGTAGATTTCTCGGATTCAGTGCGGATTACTTACTGCCCAGTAATTCATATTGTGGAGATTGACTCCTCCACTGATGCTGCTAAATGAGGCTCCATCTGTCCATAGCACCGAATACATGCAATATAGATTCTATTGAACCATACCAAGCGTCCAGTGGCAGTGGTTCAATCTCCGATCCTAATCAGATTCTCTCAAAGGTTGATGAAGTGACAGGTGATCCGAGCGAAACTTGTGTTATTTTTAATATCCTTTACTTACTCCAAGTGCTTATATTCATGTTTCTGGACAGCTCTCGTATACTAGCATGAGGGTCAACTTCAATAGCCGAAAAAACAGAAAATCATTTGCGAAGGCGTCCAGTATCGCGCACACGGTTTGCCAGACGACCAAAAACATTACTAGAATAATGATAACTTCCAGGATTTCGCAAAGTGGATTCCCTGGACGTAAGAACATTATTTTCAAATAGTGAAAATGCACGCAACATATTGAATGCTTCTGCTTTTGAGCATAACATTTTCAAATAATTAAAGCACAAGATTAAAATAGCAGCAAGCAGATGACAGCAATATGACAGATATTATAATTCAGATTCAGCCGACTATTCTCATTTTAAGAGATGTCAGTTTTACTGAAGACACTTCTAAAGTGGCTCACTGATGTCTTGTGCTTCCATTTAAAATATCGGAGAAAAATTACAAAGTTCGTGTAGTTGTAATACAACGCCACCTATCTTCAGGGAAAAGAGAATAATAGCTATCATTTTATAGAGACACACGAACACTTTTGATCCAGATCAAATTCGTTGAAATCGGTTTAGCCAAGTGAAAGTTGTTTGCAGATTCTTCAATCTTTGCCCGCCCTGTTGTTATGGTAAGCAGAAGAAAAACTTTCAAAAAACAGTATTTCTAATTCATACGAGGTATTTAAAATCTACATCTTTGTGGCCATTTCAGCTGAAAATCACTTTTTCTGAATTGGTTAATCCATCTTATGGCTATTTTAGGCACCTGAAAATATTTTCAATAAACTTTTTAAGCTCACTTTTCTTAAATCAAAAAAAAGAAAAAAATCTAGCACTGATGGTTCCCGATATCAATCCTGTCAACGAGCTTGAGTTATAAATATTATAAAGGTTGTATTATACTTATAACTAATTGGTACGCAAGAGTGGGGATGATATGATAAATATCTGAAACTGATTTGCGGTGTTCAAGTCTATTTAATTCGCGGTTTAGTTATTAGTTAATTCAATGTTTAATCCCGACATCAAAGGTCAATTCAATTGACTAATAGCTTCATTTGAGGAGCAAATAGGTTTTTATTTTTTTTTATGATTGTGGACCTGAACAGGCTAAATAAGGCCTATCGTGCTAAAGCACTTAGGAACACTTAGGAGGATGGATAGAGGGATAATGAATTGCCAATAGATGCCTATGAACAGCTACCTTAAATTTTCTCATATCATAAGTGAGAGGAAAACAGGAACTAGGGAGATCATTCCAGAGTTTAGAAGCCGTGTAGAAAAATGTGGATTGCGCCCGTTTGGTACGACAAGTGGAGATTTGTACTGCATACTGATGATGTGAATGAGCGAACCGAGTGTTTCTCGCAAAGATAGCCGGAGATGGTATCAAAGAATGTAATTCACCAGCACAATAGCCGTTGTAATAACGATAATACAAAGAAAGAACTGAAACCATCCTTCTATGCTCATGGGACTGTATGTGAGAAGTTAAGGACGGGTCATTTATAAGCCTAATCGCTCTCTTTTGAATACGATCAATGATATCGAGGGCGTATTGGGGAGCACTAACCCAGAGGTGAGAATTATATTCCAGATGAGGCCGAATTTGGGCTTTATACAACAGAAGGAGTTGTCGAGAGGTAAAGTACTGCTTATCTGTACAAAAGCCTATTTTACGAGCAGCTGTTTTGGTAGCTGACAGAAGATGGTCAACCCATGAGAGATTTGAAGATACAGTCATACCCAACAGAGTAATAGAGTCTGAAAACTTAAGAACTGTGCCATTCATACTTACAACAGGAAATGATCGATCTTTTTTGGCGGACATAAGGCAACACTGAGTTTTGTTAGCATTAAATTTAACTAGATTATTGCTTCCCCATTCGAGAATACGTTGAATGTCTTTGTTGATTGAATTTGCCATTTCAGCTTTAATTTCTTGATTTGACATAGAAGGTGGGTTATCACTATGAGTGTAGACTGAGATGAACTACAGTGAAGAGTGCTATCGTCAGCAAAGCAATGGATGGGGTTAGTTGTTGAAGAAATAAGGTCATTTATGTAGAGCAGAAAAAGTGTAGGCGCTATAACGGATCCTTGTGGTACGCCCGCGTTAATGCTAACTTCTTTTGAAAAAAAAGCATGCTGTTTTATGGGGATTTTTTAAGGTTAATTAATTCGCCTGTCATGCGGATTGCATCTCAAATAGAGATTTTGTCCGAAATCCCCACTTTCGTGAAATAAGTCCCTTTTGACAGAATTCGGTTTGTACCCGCAAACCAAAACTATTTCCATAGTTCAGCATATTAGTAATTACAATTTGTATTTGTCAATCAACAACGGCTTCCATGACCTGCTATGGTAATAATTCTCAAATTAAACCGGAAAAGTTGCTTTTTAGTTTTTCAAAACAACTATGTTATTTGTTATATCATTAGGAAGGCTTAAAAGTCATAGACAACTATTGTTTCCATTTAAGAAAATGTAAGTTTATGACGTAACCCAAAAACAAAAGCTTACATAAAAAAATCGGTGTAACTGTCTTATACAGAACATAATTATCTACAGTTTTTTTTTTAATGGAAATAACGGAATGATACGCATTTAAAGAAATTACAGGAAAATCATTTTTTGAAGTATCTGGTTAGCCTTGGACTTTTTGAAGAAAACGAAAGGTGCACTGAATTGGCTTCATAAAACTTGAAATCTTTCCTCATTTAATTGTGTTTATATCTGCTTTAGTTTCCGAGTTCTCGCACAGTTATTATTAATTTATAAACCCACCCTATATATATATATATATATATATATATATATATATATATATATATACATATATTATGTAGAAATTATTTTTAGTGAACGAACAGAAGTTCAACATGATAATAATAATTTTTTTATACCTATCTAACTTACCACATCTCTTAATCGATTGCTTAGAATCTTAATTCCATGTAGAGCTTCTGTTAATCCATTTGCCTTTAAGTTAAGAGAAAAAATAGAAAATTGTTAGAACAAAAACACGTAGTTAGTACCGCTAAGCACATCTTTGTTAATTACTTTACCAGAAAACATATTGCGCTACGTAATAATACATTTCATAAAAGACAATTAACTCATATGGTGAAATAACTACTAAATAGAGCACCATATTTTATATCCATGGCCAACCAAGTAAAGAAACGCAAGTGTTGTATAGATCAGAAGTGGAAAATTCTAATAAGAGTGTATTTTTCTAATAGTTTTTTTAGTCGTCTATGCAAAAACATGGTGATCTGCAAATCCTTAATAAAAATAATAATATAACAAAATGGCAATAATATAACAAAACAAATCTTATTGGGTGTTACCCGGGATGTCCTGGTTAGCAGCGCCCGTTTGGCTGGTCCCTCGTGGACGGTAGTGGTTGCTATTGAATCCGGAGCCGTTTCTGTGGAAATATAAATTATTGTTGTTCAATGGTTGGTGTGTCATGACCCAAAAATCCTACTAATGACAATTTAATTTTTGTTTATTATGACCGTTCAGGCCGGCCCTGTACACGGTAGCCTGGTATTTGTTCAGGTGGCGCTATGTAAAATTCTATATATTTTAGATAAGCTGGGGCAACGAACGCGTTGGTGTCTTTAAGCAGGTCCAAGAGAAAATCAATAATTTAAAGTAACCTTGGTGCGCACGACTATTCTTATACTTTATTTGGCTTTCAGACTGACTGGATATGAGCTCAGTACTTGGAATGCTTTATACAGGATAGGTTTCTATTTACATGTATTAAATGCAAATTGTACGTACGCGTTTAAGTATCTAACCTAACTAAACAAGCTGATCTCAGGATTTCTTAATTAATGGAGAACGTATTTACAGTAATGAAATGGATATCTAACATTTAATTATGCCTGAAAATAAAGGTATTAATTCTTTATTATTAGAAAAACGTCTGTTTTTGTTAAACGCGGATACTTTTCGTATTAGCGAAACTTACTTTAACTAACAAATACAGGGAAGACGGAGTTTATCACGATCTTTTACGTTAATAATTATTAAAGATTGCTTCTTTATTAATTGTTATAAACGAATTAATCGGAGGTTAGTTACACGACCTTTTAGGACTGCGGGTAATAAATTGAACAATTCTGAGAATTGTTTCCGACGGAATGCAGGTGTTTCAAGTAAGTGATTTATATGCGATTGCGAGACGCCGGAGTACGTTTAATGTAATTTATCACGTAGACGCACCACGGGTTAGTCTTTATATCTGGATGATCACGCGGGTGATCTCTACGAATGCGGCTTCTGGTATTGAGATCACCTCTAGGTCAAGGCGTCGCTTGTTTGTATTGCTATTTTCCTCAGGATCAGGTCGATGTATTGTATGTGTAATGTATGTGTAATATTTGGTTAATGGAGAGCCCTTGCTAAGATTCTGGGTCCAGTCCGTCGAGTACCCTTCTTGCCGCTGGAGTAAATGGAAGATGCCTGCTGGGCGTTAGCACGAAGTAGCAACGTCCTGGTTTGTGTGTATGTGTGTCGAAAGCAACTTCAGGCTTTACAGCCTGTCGTCTACTTCTAGTGTGTGTACTGGTTGCAGAAGGTAACTTCAGGCTATACAGCCCGGCGTATACTTCTAGTGTGTGTACAGGAACGGTTAGATAACTTCAGGCTCTGCAGCCCGTCGTTTCTCTGGGTGTCTGGTATAATGGTTTAGAAACGTGGTGCAATAAAACCTACGTGCTGTTAACCTTAGCGTAACTCAACCAGCAGTTTGATTGCACAAAGCTGATTGACTAGTGACGGCGGCGAAGTAACGCGACTAAAAATGCACGATGATATTTTTGAAACATTTTGAAACGAAGATCTTGATAATCTGTTGGAAAATATACCACTCAAATATTAAGAAGGATGTGGTATCAGTTAGATGGGGCGTTTTCTTATTTGATCATTGCGGTCCGAAATACTTTGGATGTGAAATTTCCAAGCCGCTGGATTGGAAGACGGGGACCTGTTCCGTGGACTCCAAGGACACCAGATCTGACGAAACTTGATTTTTTCGTGGGGGTGAATTAAAGATCTGGTCTACAAAATACGCCCAACCACTGCAGTAAGGAAGCAGGAAAGAATACGAGAAGCATTTTATTGAAATACTCCCTTGATGTTACTGAATGTGGATAAATCTTTAACCGATATGTTCGACACTTCGATTTAATAACATAAAATGTATAACTGAGATACACCTACCTAGAGTAAAATTATAGCCTGTTTATTTCTGTAGATTAATTTTGAACTTCACTATCATTTATACTTCCTCAATTATTAAGCTTCAGTGATTTGGACCTATGAAATTATCGTGTCGGCAATTAAGACATTCGGCGTTTTGGTCATTCGGCGCGTTGCTTGTTAGGCACTTTGGTCATTGCGTAATGTTTCAATGTTAAAATTCGGCGGAATGGGTGCAATAGTCGGTATGATCGTCGGCGTTTGGGTTACGTTTGGCGTTTTGAGCATTCGGTGAAAGGTCCTAAATCCCGTTCGGCGTTTTAGTTTTTATCGGCATAATGGCCCAACTCTAAAATTCAGCATAATGGACGTTTTGATCACGTTCTGCGTTTTGGGCCATTAAAACATAGACTCAGCGTTTTGAGAAGGCGGTTAAATTCCCACAAACATTTCATTGCGTTTGCAGTTATTTTATTATAAAGTTTTCTAACGGTTTCTTTCGCATAATCTTTGGCAACACAGACTCTCTGTTACTGCAATTAGGTTGGCTGTCATAATATACTTTTTGTAATTGTAATGGACGTATTAACAAACGCGACGTCATCATCTCCGATGTCATTATAGCCATTAATTCATGGAACATTTTACGAAATTTCT
>JARFJB010000904.1:545000-627500 GCA_036346205.1 Vesta saturnalis
GGAAACCACAGTTACAAAAAACTGTGGAAATAGACCAGCAAACTCAACTAACATGAAACTATAGTTACAAAAAGAATGGAAGTAGGTCGATCAACTCAACTAACGTGAAACCACAGTTACCGAAAAAACTGTGGAAATAGGCCGATCAACTCAACTAATATGAAACCACAGTTACAAAAAAACTGTGGAAATAGGCCGATCACCTCAACTAATATGATACCACAGTTGTAAAAAAAACTGTTAAAATAGGCCGATCAATTCAACTAATATGAAATCCCAGTTACAAAAAAACGGTGGAAATAGGCCAACAAAGTCAATTAATATGTAACCATAGTTACAAAAAAACCTGTGGAAATAAGCCGATCCACCCAACTAATATGAAACCACAGTTATAAAACACTTATAATGCAGAACATTTTTATTTATATATTTAAAAAAATGTTTAATAACATAATTTACTTATGAACTGCCTTTTCCTTCATTAATAACAATTTATGTATATATATATATATATATATATATATATATATATATATATAGCGATGGTTATAAATAGGTATAATAGAGGGGGTAGAGTTGTATCGAGTTCAAATATTATATCGTATGCAAGTTCAAATATAGTTGAAGAAGTTACACGCTTTGTTATGAGAAAATATAATATACGAGTATAAAAACATGGTTTTTTTACAACAAAACAGGCTTTATGGGGTTTTCAAGTGATGTTGTATTCATAAAAAAATTGAGCTGTAGCAGTAGCATATTAAAAAGGTCAACACGATACTAACTGAAAATAGTGAATAAAATCAATCCTGATAAAAAAAGCACCCAAAAAGCAGTCCGTTGACCTTAAACCCAACAACCCACCTTTGTTCATATTTCGAAAAAAGCATGCTACTACTCCTACTAGCCCGCTAGCTCCAGGCTTCACTTCACCCTCATTAGCAAGGAAGCCCCCTAGCTCACCTTCCGTTTTTTCAAATAAATCCCCCTCCATCTCTTTGTACACCATCTTTCCTAGACACATCTGTCGTAGGAGAAATTAATACCGAGGATGAATCTGTTAGTATCGCAGGTAATTCCCGTAATGAGCCCATCTCCGAAGAATTTCTCGAGCAGTACCACGAATTACCTCGTATATGCGTTGAACGTATTATGAGGGATCTTGAAGGTGCTATTGACCACACCTATGGAGTCCACTACGATACCAAAACAGAAATTGGTAATACCCCCGTCACAATAAAGGAAACGATATGATTATTAAAGTCGTCACGTATAAAGGGACTACAGGTTTATATGATCTGCTTATTATGAATGAACCCGATTTAAATCGAGTGAATTCAAAAGATAAAAGTAGTTATAAAAGTATTTTAGAAGCTACGAATGTAGCAAGGCGAGATTATGATATAAGTGGACAGATTCGAGGAATCCACGGCAAAAAGTATACACAAATAATCAAACCCTTGTTGTGAGCATCATCACCCACAACTCAGGGAGGTGGAGCTATGTTTTTTAAGGAATTAACAAACAGACCGGTTGAATATAATTATTGGAATGATGTACACGAGCTAATTTTTGATCTAGAGGTATTGTGGGCAGAAAAATTGGCTGGAAACACAGGTGTCGTAAACGATATAATATCAATTGTAGAGGAATTGTATGAAGATGGATACATTGAAACACCAAACACTCGTTTTCTGAACAATATAAATGGGGATGCATTGATGTCAACATATCATAACTAAAACCCCTTGACAAATTTAGGACGTCACATGCCCAGTATCAATTCAAGAAATTAACCCCTCAGTTTCAACTTATTGATGATAATCAATTCGATATCGAGAATACGAGACTCAGCAATATTGACAACCCCATAGATCCTCAAGATGTCATCACCAAGCAATACTATTTATCGACAAGGTTGAATTTGAATGGAAACCATTTGACGCAGTTGGCGGACCCCGAAGAAGGTGGTGATGCTATAAGTAAAGGATACCTTGATTTTTGTCTGCAAGCAGTCCACAAAGCTGTTAAAAAAAGAAAGTGTAACGCTTATCAAGTGTTGGAGCAAAAACTAGATCAACTTAAAGAAATTGTGAATAAAGTAGTACCATGTCCAAATTACAACTTGTCAACGAAATAAAACCACATAAAAAAAAGATAATTGTATTTTATTTTTTCCAAGATCCAGCGGTAAATTTTGTGGTGCTCCTCATTTTCCCACAGTTGAAACTTATCTGTAATGTTTTGTTCTAATAGTACTTCAATCAAAATTGCGAGGCACCTGTAATTAGCATAATATGCTGCTAATAGAGAAAGCGTCTTTATAAACAATGTTTTGTACGCTAACATTTGTCAAAGTACACAATGAATCACCCCATAAAAACTTGTATATGTACATTTTAAGGGGTATGTCACCAAGTAAATTCATATCATCTAAAATCCTATCTATCATTAGAAGTTAACGAACCTTTACCGGTACACAATTTCGTAAAACTTTTAATGGTATTGTCTAAGCCAATTTTTCTATCAAATAATATCTTAATAATAACTTCATTTGCACACTTTGAGTTTATAGCACACAGTGAAAACACTCATCAGGAATAACAATACGTTGCAATATATTCAGTATAAATGTGTATCTTTCAGGGGAGCTCGAAGAACGCTTCAAGTACTTTCTGTAGATTTGATAACTACTGTACTGCAGTTCTTCCTGTAACTCGTTTTCAAGACTGCTCATAAGGAAATATCCTTTGAAACGCAAGACTAAACGTTACACCCCCAAGGTCTAGTATCAGTGAAAGCAGAATTTACTATGCGTTTATCGTCATAGGGATTAAGTATGACTTTATTTTGTTTGATGGTAAACACATCTTGTCTCTTTGACCTTATGATATGTTGATAGCGCCTGTACAGATTCAATCTATCACTTTTATGAGCGTGATGCTGGATATGCAGACACAGAGCCAATTAAAGAGCCTTGAATTGATTAACTTTGACCATGAAAATTCTATTTTTATATTTCTCAGAATTGTGTCCTTGACATTTAAATGGTTGGGGTAGCTGGAAACTACAGGTAACCTTGGTATTCAGCCACCCAAAGCCATGCTTATTTGGCTACTTGAAGAGCACCAATACAGGAACACCTTGATCTATCGTTTAGCTTAACTTTAAAAATTGATTTCTATAGACAAAGCCAGATTAGTATCATGCTCGTGATCTTGGTTAGGAATGCTAATAAATGTAACCTTGAATATTTCTAGACACATGGCCTCAAGCAGTTTGGTGACCTGGCCCTGAAAAGTAGAATCCCCCACACCTTGAAAAGTCTATTTGAATAGCCCACGCAGGCAATTTCTAGGGATCCCGACCAGAATTGCTTGAACAATGGATCGCCTTTGTCGATAGAAATTGATATCTCAGAAGTGTGACCTTGAAGAATATGCAGGGAAAGTACGTGACTTTGACCTAGTGCACTTGCGCGTTTTTCTTAATAAATTACTAAATTACTACGTGGTCTTGAAGAATATACGCATGCAATGTGTGTACGCAATGGCCTTGAAAACGAGAAAGTGGATCCTATAGTATACGTGACCTTGAAGAGCATCCTCCTAAATACATTTACCGGTTATATACCGGGATACCCCTGTAGGTTATTTTCTAGGACTTATGACCTTGAAAATTGATACCAATACATTTTAGCCATTGAAAATCTATTTGATTGCCCTACAGGTGATCGGGTAAGGTTTGATAAGTTCGGATCACCTTTAACCTTGAAAATAGATTTCTCGAAATTTACCTTGAAAGTTGGGTTTACGTAACTGTATAATTAAAAGATTTTAATTTGTGCTTTTGAATATAAGTACAAGAGACGTAGGTTTGTAATAAGTCTTGAACAATGTCTCAAAGTAAAAGGATCTCAGATCCTGACATGAAGGCTTTAATGAAAGCTGAATATATGGATAGTAAACATTATAATGAAGCGATGAAAATACCTATTAGGAAAGATAATGATGTGTCGTGGACCACATTAAACGAAAATCAGTTGAATCCAACAAAGGTATTACAAAATGTTAAGAGACAGTGCATCAAACTTCCCGTAATATGTATATTGACCTAAATCGATTTTTTATTTGTATATAGATAAATATTGTGGTTAATAAATTATAAGTTTTATAAAATTTAGATTGTAACAACCTTTTTTTGTGGTTGTATTAAAAAATACGTTAATCTAAGATCATTAATTTATTTGGCGTAAAATTAGAGGAGTTTTTAATTATTTACATGTAAAATTGAGAAAGGCAATTTAAATTGCATTTCATAGAACATATATTTTGGGTGTAATAATATATAGTTATAGTTCCCTTTCTTTTAAAAAATTGGACTCCGATCATTGTATTTCGCGCAAGGCGTGACACATCTTGAGGGGGGACATTTACAGAAGCGTTTCTGAAAGCCTCTATTTTTTACTTCACTTGCTGCTGAATGTTGAAGCAGAAGTCATTGTTATAATGGTTTTTACTTAATTCTTATTTTTGGTGCCATCAGAATTTTGGTGGTACTCCCGTACACTTACGATACTCCCGGCACTTACGTACACTTACGTACATTTACGTACACTTACGTACAATCATTATAGTACTTATATTATTCCCTTATACTCACTTAAGGCACTTATTTGCTTACTTACTTACTCATACTTATATTTATATTTTAAATGGCTCTTAAGTTACTTATTTACACAAGTTTCTCTTCATTCAAATAATATCATCTTAAAATGCAATTTTAATACAATAAAACATCAAGAATACAATAAGTTTAGTGAATCGAAAATTCCTTCAAATACCTAGTTGATCGCGTTGTTACAAGAATACGCAAGGAAGATGTAGAAACGCTTTCATACTGATTGACCGTTCCGCATCCATAATTAAACACAGGAAGCTGTCTATAGAAATCATTATACTGAGGAATTTATGTGGTAAATTTTATATTTTTTAAGCTTAGCTTTAAAACCTTTTCTTACCTCTCCTTAACCATCCATATATTGGGTAAATAAACTTAATTGCACATTGTTAATTTTTGTTATTTATAGAAAATTATTATTGTTCATTATTTAGGTTTTGTTATTTTCCTGGACAAAGATAACATGGCGCTCGAGCATGCATTTAATTATACATTGTTTTTTATTAATAAGAGAAGGAAAATAATTAAGCAGGTGAGAAACAAGCCGCATTTCAGTGTATTAACAAAGCAATATAGTAGAACCCTCCCTATATTTAATCAACCGATTGTGGACGAGACGGCATCTATTTAGTGGTGAAAGGTTAGTAATTCAATTTGTTAAAAATTTTTATTTAGAGATTACATTTGGCGTTTATTCAATGTACAAATTACATCACCATTTTGTTATTATTATTATGTTTATTGTTATTATATGATTTAAATTTTTAAATACTTACCACAACAATTTTAATTATATTATAAGATGACCTTTAGATTGCCTTAGTTCTTGAAAATTGATTTCTCAGAATTGAGCCTGAAATGGTGGGGGTATCTAGATAACAATCTATTTTTAGGAACTATGTTCCTAACTCGGTCAGAACAATGGATCTTCTTTGTTCTTATCTCAGAGGCGTGACCTCGAAATGGGGGGAAACGGTTACCTGTGTTGCGAACCAGATCCCCTGTTTTGGGAAACGGCTATCTGTCTTTGGGAAACGTCTATCTGTATTTGGGAAACGAAGCCACTTGAGGTCAATGAACTTTGCCGTGGGCGTGAGCTTGAAAGTAAACTTTCAAGAATTGCTTGATGACCTTGAAACATGCTTAGCATAGACAACAATCTGTATGATACCCCTTGAGAATTGTAATAACACCTCAGGGCTTGAGACAGAGGTCAATTAACTTCTGAGTTTGGATCGTTCCAGGAATTGCTGCTTGCATTATAACGACTTTACTTGCTCGCAATTGTACTACGACTAAACACTGTTTAAGTAATGATTCATGTGTAATTTACATACGGTGGGGTTGTAGTATGACCTACCTTTTAGCATAGACAACCTGCCATTCTTCTTGTTTCCATAAACTGACTCTATTTTTATATTTCCAAGAAACATACTATCACACACCTGCAGATCATTACTGTTTGACCTTGAAAACTCTATTTTAGATTTTTAAGAATTGTAATATGATGGCCTTGCAATTTCTATTTTTAGCTTTAAATTTTGACGTAAATGAGTTCTTGACTTGAGTACCTTTACCTGTCATTCTTCTTGTTTCCATAAACTGACTCTATTGTTATATTTCCAAGAAATGTAATATGACACACCTGCAGGTCATTACTCTTTCACCTTGAAAACTCTATTTTTAGATTTCTAAGAATTGTAATATATTTAAACTTATTAAATACCCGCTCTTACTTTTAGTCTAGAAAATTATTTCACCTTTACCCAATTTAGTCAATATAAGTACCATTTGACCTTGGTCTACCTTTTATCACTGACAACAACAATCTGTCATTCTTCATGTTTCCACGAACTGATTGTATTGTTATATTTCTAAGAAATGTAATATGATACCTCTGCAAGTCACTACTTTTTAACCTTGAAAAATCTATTTTTAGATTCCTAAGAATTGTAATATGATGATGATGATGATGCAATTGCTGGTTTGGGCTTTAAATTTTTACCTTGTCATTTCGACCTTGAAGCGCTCCACAAATTTAAATTTCCCGCTAAAAGTTTCACCACCAGAGGGCGAGTGACATTGAACTGGTCCAGAACCGGCCCTTAATAACTACTCTGGTTGTGTATTTTCTGTATTCGGTGCACCTCTTACTTTGTATTAGTTTGGTATTTTTAAAGAATAATTATTTTAAAAAATAATTGGAACAAAAAAGAGAATATCCTCAAGGTAATTACTGCAATAAAGGTTTTTGATATTTTATACAATGTGA
Organism: Vesta saturnalis; assembly: GCA_036346205.1. NCBI lineage: Eukaryota > Metazoa > Arthropoda > Insecta > Coleoptera > Lampyridae > Vesta > Vesta saturnalis. The sequence goes on from JARFJB010000904.1 coordinate 551,953, forward strand.
GGGTATTTTAGAGACACCAAGCAAGTTTCAGTAGATAAATTGTACAATATTTTTTAAAATGTTTACCTCCATCAAGTACTTTATTAAAACACACTTTGGTGGTGGTTAAATTAATTCAAAAGATGCTTCATTTGTACTGTAAGGTAATACTTTAGAACTTTTTGAATTGGTTAAACCAGAATTAAGTTGTTTTAAAAGTATTTACGTTGACAGTTAGAAATAACCACAAATCAATATCCTTGTAAATAATGAATTCAAAGCGTAAAGTTCAATTACATAAACGAAGTATAGTATTACCTGGAGATGAATTTTTAGAGGAAGAAAACTATTCAGAATTTATTACAAAATACAAAACTAACGAAATAGGTGAAATGCATTTTATAACATAAAATAATGCAAGTAAATCATGCGTTCTTAAGTTTCATTTTGAAGGAGACAATAAGAAATGACGCTGAAAATGTTCTTTTTCTGATACATATTATTATCACAATAATGTACGTTTGCTTCTATTTTGCGTGGAAATAAAAATACTTTCAGAGCCGTGGAAATAATCAAATTTATTTTACACAATTAAAAAAAAACTTCAAGTTTTAAATACGTACATGTAAACACGTAAGTAGGAAAATCAGAATTTTAACAATATTTCAACCGTTTGAGTGACTTTATAGCTATCTAGTTTTATTCATAATTTAGTTAGCAATCAAACGAGCAGATTCGCCACTAAATGTAATAGTTCTAAGCCTAATAAAATAATATATTTATTACTGATTTCTATTCTACAACAAAATGTTACCCAAATCGTATACAGAAGGTTAATCAACTTGGCAATTACTGCATTCTGTAAGCTGTAATGTTCGAATAAGTGGTCATCTGGCCTACTAAAGCACAATTGGTTTAAATGGTCCAGTTAGGCAATAAGCTTGACCGTTCTTCCCATTTTCCCAAGGAAATTGTATGAACTATGATACTAGATGTCTTAAGATAACCAATGCCGGGGAAAAATGGTGTATAATTAACGATTTGCTAAACACACGAATGGTGCGGGTGTGCGGGTGTGCGGTGTGGTGTGCGGGTGTGCGGTGTGCGTGTGCGGGTGTGCGTGTGCTGTGCGGGTGTGTGTGTGCGGTGTGGTGTGCGGTGTGTGTGTGCGTTGTGCGGGTGTGTGGTGTGCGGGTGTGCGGTGTGTGCGTGTGCGGTGTGCTGCGTGTGTGTGGTGTGTGCGTGTGTGTGCGGTGTGTGTGTGTGGGTGTGCTGTGCGTGTGTGTGCGCGTGTGCGTGTCGCTGTGCGTGGTTCGTGCGTGTGTGCGCGTGTGTGTGTGTGCGTCGTGTGCGTGTGTGGTGCGTGTGTGTCTGTGTGTCTGTGTGTCTGTGTGCCTGTGTGTCTGTGTGTCGTGTGTCTGTGTGTCTGTATGTCTGTGTGTCTGTGTGTCTGTATGTCTGTGTGTCCGTGTCTGTCAGGTGTGACACATGACGTCTGTGTGTGTGTCTCTGTGTGTCTGTGTGTCTGTGTGTCTGTGTGTCTGTGTGTCTGTGTGTCTGTGTGTCTGTGTGTCTGTGTGTCTGTGTGTCTGTGTGTCTGTGTGTTTGTGTGCTGTGTGTCTGTGTGTCTGTGTGTCTGTGTGTCTGTGTGTCTGTGTGTCTGTGTGTCTGTGTGTCTGTGGTCTGTGTGTCTGTGTGTCTGTGTGTCTGTGTGTGTCTGTGTGTCAGACACTGACGTCTGTGTGTCTGTGTCTTGCTGTGTGTCTGTGCTGTCTGTGTGTTGTGTGTCTGTTCTGTGTGTCTGTGTGTCTGTGTGTCTGTGTGTCTGTGTGTCTGTGTGTCTGTGTGTCTGTGTGTCTGTGTGTCTGTGGTTCTGTGTGTCTGTGCGTCTGTGTGTCTGTGTGTATGTGTGTCTGTAATATTCCAGATTTATCACGCGAAGCTTTGACACACCTTTGCAGAACTGAATTATGATATATCAAACATGTACAAGAAAGTAAGGTTTAGCTATTAACCGTCACTTTAATTTTTAACAAAAAAGAGGGAAACCAAACAACTAAAATAAGATTTGAGGTTTTATACTTTGTCTTTAAAGTTAAACTGGTTTTAAGTTCATACCATTTAAGATTTAATCAGAAAACACGGGACCAAAATTTTAAAATAACTTTTTCAAGGGAAAATTAAAATAGTTTGTTTATAGGCCCAACTTTTTCCGATCAATGAAAAAACGGTCTGGGAATTGAAACTAAAACCCACTTATATTTTAAGGAAAAACTTCAAATTTAAATTTAAAGTTGGGACTTAGCTACAAACCAAAAAAGTTCAAGAAATTTTAAATTTAAAACCCCATGTTTTAAAGTGGAAATGCAAAGCCGGTCGAATTTCCCCCTGGATTTCGATTTAATCATTTACTATAGCCACCCGAACATCCATTTTGATTCAACATGCCGAAATTTTTTCGGAACACCCAATTACTTTAAAAATAGGAACCCTTAAAACAACACCCTGTTATTATTTTCCGTTAGGCTCAAGTAGTATTATTTAACCCTTTTGATGTTTACACAAAATTTTAAAAATTAAATCGGTTGGAAAATTGAAAAATTTGCTAACCTTTTCTATTTAACAATTTTTGTAAATTTCCCGGTTCAAAATTTGGTGAACAAATATTTGAAAACAAATTTTAATCCTTTTTTTAAAATAAGGAGAAATTTGTAAAATCAATTTGAAGTTTACAATTTTCCGTTCAATTAATGTGGATTTAATTCCTGAAGAATCTCAAAAACTGTTTCCTAAAATTTAACGGTGGAAGATTAAAGAAGGTTAAAATTAGTTCCATTTCAAAGATGAATCAAAGGTTTGAAAGGATTAAACCAGTTGGAAAACTTTAAAAACTTAAAATGGTCATTTGTAAATCAAAATTAATTTAAGTTTTTCTTTAAAATACATTTTAGGGTAAAGCAGGTTGTTTGTTAACCTTGGAAAAGGTGAAACAATTATTCACCCAATACCCTTTTGAACTAAAATTAAATTTTGAACACCTTAACAAATTTTAAAAATAAATACCACCCTGTAATTTTTTCGAAAGAAAGAATTCATTTCAAATATTTATATTTCACGAAATGAGAAAATTTACCGGCAATGGGCCAAGGTAAACAATTTACTTCTTGGCGTGAAATTCTAATTTTTGAATTTTGCACATTTGGTGCAAATTGGCTTTTCTTTAATGGGGATTAATTTGAAAATAATAAGTTTCTTCCAATTTTTTGATTTAACCTTGAGTGAAAAATTTTTAAATTTTGAAAACCGAAAACATCTGTAATCATTAAAACTATCAATAGGGAAGGATTGGACAGTTAGATGGGGCATCCATTTGAATTCAGTGAAAATTTGAAGTGAAATTTAAGGCCGCTTGGTTGGAAAATCCATAGAGTACAGATTGATTGTTGAATTAAAGGTCTGGTTCTACCATACCGGGCCCAACCAAATTAAATTAAGGGAAAGCAAGGAAAAATAGGAACATTTTATTGGAAAATCTTTGATTTTATTAAATGGGGAATTTTAACCGAAGGTTCGAAACACTTTCATTTAATTCATAAAATTGTATTTAAAACTGGAACAACCTACCTGGAGTTAAAATTAAATAAAGGCCTTTTTTTCCCTGTAGAATTTTTAAAATTTTGAAACTTATAACATTTAACTTCCTCAATTATTAAGCAGGATTGACCAGTTAGTGGGGCAATTAAGACATTCGGCCGTTTTGGTAAATTTCCGGCCGCGGTTGTTGTTACAATTTGGTCATTGCAAAATGTTCAAATGAAAAGGCGGAAAATGGGTTTTGAAATATCGGTTATAAATGTGGCTTTGGGTTACCTTTCGTTTTAACATTGGTAAAGGTCCCTAAACCCTTGGGTTTTAGTTTTATTTCGGATTAATTTGGCCCAACTTTAAAATTCCAAATTGGGCCGTTTTGGACCAATTTCCGTTTTGGCCAATTAAACATTCGGCGTTTTGGAAGGCGGTTTGCCCATTTTGGTTTGCGTTAATTTTTTTAAAATTTTCCAACAAGGACTCTCTTTGGGTTACTTTGGCTTTGGTTGGGTGGGTCCAAATCCCTTTTGTTTTGTTTTTTATTGGTTTAATGGCCCAATTAAAAACGCGAACGTTTATCAATTTCCGGGTTTTGGCCATTAAACAAGGAACTTTTAAACGGTTAAAAGCCCTTTATCCGGAATTTAATAAATTTTAAAAACTTTGTTAAACGCATTAAAGGGGGCAAATTACGAAAATTTGCTTAAAGATTGTTTTAAGGACCTTTAAAAACCGGTCTCCCATGTTTTTAAACCTTAATTCACGGAACCTTTTGAAATTTTTGGTTTACAAACAACCAAATTTAAATTAAATAAAAATTTGTTGGTAAAAACAAATTACAGAAAATAGTTGAAGAGGTTTCTAGCTTTAAAAACTCGGTTGGCCCGAAATTTTCGGCAAACCGCTTTCTTTTTTGAATAACTAAACTAACCAAATAAATTAAAAAATAGATAATATAACCAGAACACATCTTAAAATATTATAATTAGTTTAAATACATAATTGCTATTCTAACACATACCGAATGAAGTAAAGAAGTATCCAACTTAAATAATCTGCAAACAGTTACTTCTAGTTTATTGTTCATTAACTGAACTACCCGTGAAACTATCTAGAAGAGACTTATGGTAAAATTGAAAATAAATAAAGTCGTCACGGAGTACCTGGCTTCGTAAATAGTTATTGTGTGGTGATACCATCGCACTATGCAATAAAGGTAATGTTGAATTTGCCTAAAATTGTGCGAATATTTCATTTAGCAACAGTATAAAATGACTCACCTGGAAACACATTTCCACAGTCCTTTTGACGATATACGTAAGTTTCAAGAAATAAAAAATTAAAAATGGAAGAAGAATAAACATAAGTAATTCCAGGTTGCTGGTGAAATGTGAGACAAGAATAGCGTAAATTAAGAGATACGTTTGACTAGTAATTAGCATAAAAATAAACATTAACGATAACAGTAGTGCAACGTTAAAATATCTATTTATCAATTTAACAACGTTCAAAAGAATCTTATGGGAATTTAGTGTCATATCGATATACTCAACAACTGCATCATCTTCAAGATGGGTTACCATTTTATACTTTAATAAATTGTTTAGTTCTTGAAATCTATCACGAATAATAGTGATCCATACACAATATTGAATAATCAACGATGAATTGGCAAATTCAAAAATCATATAACGTATTAACTGATATTTGTAGGTTTCAAACAATATCAAAAAAGTTGTCGTCATTCCTAAATACCACAGAACCCATATCAGTATTCCAAATATCATATTCCTCCATAGAACATAATTTTTGGTAAAAAGATCATTCTTGGGCTCGATTTTATGTATCATTTCATCAACAGCATTGACAGTTTCGACAGCGTTTATAAACGAACTTAGAAAAAAGTGGTTCTGCAGTAATCCAACAAATGTTACTCCACACACTAGATAAATACTAGCGTAACCTAGAAAAGTTATAATCCCTGATGTTGGTATTATAGCGAAAGGAAAAGTATTTTCGTCGAAAACAAGGATTGAAAGTTTAATAAAAATTAAAATATAAATAATTGATTGAGCAATTCTTACATAGCTTCTCTTAGTATCACCAGATTTAGTGCTGTAATAACCAACTGTAGCCGAAATTGTAGATAGATAATGTAGGTTCAAAAATGTTGACAATGTTTGTTACCTTTCATTACTTTGTATAGATTGTATACAGATACAGTTTAAATGGTGTGTTTTCAGTGTTGTGTTATCGACTATTTATTATTGCTCCGCATTTAAGTAATTGGGTAGATAATAATGAAATTGAATGTAAATTATGCATAATCAATTTAAGTATCATGCTCTTTAATACTGTATAATGTACAAATTGAAAATTTGCGTTATTCTGACTTCTCTTTGCTTACATTTGTTTTACATGGGAACAGTTAAAGACATATTTTTATTTTAGTCCAAATTAATCCTCGACACAGTGGAGATAAAAGCCCTTGCGTACTGAGTAATAATATTAACCAAAAAATAAACCAAAAGAATATATGGTCACCTCACGCACAAAACCAAGATGTGATACGGAAGTAGTTAACCCAAAGCTATGCATTATCAATATTATCGGCGTTATCGATAAACAAAATTATCGATAATCGGTAATTATCGGTAATCGATAATTATCTGTAATCGACTTATCGATAATATCGATAGACAAATATTATCGATAATTTAATTCATTCATAAAAATCCCATAAGCCGCGATGAATTTGTCATTTTGACATTGGATTAAGTTATGCCTAACTTTGCATCTGAATAAAATGTGTGTAAACTTCTATAGCAGACTTTCTCAAACCTAATTATTGTTTGTTGCTATGATAACGAATGAACAATTTTCTATTTTTAAATAAAAAAATGTATTCTTGAATTTTTCATAATTACCTAGCTATTATTTTAAATTATTCATTAAATTATCTTATCGAATTATACTCCAGGTTTTTGTTCTCCAAGATAAAATTTTAAACTGTAATTTGGTTTTTTGGTATTGATTAAAACCACCAGATAAAAAAATGTCCTTCGGACTGTTTTTTATCGTAGGTTTTTAATTTACAAGCAAAAAATTCTCGTAAAAATCAATTTTATCCGGACAAAAAATCTCCATGTAATTGTATATCGACATTTATTCGCACCATAGTACAGTTTTCCTTGTAATAATTTTGGGTGAAATTGTAGATTTGGATTATATAATTACTAACTTAATACAGTCATATTAACTTGAATGTTGATTACATACACACCACGCACGCATAAACGAACACGCACACGCACAACACGCACACGCACACGCACACGCACACGCAAACAACACGCAAGACAACACGCACAAACAACGCAAAGCACACGCAAATCACGCACAGCAAAACGCACAGCAAACGCACACGCACACGCACCAAGCACACACGCACACGCAACACACACGCACACGCAAACACGCACACGCAAAAAACGCACACACCACACGCACACAGCAAACAGCACGCACACACAAAAATCACACAATCAGACACACCACGCACACGCACACACACACACACACACACACACACAAAACACACACACACACACACACACACAGATATATATATATATATATATATATATATATATATATATATATAAAACAAAAAGTTTACAAACTGTGTTATCGAGGAGGTATAAGCTTCAATCGATGCAAGATTTGTCTTTATGCATGTATAATAGGTGTAATTACTAAGTATAATGAGATCATAGTCAAGTTATTTATATTAAAGGAATGTGAGTGCGCAGCAACTTTAATTGGTTATTACCAATACTAATAATAAATTATAAGTTGTATAAGTACGTTTACTGTGATTTCATTATACATAGAAATCATAAGTGTTCTACAGACATAAAAATAAAGTTTACATCGATTGGAGCTTGTATCTGGATAGCTCAGATAACGGTACTCTAGCAAAGTACTTATCGTAGGTTCAAATCCCACTAGAGGTAAGATTTTTCCATTGATCTATTTACAGTTATTGTGGAAATAGGCCGATCAACAAACTAATATGAAACCAGTTACAAAAACTGTAAATAGGCCGATCAACTCAACCAATATGAAACCACAACAAAAAATCTGTCGAAATAGGCCGGTCAACTAAACTAATATGAAACCATTTACAAAATCTGTGGAAATAAACCGATCAACTCAACTAATATGAAACCACAGTTACAAAAAAAATCTGTGGAAATAGGTCGATCAACTCAACTAACGTGAAACCACAGTTACAGAAAAAACTGTGGAAATAGGCTGATCAACTCAACTAATGTAAAACCACAGTCACAAACAGAACTGTGAAAATAGACCAACCAACTCAACTAATGTGATACCATAGTTACAAAAAATCTGTGGAAGTAGGTTGAACAATTCAATTAATGTGAAACCACAGTTACAGAAAAAACTGTGAAAATAGGCCGATCAACTCAACTAATACTAAACCACAGTTACAAAAAAACCTATGAAAATAATCCGATAAACTCAACTAATAGGAAACCACAGTTACAAAAAACTGTGGAAATAGACCAGCAAACTCATATGGAACTATAGTTACAAAAAAAATGGAAGTAGGTCGATCAACTCAACTAACGTGAAACCACAGTTACCGAAAAAACTGTGGAAATAGGCCGATCAACTCAACTAATATGAAACCACAGTTACAAAAAAACTGTGGAAATAGGCCGATAAATTCAATTAATATGAAACCACAGTTACAAAAAAACTGTGGAAATAGGCCGATCACCTCAACTAATATAATACCACAGTTGTAAAAAAAACTGTTGAAATAGGCCGATCAATTCAACTAATATGAAATCACAGTTACAAAAAAAAACGGTGGAAATAGGCCAACAGTGTCAACTAATATGAAACCATAGTTACAAAAAACCTGTGGAAATAAGCCGATCCACCCAACTAATATGAAACCACAGTTATAAAACACTTATAATGCACAACATTTTTATTTATGTATTTAAAAAAATGTTTAATAACATAATTTACTTATGAACTGCTTTTTCCTGCATTAAAACAATTTATATATATATATATATATATATATATATATAATTGATTAAATAGGTATAAATAGATAGAGTTGTATCGAGTTCAAATATTACATCGTATGCAAGTTCAAATATAGTTGAAGAAGTCACACGCTTTGTTATGAGAAAATTTAATATACGAATATAAAAACATGGTTTTTATACAACAAAACAGGCTTTATGGAGTTTTTAAGTGATGTTGTATTCATAACAAAATTGAGCTGTAGCAGTAGCATATTAAAAAGGTCAACACGATACACACGATACTAACTGAAATAGTGAATAAAATCAATCCTGATAAGAAAAACACCCAAAAAGCAGTCCGTTGACCTTAAACCCAAAAACCCACCTTTGTTCATATTTCGAAAAAAACATTTTACTACTCCTACTAGCCCGCTAGCTCCAGGCTTCATTTCACCCTCATTAGCGAGGAAGCCCCCTAGTTCACCTTCCGTTTTTTCAAATAAATCCCCCTCCATCTCTTCGTACACCATCTTTCCTAGAAACATCTGTCGTAGGAGAGATTAATACCGAAGATGAATCTGTTAGTATCGCAGGTAATTCCCGTAATGAGCCCATCTCCGAAGAATTTCTCGAGCAGTACCACGAATTACCTCGTATATGCGTTGAACGTATTATGAGGGATCTTGAAGGTGCTATTGACCACACCTATGGAGTCCACTACGATACCAAGACAGAAATTGGTAATACCCCCGTCACAATTAAAGGAAACGATATGATTATTAAAGTCGTCACGTATAAAGGGACTACAGGTTTATAAGATCTGCTTATTATGAATGAACCCGATTTAAATCCAGTAAATTCAAAAGATAAAAGTATTTTAGAAGCTACGAATGTAGCAAGGCGAGATTATGATATAAGTGGACAGATTCGAGGAATCCGCGGCAAAAAGTATACACAAATAATCAAACCCTTGTTGTCAGCATCATCACCCACAACTCAGGGAGGTGGAGCTATGTTTTTTAAGGAATTAACAAACAGACCGGTTGAATATAAATATTGGAATGATCTACACGATCTAATTTTTGATCTAGAGGTATTGTGGGCAGAAAAATTGGCTGGAAACACAGGTGTCGTAAACGATATAATATCAATTGTAAAGGAATTGTATGAAGATGGATACACTGAAACACCAAACACTCGTTTTCTGAACAATATAAATGGGAATGCATTGATGTCAACATATCATAACTAAAATGCCCCTTGCCAAATTTAGAAGTCACATGCCCAGTATCAATTCAAGAAATTAACCCCTCAGTTTCAACTTATTGATGATAATAATCAATTCGATATCGAGAATACGAGACTCGGCAATATTGACAACCCCATAGATCCTCAAGATGTCATCACCAAGCAATACTATTTATAGACAAGGTTGAATTTGAATGGAAACCATTTGACGCAGTTGGTAGACCCCGAAGAGGGTGGTGATGCTATAAGTAAAGGATACCTTGATTTTTGTCTGCAAGCAGTCTACAAAGCTGTTAAAAAAAGAAAGTATAACGCTTATCAAGTGTTGGAGCAAAAACTAGATCAATTTAAAGAAATTGTGGATAAATTAGTACCATGTCCAAATTACAACTTGTCAACGAAATAAAACCACATAAAAAAAAGATAATTGTATTTTATTTTTTCCAATATCCAGCCGTAAATTTTGTGGTGCTCCTCATTTTCCCACAGTTGAAACTTATCTGTAATGTTTTGTTCTAATAGTACTTCAATCAAAATTGCGAGGCACCTGTAATTAGCATAATATGCTGCTGTCTCAATACATTAACTTATAATAGAGAAAGCGTCTTTATAAACAATATTTTGTACGCTAACATTTGTCAAAGTACACAATGAATCACCCCATATCATCTAAAATCCTATCTACATCATTAGAAGTTAACGAACCTTTACCGGTACACAATTTCGTAAAACTTTTAATGGTATTGTCTAAGCCAATTTTTCTATCAAATAATATCTTAATAATAACTTCATTTGCACACTTTGAGTTTATAGCACACAGTTAAAACACTCATCAGGAATAACAATACGTTGCAATATATTCAGTATAAATGTGTATCTTTCAGGGGAGCTCGAAGAACGCTTCAAGTACTTTCTGTAGATTTGATAACTACTGTACTGCAGTTCTTCCTGTAACTCGTTTTCAAGACTGCTCATAAGGAAATGTTCTCTGAAACGCAAGACTAAACGTTATACCCCCAAGGTCTAGTATCAGTGAAAGCAGAATTTACTATGCGTTTATCGTCATAGGGATTAAGTATGACTTTATTTTGTTTGATGGTAAACACATCATGTCTCTTTGACCTTATGATATGTTGATAGCGCCTGTACAGATTCAATCTATCACTTTTTTGAGCGTGATGCTGGATATGCAGACACAGAGCCAATTAAAGAGCCTTGAATTGATTAACTTTGACCATGAAAATTCTATTTTATATTTCACAGAATTGTGTCCTTGACATTTAAATGGTTGGGGTAGCTGGAAACTACAGGTAACTTTGGTATTCAACCACCTAAAGCCATGCTTATTTGGCTACTTGAAGAGCACCAATACAGGAACACCTTGATCTATCGTTTAGCTTAACTTTAAAATGGATTTCTAAAGACAAAGCCAGATTAGTATCATGCTCGTGATCTTGGTTAGGAATGCTAATAAATGTAACCTTGAATATTTCTAGACACATGGTCTTAAGCAGTTTGGTGACCTGGCCCTGAAAAGTAGAATCCCCCACACCTTGAAAAGTCTATTTGAATAGCCCACGCAGGCAATTTCTAGGAATCCCGACCAGAATTGCTTGAACAATGGATCGCCTTTGTCAATAGAAATTGATATCTCAGAAGTGTGACCTTGAATATGCAGGAAAGTACGTGACTTTGACCTAGTGCCGCGTTTTTCTTAATAAATTACTAAATTACTACGTGGTCTTGAAGAATATACGCATGCAATGTGTGTACGCAATGGCCTTGAAAACGAGAAAGTGGATCCTATAGTATACGTGACCTTGAAGAGCATCCTCCTATATACATTTACCGGTTATATACCGGGATACCCCTGTAGGTTATTTTCTAGGACTTATGACCTTGAAAATTGATACCAATACATTTTAGCCATTGAAAATCTATTTGATTGCCCTACAGGTGATCGGGTAAGGTTTGATAAGTTCGGATCACCTTTAACCTTGAAAATAGATTTCTCGAAATTTACCTTGAAATTTGGGTTTACGTAACTGTATAATTAAAAGATTTTAATTTGTGCTTTTCAATATAAGTATAAGAGACGTAGGTTTGTAATAAGTCTTGAACAATGTCTCAAAGTAAAAGGATCTCAGATCCTGACATGAAGGCTTTAATGAAAGCTGAATATATGGATAGTAAACATTATAATGAAGCGATGAAGATACCTATTAGGAAAGATAATGATGTGTCGTGGACCACATTAAACGAAAATCAGTTGAATCCAACAAAGGTATTACAAAATGTTAAGTGACAGTGCATCAAACTTCCCGTAATATGTATATTGACCTAAATCGATTTTTTATTTGTATATAGATAAATATTGTGGTTAATAAATTATAAGTTTTATAAAATTTAGATGACCTTTAGATTGCCTTAGTTCTTGAAAATTGATTTCTCAGAATTGAGCCTGAAATAGTGGGGGTATCTAGATAACAATCTATTTTTAGGAACTATGATCCTAACTCAATCAGAACAATGGATCTTCTTTGTTATTATCTCAGAGGCGTGACCTCGAAATGGGGGGAAACGGTTACCTGTATTGCGAACCAAATCCCCTGTTTTGGGAAACGGCTATCCGTCTTTGGGAAACGTCTATCTGTATTTGGGAAACGAAGCCACTTGAGGTCAATGAACTTTGCCGTGGGCGTGAGCTTGAAAGTAAATTTTCAAGAATTGCTTGATAACCTTGAAACATGCTTAGCATAGACAACAATCTGTATGATACCCCTTGAGAATTGTAATAACACCTCAGGGCTTGAGACAGAGGTCAATTAACTTCTGAGTTTGGATCGTTCCAGGAATTGCTGCTTGCATTATAACGACTTTACTTGCTCGCAATTGTACTACGACTAAACACTGTTTAAGTAATGATTCATGTGTAATTTACATATGGTGGGGTTGTAGTATGACCTACCTTTTAGCATAGACAACCTGCCATTCTTCTTGTTTCCATAAACTGACTCTATTTTTATATTTCCAAGAAACGTACTATCACACACCTGCAGATCATTACTGTTGACCTTGAAAACTCTATTTTAGATTTTTAAGAATTGTAATATGATGGCCTTGCAATTTCTATTTTTAGCTTTAAATTTTGACGTAAATGAGTTCTTGACTTGAGTACCTTTACCTGTCATTCTTCTTGTTTCCATAAACTGACTCTATTGTTATATTTCCAAGAAATGTAATATGACACACCTGCAGGTCATTACTCTTTGACCTTGAAAACTCTATTTTTAGATTTCTAAGAATTATAATATATTTAAACTTATTAAATACCCGCTCCTACTTTTAGTCTAGAAAATTATTTCACCTTTACCCAATTTAGTCAATATAAGTATCATTTGACCTTGGTCTACCTTTTATCACTGACAACAACAATTTGTCATTCTTCATGTTTCCACGAACTGATTATATTGTTATATTTCTAAGAAATGTAATAAGATACCTCTGTAAGTCACTACTCTTTGACCTTGAAAAATCTATTTTTAGATTCCTAAGAATTGTAATATGATGATGATGATAATGATGATTTTGCAATTTCTGGTTTGGGCTTTAAATTTTTACCTTGTCATTTCGACCTTGAAGCGCTCCACAAATTTAAATTTCCCACTAAAAGTTTCACCACCAGAGGGCGAGTGACCTTGAACTGGTCCAGAACCGGCCCTTAATAACTACTCTGGTTGTGTATTTTCTGTATTCGGTGTACCTCTTACTTTGTATTAGTTTGGTATTTTTAAAGAATAATAATTTTAAAAAAATAATTTTTTTTTTTTATGATTGTGGACCTGAACAGGCTAAATAAGGCCTATCGTGCTATAGCACTCAGGAGCACTTAGGAGGATGGATAGAGGGATAATGAATTGACAATAGATGCCTATGAACAGCTACCTTAAATTTTCTCATATCATAAGTGAGAGGAAAACAGGAACTAGGGAGATCATTCCAGAGTTTAGAAGCCGTGTAGAAAAATGTGGATTGCGCCCGTTTGGTACGACAAGTGGAGATTTGTACTGCATACTGATGATGTAAATGAGCGAACCGAGTGTTTCTCGCAAAGATAGCCGGAGATGGTATCAAAGAATGTAATTCACCAGCACAATAGCCGTTGTAATAACGATAATACAAAGAAAGAACTGAAACCATCCTTCTATGCTCAAGGGACTGTATGTGAGAAGTTAAGGACGGGTCATTTATAAGCCTAATCGCTCTCTTTTGAATACGATCAACGATATCGAGAGCGTATTGGGGAGCACTAACCCAAAGGTGAGAATTATATTCCAGATGAGGCCGAATTTGGGCCTTATACAGCAGAAGGGGTTGTCGAGAGGTAAAGTACTGCTTAGATCTGTACAAAAGCCTATTTTACGAGCAGCTGTTTTGGTAGCTGACTGAAGATGGTCAACCCATGAGAGATTTGAAGATACAGTCATACCCAACAGAGTAATAGAGTCTGAAAACTTAAGAACTGAGCCATTCATACTTACAACAGGAAATGATCGATCTTTTTGGCGGACATAAGGCAACACTGAGTTTTGTTAGCATTAAATTTAACTAGATTATTGCTTCCCCATTCGAGAATACGTTGAATGTCTTTGTTGATTGAATTTGCCATTTCAGCTTTAATTTCTTGATTTGACATAGAAGGTGGATTATCACTATGAGTAGACTGAGATGAACTACAGTGAAGAGTGCTATCGTCAGCAAAGCAATGGATGGGGTTAGTTGTTGAAGAAATAAGGTCGTTTATGTACAGCAGAAAAAGTGTAGGCGCTATAACGGATCCCTGTGGTACGCCCGCATTAATGCTAACTTTTTTTGAAAAAGGCCATCAACTACGACACGTATTCGTCTTTTATCAAGGAAACTAGAAACCCAGTTGATGAGCGTATCATTTAACCCAAACGAGGTGAGTTTGGCAAGTAAACACTTATGCCAAACTTGGTCAAATGCCTTTGAGATATCTAAAGCGACTACAACTGTTTCACCGGACTGCTCTACTGTATTGTTCCAAACTTGGGTCACATATGAAAGAAGATCGCCTGTTGAACGACTTTGCCTAAACCCATATTGGTGGTCACTAAGGAGTTTGTTAGTTTCAAGGAACGTGAGCAGTTGCTGATTGATGGCTTTTTCCATGATTTTAGACAAAATGGAGGTGATGGCAATTGGTCTGTAATTTGAGGGATCGGTCTTATCACCTTTTTGGGAATAGGTTGAACATTTGCTAACTTCCATGATGAAGGAATTCCCAGAAGATATAGAGATCGTATAGAGCTTAGATAGGACTGGTACTAGTTCGGGGAACATTTCTTTAAGACAATAGCTGGGATACCGTCTGGGCCAGTCGCCTTATTGAGATCAAGCCTACTGATGATCGATTCCAAGAGCTTGTACCGAAAATGAATTGGTTTCATAACGTATGAAGAAGAGTTGACTAGGGGCACATCTTTTCCAGAATCATTGAGTTTGATGCAAACAAATTCTCAAGAACGTTGGCTTTGTCTACAGAATCAGCAACTACCGATCCGTCAATAGATGTCAGGGGGGGAAATGAAGATGTTCGGAAGTTTTTACTAATGGCTTTTGCTAAAGACCAAAGTTTACGACTGCCTAAAGGAGATGTAGCTAGTTCATTGCATTTTCGTTGTTCGAACAACTTTTTAGTTTTAGTGATGACACTTTTGCAGATATTTCTAGCACCAACGTATTCTTCATGACTGTCAACCGATTTATTAGATTTCCATTTAATGTAACATTTATTTTTTAAAGATATTGCATCAGAACAAGCCTTATTGAACCAGGGTTGGGAACGTGAATGACCTACACGGTACTGTTTTTTCGGAATGTATAACTCCATTCCCATGAGGATGATTCAGATACTGAAAGAGCGATGTCCGAAGAAGAGGACGACTTAAAACAATATTCACGCCATGGAAAGGTTGCAAAGAAATCCCGTAAATCACTCCATCGAGCTGACTTAAAACAACACAAGGTTCTATCGGTTTTGCGAACAACAGTGGAATTAGGTACAGTAGAAATGATTTTTATTAGACAATGGTCGGAAAGACCTAAAGGCGAAAGAACGGAAGTTTTATAAACAAGAGGGTTTGATGTAAGACGAGATCTAGAAGATGTGGAGTATGGTTAGGGTTATCAGGGATTCTTGTGGGTTCAGAAATCATTTGTGTGAGATCACATGAAATAGCAAATGTTTCTGCACTATGACCAGCGGGATTTGTAGTAGATGAAAATTGAAGCCAATTAGAGTTATGAACATTGAAATCGCCTACAAATGAGATATCGCAAGATGGAAACTGAGACAGGAGATAGTCAACTTTCATACTAAGGTAATCGAAGAAGTCTTGAAAGTTGCTGTCATTAGGAGACCTATAAATGCAACAGTAGAATTTCATAAAATTAGGACCAGAATGTTTAAACCAAATCACGTCAAAATTTTTATTTTCTAAGGAAGAAACCCTCTTGCAAGCAATTCTGATCTTGATGTAGGCACATCGCCTCCTTTATATCGAAAGTTAGAGTGAAGATGGTATTGAGGAAATTGCAAGTCGGGTGACTCGGAGCTTTCAAAGGAGACTTGTGTTTCAGATAGAAACAAAGTATCAGGTTGTAATTGTTCAAGATGTTGGTGAATAGCATTAAGATTAGACCTGATACCGCGGATGTTGCAGTAGTAAATCAGAAAGTTGATACTTTCGATGACCGAGGTCGCTTGGGCCCTGCCCTCCCGGACATCCGAGTGGGGCAGGATTTTTCGTCCGGAATTTATAACCCTAGAAACCACAGCCATCTTATTTTTTAATTTGGGACTTTTAATCCGATAGGAAGACAGTGAGGGCGAGAAGGAAGAATAAGTATGAGAATAGATTAAGGATGATGGAAAAGGTAACCGGCAGCCCTTACCGAGCTCAGAAAATCGGAGACCCAATATTAAAGAGCCCATGGTAAGGGTGGTGGTACCTCCCCGGCTGGCATGAGTATACATGCCTACCACCTATTAAATGGGAACAAAAAAAGAGAATATCCTCAAGGTAAAGCTAAAGGTTTTTGATATTTTATGCAATGTGAGGGTATTTTAGAGACACCAAGCAAGTTTCAGTAGATAAATTGTACAATATTTTTTAAAATGTTTACCTCCATCAAGTACTTTATTAAAACACACTTTGGTGGTGGTTAAATTAATTCAAAAGATGCTTCATTTGTACTGTAAGGTAATACTTTAGAACTTTTTGAATTGGTTAAACCAGAATTAAGTTGTTTTAAAAGTATTTCCGTTGACAGTTAGAAATAACCACAAATCAATATCCTTGTAAATAATGAATTCAAAGCGTAAAGTTCAATTACATAAACGAAGTATAGTATTACCTGGAGAGGGTGAATTTTTAGAGGAAGAAAACTATTCAGGAATTTATTACAAAATACAAAACTAACGAAATAGGTGAAATGCATTTTATAACATAAAAATAATGCAAGTAAATCATGCGTTCCTTAAGTTTCATTTTTGAAGGAGACAATAAGAAATGACGCCGAAAAAGTTCTTTTTTCTGATACATATTATTATCACAATAATGTACGTTTGCTTCTATTTTGTGTGGAAATAAAAATACCTTTAGAGCCGTGGAAATAATCAAATTTATTTTACACAATTAAAAAAAAACTTCAAGTTTTAAATACGTACATGTAAACACGTAAGTAGGAAAATCAGAATTTTAACAATATTTCAACCGTTTGGGAGTGACTTTATAGCTCATCTAGTTTTATTTACCTAATTTAGTTAGCAATCAAACGAGCAGATTCGACACTAAATGTAATAGTTCTAAGCCTAATAAAATAATATATTTATTACTGATTTCTATTCTACAACAAAATGTTACCCAAATCGTATACAGAAGATTAATCAACTTGGCAATTACTGCATTCTGTAAGCTATAATGTTCGAATAAGTGGGCATGTAGCCTACTGAAGCACAATTGGTTTAATTGGTCCAGTTAGGCAATAAGCTTGACCGTTGTTCCCATTTTCCCAAGGAAATTGTATGAACTATGATACTAGATGTCTGAAGATAACCAATGCCGGGGAAAAAATGGTGTATAATTAACCATTTTGAAGCTAAAACACCACGAACACCAAAAAACCCGACAATTCTTTTCTTGGTCGTCAATGCAAGAAGTTTTGTTTTTTGCTAAAGACATTATTGTATCAATACCAATTTTGGATATACAAGATGATCAACGCAAGAAAATAAAAAAGAATTGTTCTTAGTCACCGAATATTTAATAGTATTTTCCAAAGATTCATAGACAAACGTTTTAATTATTAAAAATGGGGAACAGCGTAAGACCATGACACTTGATTCTTGGTCATCGAAACAATAAGTTTGGCCGTTTTCCAACAAATTTCGTGCATAAATAATGATTTGACGACTCAGTCGAATGCCATGTGCTCAAGCATTACGTTTGCCTATTGGGCAACGCTGCATTACTTTCGACATTTTTCAATAAAATTGGTGCACATCTCACATCTCTTGGTCTAAATCCATGTGATCACCAAAAACGTGTGTGTGTGTGCGTGTGAGTGTGAGTGTGAGGGTGACTGTAAGTACGAGTGTGAGTGTGAGTGCAAGTGTGAGTGCGAGTGTGAGAGTGAGTGCGAGTGTGAGAGTGGGTATAAGTGTAGCGTGTGAGTGTGAGTGCAAGTGTGATAGTGAGTGTTAGTGTGAGTGTGAGTGTGAGTGTGAGTGTGAGTGTGAGTGTGAGTGTGAGTGTGAGTGAATGTGAGTGTGTGTGTGTGTGTGTGTGGGTGTGTGATGTTTGAGTGTGTGTGTGAGTGTGTGTGGTGTGTGCCTGTGTGTGAGTGTGTGTGTGTGTGTGTGTGTGTGTGTGTGTGTGTGTGTGTGTGTGTGTGTGTGTGTGTGTGTGTGTGTGTGTGTGTGTGTGTGTGTGTGTGTGTGTGTGTGTGTGTGTGCTGTGTGTGTGCTGTGTGTGTGTGCGTGTGCGTGTCGTGTGCGTGTGCTGTGCGTGTGTGTGTGTGTGTGTGCGTGTGTGGTGTGTGCGTGTGTCGCGTGCGTGTGCGTGTGCGTGTGCGTGTGTGCGTGTGTGCGTGTGCGTGTGCGTGTGCGTGTGCGTGTGTGTGTGCTGTGTGCGTGTGCGTGTGTGTGTGTGTGTGCGTGTGTGTGTGTGTGTGTGAGTGTGTGTGTGTGTGCGTGTGCGTGTGCGTGTGGTGTGCGTGTGACAGTGTGTGTGTGTGATGTCAGATGCATTTAAGCTTGTTTTCATTTCTCGAGGAGCTGATTAGATTTTTGGATAAATTTAGGGAGAGGGAGGATTTATTAGAGGCAATCTTTTGGTTTTAAAAATATTTCTAGAACAGCTGCTTATTTTAAAGATATACAACACCGGCATAAGCATTTTAAAGCTAAAATTAATTGTACTCTGTACAGTTTTTTGATACGACGCGTAATTTGACCACGAAGAAATTCCTATGGTGGAATTTAAATGTCTGAATAACGATCAACTTTATAAGAATGTGTGTGAATATATTTTTTAAAGATAATTCAATGTTGCATCTCTGTTCTTTATAAAATTTCTTAATTCCAAACCAAATAGACGTAAATATTAAACCATAGCTTTTAAAATGCTTAAACTGTATTATGGATATCTTTATAGGAGCGGGCGGCTTTGAAATTTTTTTGTAAGTTAGTATTTATTGTCTATTAACCACTATTTGACATGAAGGTTTAAACGTCAATCTGACATACATTATTATTAATGTTTTTACAATGTTAACAATTTTCATTATGAACCTATTATGAAAACGGTTCCATAATGGTAAGGTATACTGTGATAATTAACTGAAAGAAAATGACAATATTTTATAAACCGTAGACATATCTCTGCCCTTTCGAGAGTACCTACTATATCCGATAGGAAACTCGTAAAATAAATTATTATTTAAAATACTTGTGTGAAGTCGTAAAAACGTGATGCTTAAATAATTGACAAATGTAAGCCAAAGAGAATATTTTAATTATTTTGTGCAATTAGATATTAGTAAAATTATGGGCAAATAATTTACGCATACGCGAAAAGTTTTTAACTTGAAATGTATCCAAAATGTACTAAACTTTATACTATCTTAATTTAAGTTTTTCACACCCATAATATTACTTTCCAAACGGCGCGGCGGAAATGTTTATTGCTTATAAAATATTATTTGTTAGTCTGTAACTATACAAAAAAGTATAGTTTTAATTTCAAAGTCTCGTGGAAGGTCGTGTTATGCAATAAAATTTATTCAATAACTATTTTGTAAATATATACATACAAATTGCAAATTATAATACAATATCGTATTAGTTAAGAATATAAAAAAGGAGTCGAACACAAAAAATCCGAAGTTTATGATTTACTTCTAAGAATTATAAAAGGAAATATAATGTTTTTTGCGTTTCCGGAACTGTTTCGGCTGGTTAAATACAAGATAGCATAAACAAAAGGCATGACGTGTTTACCTCCACATAGCGTTTTCCAAGTAAGAGAGGTTTTAACTGGTCATTATAACGAGTGGACTGAACACATGGGACGATAAACTGGCCACCAAATAGTCCTGATCTAACTCCTTTGGATAACCGATAATTTGGAGGAATTGAGAGATAGAATCGAAACAACTATTAACGATTTAAATCAACATCCTGAATTTATCGTCGATACTTTATTAAATTTAAATGAGATTTACAGGAAGTGTGTTCAAAATAACGGCGGGCATATTCAGCATTTGTAAATATAAAACAAATCATAATTTTTCGTTTTGGTTTGCTATGTTTAAAATGCAACTGATTTACTATTTCAAAGAAAAATGATATATTAAAAATAATACTGTATTTTTATTATTATTATTATTATTATTATTATTATTATTATTATTATTATTATTATTATCGTTATTATATTCAATAAGTTTAGAAATAACTATTTCATTTTCTAACGATGATTGATAGACGGATAATCTATTTTCATGGTAACTGCGACTTGGAAAAACTTCAAAATTCAAATTTTTAAATGCGAATTGCGTGAAAACGGCTTAACCAAATGTCAACTCTCTCTCTCTCTCTCTCTCTCTCTCTCTCTCTCTCTCTATATATATATATATATATATATATATATATATATATATATATATATATATATATATATATATTGGGATGTTATATATGAATGAATAAATAATAATTAAATAAATTCAATATGGGAAAATGAATTAATGTTTATAATTAAATTTGTAATTGTGCACCGGACTAGCTCAAATCTCAAATGGGGATAGAGTTCAGGATTTAGTGGGAAATTAAATTATGATTTGAATATAATTATGAGTATTACCCTTTATGAAAAATATCTGAACAGAATTTATACTTTTAACGCATGCGTTGTACGTTACTGAATGAAAATTATTAAATGACAGAACTGTCAAACAATGACTTGTAGATTTAATGTTTATGCTTTTAATTGAATTTAAAATTTGGAAATAATTTCAAATTCTGTTTCTTTTGCAGGTGTTTACACTAGTATGATATAAAAATACACACCTATACATATAACCAATAATAAAAATTGCAGGAAATCAAATACAACAATGAACACAATAGATAGGGTTATTTTTAAAAGTGACTCACATATAACTGTTCCAAATTCCAATTGATGTCTTCATACAGGTTGGCCAATTAGATGCAGGCACTTTCCAATATTCTTACTGCTACCATATACCCATTAACTGCTACCTGGTGCTCGGGTTGTTGATCAGGTTCGCTTCCGTAACTGGTAATATTTCTCTTTGAAAACGGCTTCATTCGAACCACAAATTTAATTTCGAAAAAAAAATTTATTGAATTATATTAATGATTTCTGAAGGTATCCTTTATAAAATATTTACTGGTTGTCCAAGGTTTAAATTAATGTCACTTTATTTTAGGTTACGGCTCAAATGTTAAAAAGAAATTCGCATCAAGAAATAAAACACCAATGACAAGCAATGATTACGAATTTATTTTGGTATAACGTAACCAAATCAACTTCGACAAAACAAAAACTTTAAATGTCCAACATAAATCGTCACACAATTAAATCGTAAAGAATTTTACGACAACGTACAGATATCGGTAACCGAATTTAGATATTTAAATTAATTTCGGTATAAAAGCAATTGCGCTTGAATATTCGTCTCTCCGTCAGTTATAACTTTTTCCGAAAATTAATTAGGTTAGGAAAAACTTGTAACACAAATACACAACACTATTTTAACCTTTTCAAAAAAACTGAACAATTATAGAGAGCTATCAACTTCCTGGGCAATTCCTTTTATACCCTTTTGGTTGTTACTAAATCTTCAATTTTTTTCTAGCAAATCTACCTAGGTAACCATGTTTCTGATTGGTTGAAAAATTTTACAATTTTAGCAAAAACATAAAATTAGCCATATCTTTCTTATACAATAACGGATCCAAAATGTAATGACAGAAATGAAAACTGTATAAAATTGCGAATAGATAGACATCAAACAAGATATGGTTTCTTTAAATATTATGCGAAATGACCTACTCTAATTTAAATTTGGTTATAACTACCTAATCTTACAAACTACACTTAATTTAATTACATATATGTAATCCTGATAAAATTTAGCATAAGAAAACACACATTTAAAGTTCGAAATCTTAAATTTAAAGGAATTTTATGTTTATCTAGAGAAATTATAAAATCAACCCCTATTTTATGAAATTTTGCGCTGAAATGCATTGTATACTTTTTATTACTAAGTAATAATGAGGTAAACCTTCTATTAAACACTTTAATAATATAATTTAAGCCTAATATTATCAAAAAAACTATAAATTTGTGAAAAAACCTAAAATTTACATCATAACCAAACTTAATTCTAATATTACAAATAACTTACACTTAAAAACGTTTATGTAACACAAAATGTTATTCTAATGACTTGTAATAATTGTCTTTATTTTATTTAATGTTCATTTTGCCTACATTGTTTAAATTAATGTTACATTGAGAAGTCACATCGTTTAACACACTTTCTTGAAATTTCACTATAAAAATGTACTTGTAAATGTCTTTGTGTGAAATTGTTCTATGCACTGCTCTATCTATTTAAATTGTATCACTAAGTTTGTCACACAATCGCTTCCAAAAATATGTGAGTAATAATCATACTAAGTCCATATTACAACCCTTTCTTAAATTTTATCAAATTTCCTGCATTCTACACTACTTATACAATATCCATAATATAAAACTATGTTTATACTTTGTGTTAAACACCTGTAAAATATTCACGTGCCAAAATATTTTCGAAAAATTGAATTTTATTTAAACAAACTAAAGTACAAATTGACTTTACGGAAATAAGGTTCTTTGACATTCCTGACATTTTTGTTGGTAGCACAATGCTTTTTATGATCAAATCAAATTGTATAAATGTTATTCAGATTATTTTGTCCAAAACAAATCCACTTTAAACCCATCGTGAACCAAATTATATTAAATGAATGTCTCGCACACGTATCATGCTTGAAATCCCCCTTTTTTTTAAGAAATTACTAATTAAACTGTCCGATCCTTGTCTTACTCCTTTCTAAACATTTCAATATATATATATATATATATATATATATATATATATATATATATATATATATATATATATATATATATATATATATATATATATATATATATGAAATCAGAAAATGCGGTCTATTCATTTCCAAAAAAAATACAGGGTGTTCCATTTGAAAAACATGAGTTTGATCTGCCACGTTTTTATGGGATACACTGCATAATGTTTGGTAGACTTTTCTGACGATTTAGATAATTCCCTACAACTTTTGTATTTAGTTTTTCTCTATTTATTATAGTAGAGATAGGAGACGCTGTCTAAATATACGGACCGATCCTGTACAGATTTTTAATGTTATGTTATAATTATAGATATGCATTTAACGGCTCTAAATGCATCAACATGTTTTAATGTTACGCATTTAGAAGTTGGGACTGAGTCCAAATTGTCAAATTAGATGTACCAACAAAGTACAGGGACTGATTGATTGGGATTATAAATGTGTGCTCCCTAAGCGTTACTACACGCATTTTAATATAGAGGATCCTAAGAAACGTCAATTTAACGAATCATTAAAGATTAATAACGTTTCAATACGTAGCTTACGCTCTTCTGGCAAGACCATAAATTAATTTTAAAACTTACCCTGTGCATTTACCATTACTAATTAGTTCATTTTTGTAAAATCACTTCTACAGATATTGATTTACATATAATAAACTATTAAAAATCCTTCTATCTTTTTTACGTTTGGTGCAATTTTGCAGTAATAATGGGGATAAGACTCGGTGCCGAGGAGCGGACCCCTGTAATAGGACTAAGACCATAGGACAAGCTTACGAGCTTTATGAGGTGGCATGGGACTTCCTTTATTAAAATCTTATTTCAAATTTTTGGTTCCGCTAAAACAAACAAGAGAGATTCTATAGTGAAGGTCAAGCCTCTGTGACAAGTTTCGGAACCCTAAAGACCCCAGGATAGGTGTACTATTTCAAAGTTTAAGTTTTCCCGCTATAATAAACAAGGGGACTCCTGCAAGAGGGCTAAAATCCGAGGACAAGCTTTGGAACTACAGCGCTGCCCTCTGAGATAGTATGGAGCCTAGTAGTTTCCTCTTAGGAGTTTCCCCCCATAACAATTACAGAAATGTATGTACTTTCACTTTTAATATATAGCCCTAGATGGAGCCACGATCTCTATTACAGGAGACTCCAATTATTTTTAAAATGTATCACTAGATGGCGCCACGAATAAAATAGATTAACATATTCAATCAGAATACAGAGGCCTCAATAAAACTACTTCTATTAATATTACAAGTAAAATGCAATTGTAAATAAAATCTTAAGGAACGAATGCAAGGGATTATATACCGGGTGTCACACCTAAAGACCGCGAAACTTCAATGGGCCATTCTACAGTTCATTTGCAACAAAGATGTATTTGTTAGATACTGTCCGAATATCAAAGGTTTCCGATTTATGAAGGTTTTTAGTTTTCTTAAATTTTCTGACTCAACGCCATAAAATGGATTACGATTAAGCTTAGAAAAAATCTGAACGTTCATTCCAAGAGTAGGAGAAATAATTAATTTGTTTATTTTTGGTAAAAGCTGGGATACTTCAAAGAAAAATGATATGACCTGGACTAGAACCGTGCAAAATTTGTAAAAAGTTGTCTGGTGTGTTAGAGCTTCAAAAACGTGTAAGTGAAAGGGGGGAAATTGTTCGATTTCAGTCATGCCTACGAATTATGGGTTTTCTGTGTTAGTCACTACATGAGACCAAGAATGCCCAAATAGTTATATACTAAATTTTATAGTTTTACGGTGTCTGCCTTCGTTTAGGAACAGTTACTTCAGATATATTTGATTCACACCATAATCGTGGGAATGTTTGTCCAAACTTGTATAGTTTTTTTGACCAAAATATTTACTTACACACCAATTGCCTTGGGCACAGTCACATGCATTGTCTATTGGCCGAAATGTGTAAAACAAAGAAAAAGTTATAGTGACGAATCAATAAGCTATAGTTGTCATTTGTCAAGATTTGATCGCCCTTACGCCCAGACGAGACGTGTTATGTATCTGTAAATAGTGAAGCAAATAAAGAGTTATGGATGAAGTTGCCATAGTAGTCTACTAGTGACTTGGGTAAGAAACAAATAACAGTACGAAGTATGAAGTGTGAAATATGAAGCATGACAATATACAAGGTGTCCACCAGGGGAACTACGAAGAATTCGTATACGTATTCTTTAAACAATTTTAAGCAAAAATATTATGTGCAATTCTTTCCAATTCCTAACCCCTAAGGAGATATGGGCGGTTGAAGAAAAATGTACAAGTAAGTAAAGAGGATACTCTTAACAGCTGATTAAGTCTTAAAATTATCATAAAACAAAACTTTTAATAACAATTTTCATTAACAAATTAGCAAGAACACAACATAGCACAAAAATGCACATAAAATAACGAGGTGACAAACAAAAATGGTTACAGTTGTTCAAAATGAGATCCACCAACCTCCACACATAATGCCCCACGCCTTCGCAACTCTCTTTTCTATTCGATATTTGCGAAATTATTCAATTTCGTTCAATCAATTCTTCTCTTGAAGATAGTTTACTCCGCACGTACACTAACGACTTAACGTGGCCAAACAGATAAAACTCTAAAGGTGTGAGATCTGGTGATCTGGGCGCCAGTGTACAGATTCTTTTCTACCAACCCATCGGTTAGGAAATTTTCTGTGCAAAAATTCCGTTATAACAGGCCCGTGGTGTGCTGGAGACCTATCCTACAAATACCACATGTTTTGACGTACAATTAAAAGTTACCTCATCACAAAAAAATGTAACAGGAATGTTATAATCATGTGTGATCATCCATTCACAAAACCGAACTCTTGGAGCCAAATCGCCGGGAAGAAGGTGGTGAACGGGTTGAAGGTCATACAGATGCATTTCATTTTCGAGAAGAATTTTAGAAATCGTGGTCCTGCTTCTACCAACTGCTGCTTTTATTCGTCTAATGGTAATTCGGCTATCGATTTCAAATTCTCTCCGCACCTCTTGTGCAAAGGCTTGTCGTGGAGACTCTCGATCACTTCAATGTGTAAGAAAACTTCCTGTTTCTCGAAGACAGTGCAAAGTTCGGGCTATCGTTTTGTCAGTAGGAGCATGACGACTTGGTAAAAGATTTTTGTACTCTACTGCTGCATAACAATTACCGTTAAACAATTAAATTAATTTAATTGTTACAAAATTGCTCTTACGATTTTTACAGTGTGGATCTCATTTTGAACAACTATAACGTTTTTGTTTGTCACCTTGTTATTTTATGTGCTATGTTGTGTACTTGTTAATTGTTAACGAAAATTGTTATTAAAACTTTTGTTTTATGATAATTTTAAGACTTAAGCAGCTGTTAAGAGTATTCTCTTTGCTTACTTTCACATTTTTCTTCAACCGCCCATATCTTCTTAGGGGTTAGGAATTGGGAAAAATTGCACATAATCAATTTTGCTTAAAATTGTTAGGAGAATACGTATACGAATTCTTCGTAGTTCCCCCGCGGACACTCTGTAGAAAACTGACTTAAACTGAGCTTACGTTAGTCCACACTGAAAGGTAGGTAGGTTTCTAATAATTTATGTTTATTTTTTAAGGTTTAAAAGAAGGTTGCGGTTTATTCTTAACATTACAAGATATTTTATTATTGTTAAATTATATATATTGTGTTATTTAAAACAATTCAATAAAAAGGTTTTCTGGGAAATACCCATTTATGCGCGATGAGTGGTAAATAAATTATGTAAGCACTCCACTATACTTTAAATCCAGCTAGTAAATGTTGTAGCCCAAGACGATGTCGGGGGCTTCAATCACTCGAGGAGTTAAAAGATTCCTCAGTCCTCAGTATATATATATATATATATATATATATATATATATATATGTATGTATGTATATATACAGGGTGATTGGTCGAAACCATTCATTAGAAGTATTAGGAGTTCCAGCCATGGCTGATTTCTGAAAGTTTGTATCTGGACTAAGTGATTCATATTCTGTTTAAGGAAAATATTTTCATGATGACTACACTTCCGGTTATACCGGAAGTAGCCATCAACTTTGTTATTTTAAATGGAATCGTACCCTTTTATGGCATATTCGAATTGTACTCGCCATTTAAGTAGAAATTTTATCAATGTTCCTATACTTAAATTTAATAGTCTTTGAGATTTAAATTTTTTTCGAAAATTATTGGTTGAACACTATGACATTTGACAATGCCTACTGGCGCCATTTTTAGTACGAAGCAAGTAATATTGACGTTATGCATACGGGTATCCTTAAGCTTCACGCTGATGCTTCCGGTACTGCCGAATTATCTACAGGGTGTTCAAAATGTGACTTTCATCTTTTGAAAATAAAAACCATTAAAACTTAACTTTTTCAAATACAATGCCCAATATTTTCTTCCTTTAACGGATGCAGAATAAAATTCTGCATTGATTTGTATTAGCATTCCCTATACCTATCTTCGCTAGTTTTTCTCATATTGAGGTAGTTGTTTATTTCTTCTGAAATTCAAAACGATTTACCTGATTTTTCCAAGGATAGCCATGGAAACCACAGCTAAGTTTGTTGTTAGTAACTGTCAATACCTTTTGTTGTGTTTCTGTGTTCGGTTTATCAAAATGGAAAATGGGAAGTATTCAAACAGGGATATTTTGAACTTATTTTATATTCATGGAGAATGTGATAAGATTACTAGCAGAACTTGCCGTTTGTTTAATGACCGATATCCTCATTTAACACCAATGTACAAGCACAAATTTAAGCGAATAGAGTCAAACTTTTTACGGTATGGAACAGAGAAAAGTGCCAGAACACGATCAAAGCCTATTACTGGCGAAGAAGCTAATGAAGTTAATGTCCTAGCATATTTTAATAACTATCCCCACGACTCGATACGATCTGCTGCAGAAGATTTGGGCCTGTCTTACTATTCCATACAATACATCTTAAAGAAGCATAAAATGCATGATTATTCGTTTACCTTGGTTTAAGCACTTCATCCAGGCGATAATTTCAAGCGAGTGGAATTTTGTGAGCAAATGTTAATCAGAATTCAGGAAGACCCGCTGTTTTTACGAAAAATAATTTGGACGAACGAAGCAAAATTTACCAGAGAAGGAATTGTTAATCGACGTAATTGGCACTATTGGGTGTCGGAAAACCCACATTTCAAGCGAGAATCAAATTTTCAAAACAAATTAGTTTTAACGTGTTTTGTCTTGTAATGAATGGTCGTGCCTCTTTTCAAATTTATGATGAAAATTTGACAAGTATAATATATTTGGAGATTCTGAGAACGGATGTCTCTGAATTTTTAAAAAATCTGCTTCTTAATATTTTACAATACTGCTGGTATCAAATGGACGGAGCTCCTGCACATTCAACGCGTGACGTTGATCAAGAGCTTACCACTATGTTTGGTGATCAGTGGATCGGTCGAAACGGACCATGGCGGTGGCCTCCCGATCTCCCGATCTAACTCCACTCGACTTCTACGTGTGGGTGAAGTCAAGAATCAAGTGTACGCCACTCCAGTCCACACAAGAGAAGACCTAGACTTAAGAGTAACGACGGCATTTCGCCAGTTAAATCGTCATCACGTCAAAAAAGCTTGCACGAAAGAAGTTCAGTCAAGACTTTTAGGTTGTCTTCAACAAAATGGAGGCCACATAGAACATTTATAAAGTTTTGAATTGTTTTTCTTACTTTCAATAATATTAATAGTTATTATTTGCATATTACTTTTATTCTCATCTTATTTGTTGACGAAATTTAACAGTTCTGTTTGATTTGATAAACTACATTAATGTAATTGGTTTCTGCATCTGTAGTAGGCTTCGGCCGTGGAGAAACCGAATTAATTTTTCTAAATTTCGGACGAGATTTTAGAAATACCTGAATAACTGAAAAACTGTTGAAGATACGTATAGGGAATGCTAATACAAATCAATGCAGAAAATTTTATTCTGCATACGTTAAAGAAAGAAAATATTGGGCATTGTATTTGAAAAAGTTAGGTTTTGATGGTTTTTATTTTCAAAAGATGGAAGTCACATTTTGAACACCCTGTAGATAATTCGGCAGTACCGGAAGCATCAGCGTAAAGCTTAAGGATACCCCTATGCATAACGTCAATATTACTTGCTTCGTACTAAAAATGGCGCCAGTAGGCATTGTCAAATGTCATAGTGTACAACCAATAATTTTCGAAAAAAAATTTAAATCTCAAAAAATATTAAATTTAAGTATAGGGAACATTGATAAAATTTCTACTAAAATGGCGAGTACAATTCGAATATGCCATAAAAATGGTACGATTCAATTATAACAAAGTTGTTGGCTACTTCCGGTATAACCAGAAGTGTAGTCATCATGAAAATATTTTCCTTAAATAGAATATGAATTATTTAGTCTAGATAAAAACTTTCAGAAATCAGCCATGGCTGGAACTCCTAATACTTCTAATGAATGGTTTCGACCAATCACCCTGTATATATATATATATATATATATATATATATATAATATTTTCTACCCTTCCGAGATTAAATATACCAACATTTATTTGGAAGTTTTAAAATTCCAGATACGATTTGTCATTAGGAATTTAGTTAGGTATCTAGGTTGCCAAGGTTTTACTTCACAAGGAATTAAAAGTTACTTTTAATCCG
Source organism: Vesta saturnalis (assembly GCA_036346205.1). NCBI lineage: Eukaryota > Metazoa > Arthropoda > Insecta > Coleoptera > Lampyridae > Vesta > Vesta saturnalis. Next base: position 582,296 of record JARFJB010000904.1, read on the forward strand.
TAGAGAATAAAGGTCTATAGAAACAGAGATTGAAAAAAATATGTTAAATAACTTTTTCTTCAAACGTCAAAATATTGGGTCATAGTTCGACTAGTTCGAGTAGTAGGCGACAAAGTTTGACAATTTCGCTAGAGCAGATTGTATTTTTCCTTTTCCTGCCTCCGAAGGGAAAAGTGTTGTTATGGAAACACAACAATTTAATTTTCATTTATTCAAACAGTTATAATTAATTTTCAGACCTATTCATTAATGTAATATTAAATGTACAGTTGGTAAGTGTTGCATTTTGAAAATTGAAGCCGTGCAGTGATGAACTAGACTCTGTTAAAGTATTTACTGATGATATAACTGTTGATTTGGGCGACGTCCTAGGCGATAACGATGCTATTAGATTTCCTGCGTCTGTTTCCGTTACCACAGTTTCGTTTAAACTTAATATTCGGGCAGCATTGTTGCAAATAGACTCTTCCTTGAATCCTTCCGTCACGGAAGCCGACCTTCAACCCCCGTGGTGCTTCAACGAGTCTATACATCCTCCACCATCGATGCGTAAGGTAGCCGAAGTGTGCCTTAAATAGAGGTCCGTATATTCTTGAACACTTAATTTTAGAAATTTGGCGACTTTTCCGGGTACATCATTGATTATATGAATCCCCATAAGATTTCCATAGCACCTCCATTTTGATATTTGAATAAAATCTTCTCTTTTGCATATATCTCGGTCTTAATGAAGTGTATTTGTGATCTATATTCATTTTCATCATCTCGTCGCATCTGCATGCGCCGGTTACTCCGATTAATAAAACAATCTGAATAAATCATATTACATTATGAGGGCACAAAATTAAAACTTATTTAAATTTACCTTTATTCCTAAATATACTTCATCTGGTGCGTCCATTACAAAACCTCCATATGTTCTTTAGTAAATATTCTTGACTTTTATTCCTTCATTTGCCTTTTTCTGAAAACACCGTAATTTTGAATATTGACGTATTCATTCTACGCTTAATAATTAATTCGAGTTTGATCATGGAATAACGGGACCACATTCTGGAAGGTTTCCATTTCTTATCTTTTTGCGTCTGCTTAAAATACGCAAGAAATACATTTTCCGAACAAATATTCACATTCTTTTCATTACACCATTGATACGCACCGGATTTCGACGGTCCGATGCACGATACTGCTTCATGTGCTTGAACGGCAATTTAAAACCAACTAGTTTATAACAACTATCTTTTTAGTGACTTACTTCTTATTAAAAATTACGAATTGAGAAATAATTTTTTCACTCAATAATATGGTTATTTACTGTGTTACCAAGCAAGCACCACCTTCATATTCATGAAAACAAACCTACCTACTTGGCAATGGCGTTTAATTTAACTAACGCTAATAATATCCCTTAAAAACCTATCCTTAAAAATAAGTGTTTCGGATAAATTTGCGGAAGTTTGAAAAAAAATTGCACATTTTATTTGGAGAAGTTAATTTCCATGGCCTGGCTTCTAAACAGGCGCTCCATGAATAGTAATACTTCTCCTCCACATAAAATAATGTACTATTTTCAAACTATTATCTTTATTATACCATTCTGTTATTGTCGTTTAACAGCACTATATTCTTCATTGAGGTAACACCGGTATTGGTCTAGATCGTTAAAATTTAACAGCCAAGGCCGTTTTTGACAGTTTGGACAGATTTCTTAATTTTTATTTATTTTGAGAAAAATTGCAGCATTTTAACTAAAAGAAAGACTATTTAACATAAGAACAATAATTGATATGAAAAGAGCAACTGGAATTGCCCGAAATGTTAATGTTCTTGATTTCTCCGTTTTTAGCAATCTCGGTGCAGCTACCAAAAGCGTTTGAGCTTCAGGCTGTAACATTAGAAATTATAGAATCGTTCCAATTGTATAATATTGAATCTAAGTTTGAAGCACTTTCGGTTTAATTGAGTTTTTTTGGATCTTGACCTTTTTACTAAAGGACCGCCTCTGTGGATAATTTCCAACCCGCAAATTTCTTTAACGTCAAAAGGACACCTCCATTTTCAGCCAACATAGTAGCAGCAGATCTCCTGATACTGTGAACCGTGTTCTTTTCAGGCCCTTTCAGGTTTAAAAAATGGGCAATTTTTTTTAATTCTCCCAGTTTCATGAATCCCTACCAATTGTCTTGTGCACTTGTGATTTGTATAGTCCACAAAAACCTGCTGATCTTCTAGACCTGACGGTCGAAGTGCTGCGTATTTCCTGCACAAAGTGCAACCTTTAAAGAGCGTGTCTTCTGCGATAGTAAACTTTCTTAAAAACCTGTTTTTTATACATTGCAATGCAATGGTATCTTCAATGTTGTCTACATGCAACAAAAGTTCTTCACGGCGGTAAGCACCAAATATTCCAAATATAATGATAACTTTTTCTAGCAGATGTTGCTAGGTATTTTGCCACTTGTTTTGTTGTCAATACTTTTGCTTTATTTGGCTTGCAGCATTCAGATTAAAAACTTTTCCATATCTGCAAGAACATAACAGAAACTAATAATTTAACCGAAAACTGACATAATACCAACCTGGAAATGGCAACATCACCATGAAACTTTAAACAGGTTTCTAGCGTGGAAATTTTATTCTATACAATACTTACAACAAATAAGGTTAGGCCCATCACATTTTAACGCACCATTTAAGTAACTCTAACTAACGCAAAGTGAACATTTTAAACACTGATAATTTACTTTTAAATAAATGGCGGAAAATTTAAAATGGTTCATAATGTACGTTTATGTAAAACATGAACCTAACATATAAATAAAAAAAAAATTAACTAAGTCTTCAATATTCAAATACTTCGTAAATTTGTGAATTATTAGAAAGAAAGTTTAGTTTAAGTTATGTTTTTGAAATAATTAAGTGCTTGAAGATGTTACGAAAACAGAAATGCGTTGTTGTCAGTATTTCGGTATTTCGATGCAATGTGATCTGAAATGCTTAGCACTTCACAAATATACGCCGAATCTAAGCGGAGAATTTAGCAACGTTTCGATATATGAGCGGTAGGCCTAGGTGTTGTTTGGTTGCGACACCATCTTCTGATTTAAGTAAACATCCACTTGTGAGAAAAGCGAGGGTTTACCTGATATGGAGCAGTTTGACAGTGAAAATCCGGTCTTAATAAAACAGTTCGGTGGTTGGTTTTTACAAAGGGTTGTCAGGAAAAATCTGTCTGTCTTGCTTGCTAAATGCTGTATCTGAGCTCCTTCAACGCTTACTGCATAATCTTGTTTAATAACCTGCGCCACAAATTTCCCGCCTATTAGACTAGACTACCCCAAGACCACGCACGAGGTCAACCAATATCTCAAGGTCAACCACTATCTCAAGGCCACCCAATGTGTAAAAAAAATGAATGAATAAAAATCTGTTTAATTCTGTATTTTACTTCGGTTTTTAAAAGTACATACTATATTTAATAAAATGACCAGCGAAACGTTACTCATTTCATTCGTACAATATCTGGGCGATATTTTATGTTTTGTCATTAAAAATACTTTACAGCAAAGCTAGTTATTTCGCTGTTTCAAATTTCATTTATACCAGAAAAAATCCTTGACGTGGCGACCTAGGATCCCGGTAAAGACATGCACATTTCAACAATTTTTAATGTGTTGTGTGGCATATCTTCACCCTTCAGAAACTTCTTTCCCCTCTTTTATTTTTTGACTAGTTGTATATTTGTTAATGTATGCAATTGCATCAAAAAGTCCCGAATCATCTATATGAATAACAGGGCGTTCATTGTTTTTGAAAAACAGATAGTGAATTTCCAACATCTGATCACAGAGGTTTTTTTTAGCAATACCCAACGAAAAGCTTGCGAATCTTCAAAATGATGCGTCCATTTATACAAATGGAGTTACGCCTAGGTTTTCTCCTTCTTTTACCAAAACTACTAGCATAGTGTTAACTTGATTTGACAGAAAGACTTTTTCCATGTTCCATTAATTGTTGCTTTAAATTTGATAGAACCATGCATATTTTTACCATTGAAGATTTTTAGATTGCAGCACACATTCATGAAAGGTAGAATAACGCTAACCATCTGGTTTTACTGTATCCCAACAGTTTTTGGTATTCAAGATTAACAAACCCACAAAAGTCTTTTAATTGTTCAACTTGAACAGTATAAATGTAGAAACAGTCATAGATCTTCACAGTAATGGCTTCGAATTCACTGGGCAAGCAGTCTGCTGATGTTTGAATACAGATATGAAGGATATGAGCAACATTCCAATTAAAGGTCTTTTAAGTATTTATCAACCGTTTTAATAATACAGATATAATAACTGCAGTTTTACCTGGAAGATCTTAAACTTCCAAAAATGGTCTTTCATAAAATATTTTACAAGTGTAGGACTAATTTTACGCTCCCGTAATTTGAACAATCGGTACAGATTGTTACAAAATTGACTGTTTCAATATCATTGTATAGCTTAATAATCTTACACACGATACACTCAGATTTGGTTCTAGCACGTGCAAATTTTTGTTGGATGCAACTTTTTGTTAGCTTACTAGTGCAATCCATAGAACACTCAATCGCAGCTGGCTTTCGTTTTTCATTTCCAAATGTGTGATGACACTATGGCACTACTAGAAGCAACGTTATCTGTTAAGTGTCGATATGTGTTGAGCAATATTCGCCTTTCTATTGTGCAAGTGAAAACTGTGCACAACATTTTTAACACTTTACATCACTATCTGAGGTTGTGTTTTTAATAAATGGATATTCACTTTCCAAGTCTTTATTAATTGTACACTTTTCTTTTTTTATTTTCTACCGTGCCACATACACACTAGACTATAATCATTGGGTAAATAATCATAAAGAGGCGCAACGATAATGTAAATATTCATGCCATATGGCTATCTCCCCCACTATCAACAAGCTACACCACTGATTAGTGTGGATACCACAATGCATCGTCCGTAAACAGAGTTTTGTATGTGATACCATTGATTAACCTTGTTAATCAATGGTGATACGAATTTTATGCAAACTTCACAACCACAAGAAAACGATGCTTCACCTCTTTTATATCAGAGATTTGCCAAGTAATAATTTTATTAACGATTTTAAGTATATAAATAATTATATGTTCCCTCTTATTAATTATATACTTGTTATATTATATTAGTTTTAACATCAATAAAACATTGTAATTGCATTATGAGAAATATATCTACACGTATCTAATTTTTAATTTCGTATAATAAGAGATTCTTCTCAATAACGGATCCTAGAATCGATGGTTGTATTAAATTTTGTTGTAAGTGTGTAGAGTAATCCCTTGACTTTTACGCATAGTTCTAAAAAAACGTAGATATTTGAGCACTGTTTCATTTCACCCGGGTGACCACAAAATATCAACATTTGTTTTTAACATTACAACAATTATTCGCAAAGAGAGTAAGAAATTTATTGCACAGAGGAATGAATATAGGTTCGCGCTCTACTATCAAAGTAAAAAGTTTAGTCACTTAACTTTGAAGGTTTATTTTACAAAATTGGGGCATTCTGATAAAATATTTGCTACTTGACCAATAATACATTGTTTTCCTAACAACAAAGGTATTCGAGTTGTCACGTAACACTGCAGTTTTCGTTATGTAAAAACTGATATTAAATAAAATTAACAAGTCTGACAAAGAATTTATTCAGTAACAAAACATAGCAACAATATAATACAAATAATAAAGCAATTATTGGATCTAGGATGTAAAAGTTGCAATAAATACTGTATGTGCCTACCCTCTTCTTCAACGCACAAACACAATCGTCATCATATAATTGTTCAACCTGCACGACGCCAATTTATTGTGACGTTCATTTAGTCCTTAGGGTTATATGTATCGAGATCCAGAACAGTGCTGAGTGTTAAGTACCTAGTGTTCACGCTTTCCTCTGGAGAAGACTTCGCTTTTCTTTGCGGAAAAATACAACGTTCGTTTCAAGGTTACCAACATTTAGTTCAGCTCGACAACTTGCTGCTAAATAAATAATTTTTTGTAATTTAAAATTATAAGAATTAACCCGAGCTTGTATAGTATTGATATAAAGTGAATAAGTAACGCACTGTAAATAGTTTCGCCTGAGGAGCATAGTTAAATTAAATAAAGTTACGTGAACGATTTGCGTGTCAATGTAGACATTAACATACACGATCAATTAAAAGTCGAATCAAGCAACGCGAGGAGCAAAAGGCAGCTGTCGGCCGCTGCTCAATATCGAAAACATCCCCAGCAGCCACAGTATCGTCGAGGTTACAGCCCGTCCCAGATTCTGTGTAACCAAGGGGCCTCTGCATTTAAGGTAACTTTTGTGTTTTTCTTGGATGTGGTGATTGATGTAATTTACATAAAATTTTGGGTGCTTTTTTATGATTATGATGTTATTTAGATATAAAATAAATGCACGAACTCACGGCTTTTCTTTTAGTGGGTCACTCTTGATGATTTTGTTGGTTAAATTTATAAGGCCAGTGCTTTCATGCAGAGAATTAGCCTAATTTACTTGAAGTATAGGTCTATTAGAAGGCGATTTGTTGCATACTCTAGCTAGAGCACCAGCCAAATTTTAGTAAGTTGTTTGATGTCGTTCTTTGTTACATTTACATTGTCTACGAATTTCTTATGTTCTTGTTTATATTTATTTAGGTTATTGGACTTGTGTTATTTTTGTTTTGTGAACCTGTAATAAGATAAAATGTTATTAAGTCGACAGTTACACAGCTGTTTCTTTTTTTCCAGTTAATATAACCTCGCATTGTGGTGTTTAACCTATGTTCTTTTTACTTACACTTTAATATGGCTAATCGTAGTTGTAAAAACTCTCCTAACGCTTCTTGTTATAATTAAAAAACATCAAAGAAACATTACTGATTATTATAAGTTTTGTTATGAACGAATAAGTTCAAAAATATGTAATTAAGAATTATTAATAATTTTTATAATACATAAATAAACTTTTTATTTACGTGTTTAATAAAATTAATAATAATTCTTACATAAAAACAACATTTACATCGATTGGGGCTTGAATCTCGATAGCGCAGTTGGTTAGCGCGGTAATCTAGCAAAGTACAGGTCGTACGTTCAAATCCTACTTGACGTAAACTTTTTATTTATGTATTTAATAAAATTAATAATAATTCTTAATTAAACATTACTTATTTTTTAAAAAAAGTATACTTTGTATATTTTGGTGTAGAAATCGGCAATCAAGACAAATGTTGGGTTCCTCACAAATATATTATGTTTGTGTCGAGGATCTTAGGAATTGGTATAAGAAAGAGAAGAAAGTTTTTAAATTTGCTGTATCCATGGTACGAAGAGAGCAAAAAAATCACTCAAACGATTGTTATTTTTGCATCATAGATGTTTCTGGATACTCCAAAAATGAGAAAGCAATTGTCTATCCTAACCTTACTTCAGCTAAACGACCGGTAGGACATGAACCGGGACTTCCTGTCCCTGTGCTACCTGAGTCTATGGATGACGTTTTATAGTCCACTCCCGAATATAATGAAAGTCAGCTAAATGATGATCAATTCCAATGTTCTCCAGAAAATTTAAAACCAAAGTTGTTTAGACAAGTTGAGTTAAATGATTTAGTGAAAGATTTGGGTTTGACTAAGTAAAAAGCAGGATTGTTTCGTTTTAGACTAAAAGAAAAACGTTTATTGGCATCTGGAACATCTATTTACCATTATAGAACACGAGATGAACAGATTGCTCAATTTTTTAGGTAGGAAGAGGATTTGGTTTACTGCCATAATATTGACAGTCTTAGTGAATGAATTTGGAATTGAGTACAAGAAGGAAGATTGGAGACTTTTAATAGATTCATCAAAAACGAGCTTAAAAGGTGTATTAAATAGTTATGCTTCATTGTTTGTTGCTCATTCAGTCCATATGAAGGAAACTTACGAAAATCTTGATATAATTTTTATAAAATTAACCACACAGCTCAGGATTGAATGCTGTGTGAGATTTAAAGTTATTTCCATGCTCCTTGGTTAATAAAAGGGATTTACAAAGTTTCCATGTTTTATATGTGAGTGGGATAGCAGAGCAAGGGATCAACATTGGACCAAAAAAGAATGACCCGTAACAAAAACTTGGAGAAAAATATTTTGCATAAAACATTAGTTGACCCCCAAAAGATTCTTCTGTCGCCACTACACATAAAGTTGAGCTTAATGAAACAATTTGTAAAAGCTTTGCCTAAGATGGTGATTGTTTTACATACTTGTGTCAGAATTTCCTCATTTATCGAGCTAAACTGAAAGAAATTGTCGTTGCCTGATATTCGTAAATTGATGTTCGATTCAACTTTAAAGCAACGATGAGTACAAAGGAAAAGGACTTGGATATCATTTAAAGAAGTTGTGATTAAGTTTTTGGACAATGTGAAATCCTAACTAGAAACTTATCGTAGCTAATAAGTCAAAACTCTTGGTTGTCTGGTGAGACTTAAGTCCATTTCTTGCAAAGCATCACATCGGAGAAAAAGCAAAAGGAGCACTAGTATTTGCATTTTAGTAGAGTAATATTATTGTAAATAAAATTGTAACTGAATCGATGTCGTATTGTGAGAGAATTATGGTGATAAAAAAAACTTATCACCTACGTAAACCAAAATACATACGATTTACGTAAATTTGTTTACAAAGTTTTTATAAAATTTTTTGTTGACTGTGCTATTGGCAATTTGCCATTTTGCTTGCTATTAAAATTAAAGGCGTATTTTTAAAAGATATATTTATAAATACTTGCCTTTGACTTTTACAATAACTGCTTATTCTTTTGTTACTTTACTTACATAACAAGATATGAATGTAATAAGTACTAATTTCATATTTGTTTTTTTAACACGTTGACCCTCGCCATTATAATATATTTTTCTGCTGGTCTGGCCGGATTCAAATTTATGTTAAATCCATTAGATTTTCCATAAAAGTAAGTGTTTCGCTTTCTAATTTTAAATTTTTTTTTAAAATGCCTAAATTTCCAAAAAAAGTATTGAGGCATCACATTGATACCACGCGGTTTGAAAAGCAACATGTTCTCTGTGGACTGCGAGGCATCAGTGTGATGACTCAGAAAATCCTGTCGAATCTTCTCTGCTATTCCGTCGGTTACGAATGCACTATCGCTATTACATTGTTTAGTGTGCTACATGCATGTGAGAAGTGCTGAATGTTAGGAATAATGGGTTCTTACGTAAACGATCAAGAAAAGTTGCAGAGATTATGGGCAGAAACTATGTCCGACGAATAAGAAATAGATGCGCATCAGCCTGAACTATACGCAGATGATGCCTCATCTGATGAATATAAACTAAGTGACAGTGACTCGTCTCATTCATCGCTTGAAGTTCCAGTAAAAAAGCGATCCAAAATTTCCAAAAAAAAGTGAGATAGGAAAGGCGTAGTGAGACAGACAAAACTACGCGACTTAGTGGCATTTTGAATATGTCAGAAGTTGGAGAATCTAGTGGTATTCAACAACAAATTGGTTTAGACGATGCATCTAGTCAGGTAAGACAACCATATTCTTCAATTTGTGTATTTGTATGATGGTGTATTTCCTCTATAGGAGTGCCATATTAGAGAAACAATTGAGGAAGTCATTTCCATATTTGCAATAGAATCCGAAAACTCTGTGTTAGAAGATAATGTTAATATTACAGATATACAGTGGCGACCAATTGACGGTTCCAGTTTGAAAAGGTTTGATTTTGAAGTGGGCGATGTTGGAATCACGTCATTATACTATAATTTATATAAAGATGAACCTTGCTCTTTTTGACAGATGAAATAATATCTTACATAGTCGATCAAACTAACATTTATATCTAACAAACAGTAAGTCAAAACGCACATACTGTAAAATCTAAATCAAAACCCTGGACACCGACTAATATTGAGGAGATGAAACAAGAAATCGCTTTGAACAGTTGCTACCAATGCTTCATTTCAATAATAACGCAACATTCGACAATCAGGACAAGGAGTTTGACAGATTTCATAAAATAACATCGTTAGTTCAGTAGCTTATTCAACGATTCCAGTGTATTGTAAATCCGGAAAATAATATATGTATTGACGTAACCATGGTGCCGTTTCGTGGCCGCTTGAACTTCAAGCAATATATCAAGAATAAGCGGAATAAATTCGGCATCAAAGTGTATCAGCTTTGTATCCAAAATGGTTATGCATATAACTTGAAAATTTATTACGGAAAGGATACTCAACAAGGTGGCAATGCATCCTTCAATGTTGTCATGTTTCTTCTAGGTAACTTGTTAGATTACGGTCGAACATTGTTTACGGACTATTATTACACAAGCGTAGCTCTCGCACATAAACTACCAAACCGTAAGACTTACCTGGTTGGAATAATTCAATCAAATCGTAAGATGCACTGTATTGAAGTAGTAAAAAAATTGAAGAAAGGTGAGGTTTTTACCCGAGAAACTAATACTGGAATTGTAATGTTGAAGTGGATTGACACCAGAGATGTGCTGATGCTCACTACGAAGCATACAGATAAAACGAAGAAAGTCAGACAGAGAGTAAAGATATAGAAAAACCAGTGGCAGTTGTTGATTATAATGAGTCGAAGAGTTTTATAAACTTGTCAGATCAAACGAAAGCATACTCTCATTTTTGAGAAGAGGTGCCAAATGGTACCGCAAATTAGCGATCGTTTGGTTGCGCAATAGTGAATCCTTTTATAGTATATAAAGAAGTTACTCAAAACAATATTTCCATAACCGAGTTCAAAAAGCAAGTGGCACTAAAACTTGAGGTGTTGAAACACTGCGAAGTTTGAGCAACACGAATATGAATGAGACTGGAGCTAATCACGGATCGGTTGAAGCGAAGAAGAGTAGGTGTGTTGTATGTTATTCTAAGATGAAGGAAGAACGCGGAAGGAAGGAAGCTCAAAATAAATCTAGTAGATCTAAATATCATTGTAGTATTTGTAAGAAAAATGATTGCGTTACTTGTTTCTTTGACCAACACAGAGCTGTAGAAATATAAATACATACCTAACAAAATGCAGAGTTAATCTTGTATTTGACACTTTTTGACGAAAATTGCACATAACACGAAATATTTTAGTGATGAATTAATTAACTTTGCAACAAATAATTTCATAGCGTTTTTATGAAGCTACGTCAAAACAGCATATTGTGATGTACTTTTCGGACTGGGCGTTTTCAGATCCCATACAGTTGACATTACACCGTGGGTATCAGACGTATTCACACTGTCCGAAATATATCTGTTACGTGGCATCACATTAATACCTCGCGGTCCCTAGATAAACTGCTGGTAAGGCATCGCATTGATGCCACCCAGGGCTCAACGTGTTAAATAAAATCGTTAGAAAATTACTGACAACGTTAAATACGGGTACCTTATTTATTTTATTTACATTCAATTAAAATAAATCTAGAATAGGCATTTTGAAAGCGATAAGGTAATTTTATCGGATGTAATAAAAAAAAAGCATAACACCATTGAACTCAATGCTTTAACGTTATAAGACACCGTACTATACAAACGCACTGCTACAGCCACAACGATAAACTGAGAATCTCAACGGGATTTCAATTGCTGCGCCACGCCGTCTAGATCTCGACGGGACATTTTTGCCGCACAAAGTCTCTTAAGGTTGCGCCTCTTAATGATTTTTTACTCAATGCTATAACGGTTATTTATTTAAAAACAGATAATTATTAACTCTTAACCTTCACTAACGAAATGTTTACACTATATTTATTTACAAACACCGCTATATTCATTTTCCACGTACAAGATACGTGGAATTCGCAGTTATGTTAATCGAGACCTTTCATAGTGACCCACGTTTTCCCACGCTTTACATTAAATGTTGATTTGTAGGCTAGGTTTCCATAAAAAAACACTAGCGGGTTCGGAACTTATTTGGAAAGAATGTGATGAAAAATATTTTGTGTTCGAGGTGGGTACAGAGAAAAACAGCGTTCTACAAGATACAAGAAATTTAACAGCCTGCTATTCATCATCTTCAGCAATACCGAACTTATTTCTAATACAAATTTGTGTATCACTTCTTTGGTGCCTACCAAATTAATTGATAAGCTAACAAGCGCTGTTGTTTGACAAAATCCAGTACCTCCATCTGTTCGTTTTTGTTCGCCTACATTAATAGAATTTTGCAAGGAATATCCCGAGAAAACTAAAGTTGCTGTTGATGAAAGCATGAACTATTCCTAACAATGATGGATAGCAAAGTGGTTCAGTAAATTAACAGAAACGCCTTCTAGTTCCACATGCACAATATGTGGAGCTACTCCACGCCATATGATCGACTTGGCTAAAGTAAATAGTAGGCCTAAACATGAAAATGCGGACTGTCTACATTACATGCCTGGATCCGTTGTATGGAAATCATATTACATATTTCCTACAACCTTCCTTTGCAAACATGGTCAGCACCAAAAGAAAATCCTGGTACAGAAACGTTTTCGTGAGGAGCTCGGATTGATCATCGACAAAGCACGACAAGATTTTTTAATAATGCAGTCGTCTCTGCTGAAATAATAGGAGTGGCTGTAGATTTGATTCAACGACTGTACATAATTTTGCAAGCTCTTTCCTCAGGTATAAAATGCTGAAAAATTTGCCAGTTATGCAATAGAAACTGCCAGGATTTATTTAAGTCATCTTCAGTTCACAAAATTTTAATTCATGGAGAAAGTATCATAAAACATATTTCAGTACTTCCTATTGGCCGACTTTCAGAAGATGCGCGAGAATTCCGCAATAAAGATTATAAAAAATTGCAAGGAAATGCTCTCGACTAGCTACAAATTTCATACTCTTCATTATACTTGAGATCCAGCATTAGAAATCCGTATAGCAAATATCTGGTGTTGAACGACCTTCCAACCTGTTAGTGCACGCACACACGCACGCGCATGCGCACGCACACGTACGCACACACGCACACATGAACACACGCATACACGCAGACACGCACATACGCACAAAGGGACACACGCACACACTCACACAAGCACACACGCACACACGCACACACGCACACACGCACACACGCGCACACGCACACAAGCACACAAGCACACACGCACACACGCACACACTACACACGCACATACGCACACATGCACGTACACACCACACACACACACACCACACACGCACACACGACACACGCACACACGCACACACGACACACGCACACAGCAACACGCACACACGCACACACGCACACACGCACACACACACACCACACACACAGCACACAGCACACAGCACAACACACACACGCACGCACACGTACACAGCACAACGCACACAGCACACGACACAGCACACACGCACACACCACACACGCACACACACACACACACACACACACACACGCACACACGCACACACACACACACACACACACGCACCCACGCACACACGCACACGCACATACGCACACACGCACAAAAGGTAAAAATTCCATGTGGTGTAAAGAAAGTCATTAAAGCACTATCGTCGCGATTAGTTCTAACAAAAATATATAGTATAAACAATCCTAGGAACTCCTGCCCGTATTGCTTTCTTGAAAGGATTTCTTTGGTCCTTTGATTCTATACAGGATAATCATCAAAGATTCTTAGTCTAAAGCAAATTCGGCAGTTTACTAGAAATAAAAGGTTTTTTAAACATGTAGTGACAATCTAACGTATCCATGCCAATCAGATGCGACTATATTAAACAAATCTAACCGCTAATCCCGTAAATCACTTCAATTAAATTAAATGATTTTGAAAACGGTCAACTAGTATAATTAACCTTGAAACCTGCGCTTCATTTAAGTCACTTTAAAAATTGAGAATTTTCATGGAAGAGTCAGTACTCACACCAAAAATTAGTTTAATTGATTTTTGAACCCTCGCATCAAATTCATTAAACTGCGAATTCATTTATTGGTACTTGAATGCTGAAAATTAATCAAGAAATGGAAAAAACCATTAACGAAATGAGTCATTAGAAAATCAATAAATCCTAGGTGGCGGTATGAAGTGCCTGTTCTTCTTGACCTTTTAAGAAATAGGTTCCAGGTTTAGGTTATTTTTTTCCACGTGCGCAGATAATTTTGGTTAAATTTACAGGGCCAGTTAATACTTCGTAAAAATTTCATATTTAGTATCCCAGACGTATTTAATTCCCCTTGGAATTAAAGATGATTTTAGCCAGTGTCTATTTTAAAGCTTAATCTGGCGCAAAATCTGAAATTGTTAAATGGCGTAAGTTAAATAATATTATAACTAGATTATTTTAAATTAGGGTATTATTATGAATTATGTTTGATGGTTTTAATAATAATTTATGGCGCACTTAAAATTAAGTTTCGTAATTAAGATATAATTTATAGAACATTGATTATTTAGAATGCATAATAATTGATAAAGATAATTGATATCGTTGAGTTGAAATGACTGTGTTTATATTATTATTAGTGATACGAGAGAAATATTTTCGAGTGAGTAAATTATTATTGAAATACAAGGTTTACAACAATTGTTGTGTACATGTTTTGCAAATAGACCAATTAAACATTATTATAATTATAGTTTTGGTGTAGTACAACAATGAATATTTGATGTGAGTCATGAAATAACCAACACATTAGTGTATAGTATTATTTCTAACGTACTTAAGCTAACTTGTTTTTCGAAAAGATTATGGCGAGTATAGAGTGTACTCCATCAAATTTTTCCGTTAAACGACTTTTAGAAGTATTAGCAGTGATTTTGTGTTGTGTAATGTTATTTCTAGGACCTGGAATCGGACTTTGGCTTACTATTTATTTATTAATGTTTTCCAACTACCGCATATGCGTGTTTCTATATATTGTGTGGATTTTCTTGTTCGATAGGAACACATGCGATGAAGGCGGTAGACGCATACGATGGATCCGGAAGTCACGTTTTTGGCAGTATTTAATTGATTACTTTCCAATATCACTAGTGGTTTCTCCTGGAGCGCATTTAGATCCCAAAAAAAATTACATGGTTTGTTCATTTCCACACGGAGTGATGCCATTTGCCTCATTCTGTTACTCTGTTATGGACAATGGTGAATTTAATGCATTTGCGCAAAATTTTACAATATATGGTTCTATTCTAAAATTCATTTTTTTCGTGCCATTTTATCGGGAATTAATTTTGTCTCTTGGATTATGCAGCCCAAGTGCGAAATCTATAAGATGGATATTAAGTCAACCAACTCCAAATGTAATGGGAATTATGATTGGGGGTGCTGCAGAAGTAATGGTTTCAAAACCAAATCAATACCATGTAGTATTAAAACATAGGCAAGGATTTATCAAAATTGCATTAGAAACAGGGGCTTCTCTTATTCCTGTATTTTCGTTTGGAGAATCTAGTTTGTACGATGTACTAGACAATCCAAAAGGATCGGTGGTTCGTGCAATACAAGAATGGGCAAAGAAATATACAGGATTTGTACCAATATTACCAACTACACGTGCACTTTTTCAATATTCTTTTGGTCTTATTCCAAAAAGAATTCCAATCACACCAGTTAGTAAGTGAAACAATTATGTTTAATTTGTAATGGTTTAGTTGTTGCAGTAGGCGTACCAATTGATGTTCAGAAAACGTTAAATCCGACACAAGAACAAATATCCAAGCTGCATCAAAAATTTATGGATCAACTAGTGGCATTATTTGAGCAGCATAAACATAAATATGTCAATAATCCAGATGAAGTTAAATTAATTATATCATAACATTTATGCCTCCAAAAGATTTTGCTTTAGCTTTAAGGTTTTTAACTGTATTATTTTAATTTTGTAGAATTAATTTAATAAATGAGAATTAATCAGTGTTGATAATTATTATAGAAAATGCAGAATGTAGTAGGGAAAGAAAAATTAACAAACAAATTGTTAAAAGTCCGTCCATATGGCTTTTCCACCCGATCTATCCGCTGTTATAGCTGCTACAAGGACGAATACAACGAATATAAATTATTTCGTAAACGATACGGAAGTCAGTCTAAGAACACAAGGCTTCGTGTTTTTACCTAACAAGTGATTGTTATCGAACAGTGAGATAAAACAGCAGACGGTCCTTATATATATATATATATATATATATATATATATATATATATATATATATATACAGGGTGGCCCACTTAAGCGGGAATGCTCCATAACTCCATTACCATTACAAATACGAAAAAATGTCTTATATAAAAGTTGGCCACAGTCATAAACTATACGTTTTAAAATCATTTTCAGAAACGGCGGACTTCCGGTTATACCTGAAACTCATACCAACTTCGTTATTTTAAATAGAACAACCTATATATTATTACATTTTTGAATTCCTCGTTGAATTTAATGGTCACTTTAATAACCATACTATGGGTCTATGTCGCATTGCTTCTGAGTTATTTGACATTTTGTAGAAAAAATGACGTTTGCAGTGCCTCCGAAAACTTTCAATATCTCGAAGATACAGGTAGAGAGACGTGGCTTTCGTTTTTTACTTCCGAAAAGACTACCGCTTCATTCTCATTCATTGCCAAAGATCTTGCTTTTAGAATTCAATAATTTCTATCGCTCCGAAAATAATTTTTTTCAAACATGGATAACTTGATTTTTTTAAATGGAATCACCCATATTTTCTTACATCAGCGGATAGGAAATTAAATTTCCTTTCCATTGATGTAACATTATCGCTATTTTGGAGTGATAGTTTTCGAGATATTCACATTTTTATCTAATTTCAGTTTTTATTGCGCATTGCCGCAGTGCTTTGGAAAACGTTTGTCAATTGTTTTAAACAACTGATAAGAAACGTCAGTTTCTCGAGCTTCTGTTGTGCTTTGCTGTCTTGTGTATCAGTTTAAGTGTTTCTGCAAGACATTTCCATTAAAATGTTGTTGTCCGACGCAGAGTTGATCGACATGACTTTCATTCTTGGAGAATGTCCAAGAAATGCGTTATTGGCGTCAAGGATTTATGCGGTACGGTATCCCGAACGAAGACTTCCCCGAGAAACAGCCTTTCAAAAGTTGTTACAACGTTTTACAAACACCGGACGCGTGCAGTAACAAACGAGGGAACGTGTCAACAGGATAACCTGTATTTCTTTCCTTTCCTTTTGTATATCTTCTGTAATCGTTAAGTAATTATCCTTATGTATTTATTGATAGTTTCTTATGTATTTATTGTGCATTTCTTCTCTATTTCTTGTGTAAGCCTTAAGTAATTATTTTGTATTACTTGTGCAATCCTTATGTATTTATTGTTTATTCCTTATGTATTTCTTGTGTATTTCTTTTGAGTTTTTGTTCATAATTCTTGAGTATTTATTGTTTATTTCTTGTGTTAAAATAATTATTCATGTTTAAAAAGTTACCTTATGATTATAGAATAATTGTATTCTAAAAGCAAGACGTTCACATTTTAAAGTGTTTTGAAGTAATTTTTGATTACTTGTGCAATCCTTATGTATTTATTGTATTCCTTATGTATTTCTTGTGATTTCTTTTGAGTTTTGTGTTCATAATTCTTGAGTATTTATTGTTTATTTCTTGTGCATTAAAAAAATCAAGTTATTCATGTTTGAAAAAAGTTACTTTCGGAGCGATAGAAATAATTGTATTCTAAAAGCAAGACGTTGCAACAACTTTTGAAAGGCTGTTTCTCGGGGAAGTCTTTGTTCAGGATACCGTACCGCATAAATCCTTGAAGACAATAACGCATTTCTTTGGCATTCTCCCAGAATGAAAGTCATGTCGATCAACTCTGCGTCGGACATTTTAATGGAAACGTCTTATAGAAACATTTAAACTGGTACACAAGACAGCAAAGCACAACAGAAGCTCGAGAAACTGACGTTTCTTATCAGTTATTTAAAACAATTGACAAACGTTTTCCAAAGCACCGCGGCAATGCGCAATAGAAATTGAAATTAGATAAAAATGTGAATATCTCGAAAACTATTACTCCAAAATATCGATAATGTTACATCAATGGAAAGGAAATTTAATTCACTATCCGCTGATGTAAGAAAATATGGGTGGTTCCGTTTAAAAAATTTATCCATGTTTGAAAAAAAAATATTTTCGGAGCGATAGAAATTATTGAATTCTAAAAGCAAGATTTTTGGC
The DNA here is from genome assembly GCA_036346205.1 of Vesta saturnalis. NCBI lineage: Eukaryota > Metazoa > Arthropoda > Insecta > Coleoptera > Lampyridae > Vesta > Vesta saturnalis. Next base: position 600,589 of record JARFJB010000904.1, read on the forward strand.
AATGAATGAGAATGAACTGTAAAAGAACATCTCTACCGGTATCCGTCTTCGAGATGTTGAAAGTTTTCGGAGGCACTGCAAACGTCATTTTTTCTACAAAATGTCAAATAATTCAGAAGCAATGCTACGTAGATCCACAGTATGGTTATTACAGTGACCTTTAAATTCAACGAGGAATTCAAAAATGTAATAATATATAGGTTGTTCTATTTAAAATAACGAAGTTGGCATGAGTTTCCGGTATAACCGGAAGTCCGCCATTTCTGAAAATAATTTTAAAACGTGTAGTTTATGACTGTGGACAACTTCATATAAGACATTTTTTCGTATTTGTAATAGTAAGGAGTTATGGAGCAATCCCGCTTATGAATATATATATATATATATATATATATATATATATATATATATATATATATATATATATTTATTTCTCTGAGTGTTGTCTCTGGTCTGCTGCTATTTTCTGACTCCTGTAATGTGAACCTTAGAAAAGGAAAATTTTCAATCCCTACAAGTTTAGTCCTTATCTAATAAAATAAAGCGCAATAAAGGAAATAGCAGAAATTACGTTCTTTCGTGCTTTCAACCCTGTAGTTAAACTACCTTTTCTTTGGATTTTCTTGATGAAAAATGTGTTCTGGAAATTAGGTTTGTTGTGGAAAAAGAAATTGAATCTACTTTTTATAATGTGAGACATAGAGGTATTAGGAAGGCACTTTTCGGTCAAGTAGAGTAATTACATGTATACAGGGTGTTTCAAAAATACACGTCAAAAATTTGAGAGTGCATACCTTATGTGAAAATAAGAACAAAAGTTCTTGTAAACACGGGTCTGAAAACGCTTCTTCAGACAGCTGGAGCCTTTTGCAGATGACTTTCAAAAACTGGTTTTCGGTTTATAACTCCGAAACGAATCCAGGTAACGCAACCAATTCTGGGAAACACATTTCTGTCAGTAACGCCAATTATGTGAGACTACTGAGCAAAGTTAAGCCAGTAGGGGCCAGGGGGCAATTGGGTAAACACTTCGATTTTTTGTTACTTTGACACAAGATTATGATTCACTCATACCTGTTACATAAAAAAGATACTCTTAGTAAGAGTCTCTAAATATCACCGTTTTTTCAGAAAGTGGAAAAAAAAATTAAGACAGGGTAATCAATGGGTCAAATTCTAAGACAAAATGGAAAAAAAAACATATTAAAACATGCCTCTTAAGTAAAAGAAAGAAAAATTCTTCTATGATTTAGGTTTTATTACAATAATAGATTGTTCATTAAAAGTTGTTTTTTTGCTGTAACAAGCAAACAGTAATCAGTAAAATTGTTATAATTTATAAAAAATGTTTGAAATGACCACGCCAAATTCAACACATCTTCTGACTCGTGTCATTATCGAATATCTTACCCGAAGGAAGATATCGCGCGTGTTTCTAATTTGCTCACAACTCATACTTATCGGTCTTAATTCGTCTACATTTGATACCGGTCTTTCAGAAACGATCGTTGTTAGATATCCCCATAAGTAATAATCGGGTGACCTTAACGGCCATGACTGAGTTCCACCTCGTCCAATTCATCTTTGACCAAATCTATGATTGATGAATGAGGAGAAGCCCTATCCTCCATTGGCCACAAGTTATTTCTTAGCACAAAGGGAACATTGTCTAGTAATTCCGGTATCATTTTGAAGAAAATAAAGAAAGGTTTCCCCATTTAAGCTAGGTGGTAGAATAAAATGCTCTACAGTAACAGCCCGTACATTTAAATTAAATTGTCGTTGAAGGCGAGATTCAAGAAACACATTCGTCATTCCAAACATGCGTGTTGTGAAAATTTGCAATACCGTCTCTTCTAAAACCTACCTCATCAGTAAGCAACACTAACTTCTTAACTGACGATTTTCGCACCATTTTTGCATAAATCATTGAGAATATTCTAACCGGGGAAGATAATCCCTAAGCGATGATAATGCCTAGTACGTAGTACGACTTCAACAACTGTTCGTGAAGTACTCGCTATACTGTTGAATTTGACGAGTCTGAATGATTTGAAATTTCTTGCGTACGGGGGGCCAGGATTTTTTATACTGCATGTAAGACAGCTTCTTCATATTGGGGTGTTCTTGCCGTTCGTGATCTTCCCCGGTTAGCAACGGATACGTTAAATGAATGTATCAGATTGATTAAACAAAATACATGGTGTAACTTAATAAATACCTGTTTCTCGTAACCTAGGATCGATACTTACAAGCTTTCCTATCAGGGATGCGGCGATTTGGAAAGGCATCCCGTTGCAATTTCCGTGCTACTTGAGCATTGGCAAAATATCGGCCGTACATAATATGCACATCGGCCATCTCTTCATTCTTATAATAATTTATCCTTTACCAAAAGGCCTGTTTAAATAATTACTGACATGCTAAACTGATAGTTACGTACTCTTAGACTTAGAATCTTATTAAGACTACTTTTTTATGTCATAGGTATGGGTGAATCATAAGCTGGTCTCAAAATAGCAAAAAATCTAAAAAGTATTAGGAAAATGGGACAAAAATTACCCAACTACTCCTCTGGTACGCACGCTCCTGGCTAACGTTAACTTTGCTCAGTGGTTTCAAATATTTGGAGTTATTGATATAAATTAATGTCTTAAAATTGGTTGCGATAGCTGGAATCATTCAGGGGCTACATACCGAAAACCAGTTTTTGAAAGCCATCTTCAAAGGGCTCTAGCTCCCTGAAGAAAACTTTTCGAATCCGTGTTTACAGGAACTCTTTTATTGTTTTTACGTATTTATATATATATATATATATATATATATATATATATATATATATATATTTCTATTTAGATTTCCACAAGTATTAATGTTTAAATAAGACATTTTTTTTTCTTTAAAACTTGTGTAAATAAACGTAAAAATTAATTCAACGTTTCGGGAACGTCCTTTGTTCCCTTTGTCAAGAATTTATTTGACAATTACAGAAATTGAAATAAGGTAACTATTTTTAACAAGTACAAAATATGAAACAAGGTAACTAATTTAAATTTAATCTGGATGCGTGTGTTTGACTTCGGGTAGCTGGTCTAGTATGTGATGTAGAAGGTGCAGAAGTGGGGACGCCAGGAATAGTTGCAGCATAAGTGTTTGAAATTTCTGGAAGATTTGGAGTTGGTTGAAATGTAGAATCAAGTTGTTTAACGATATTCTTCCAAATTTGTGGCATTCTAGAAGTGTCATCTCGTTTGTTGAGGGCGTTTGGTCTTCTTCCAATTTCAACTGCTTCTCTAATAATTCTTTCTTGTAAGGTATATAGAGGAGCAATTAAACGGATATTGTTGGTATTAATTTGGTGTCCTGTATCTAAATGATGTGCAGCTAAAGACGATGAAGGATTGTGCTGCTTAATTGTTAGTTGGTGTTCATCGGCTCTCGCATATAATATTCTGTTAGTTTGTCCTATATAAGTTCTTTGACAGTTGTTGCACGGTATCTCATACACTCCTTGGCTTTCATTAGGAATTTTGTCTTTGGGGTTTCTTAAAAGTTGGGACAAAGTTGAGTGTGGCTTGAATACCGGTCTGAAGTCGTTTTTGGGAAATTTCTTTGCTATTCTGTCTGTAATTCCCTTTATATAAGGTAGAATAACAGGAATCCTTCGTTCATTGTTTGACAAGTTATTATTTCTTGGTCTTCTTATTTCGTTGGTAATTTTCTATATCTCTTGATCTTTGTATCCATTTTGAACTAGTATTTTAGTAATAGTCTTCATCTCTTCCGTTTTAGAATTTTGGTCAGATAAGTGGTAAGAGCGGTATATCAAGGATTTCATAACGCTACGTAATTGACCAGGATGGTGATGCGAAAGAGAGTTCAAGTATCTATTCGTATGTGTTGGTTTTCGATAAACTTTGCGTGTAAATTTACCATTAGGAAGTCTTGTTATTAGGGTGTCCAAAAAAGGGAGTGAATTATTTTCTTCAACTTCCATAGTAAATTTGATGTTGTCGTGAATGTTGTTAATATGTCCTAGAAAATGGTTCAAGTTTCCTTTTCCATGGGGCCAAACTACAAATGTGTCGTCAACATAACGAAACCAACATTTAGGTTTTAAATCTGCAGAATTTAAAGCAATGGTTTCAAAATGTTCCATATATACATTAGCAAAAGCTGGAGAGTGGCTAGCCCATAGGTGTTCCTTGAATTTGCTTGTAGAATTGTGCTTTGTATGTAAAATAGGTTGAGTGCATGCAGTGGTTTATCAATTTGAGTAGTAAGGAGTTATGGAGCAATCCCGCTTATCCATTATATATAAATATATATATATATATATATATATATATATATATATATATATATATATATATATATATATATATTTTTATTTCTCTGAGTGTTGTCTCGGGTCTGCTGCTATTTTCTGACTCCTGTAATGTGAACCTTAGAAAAGGAAAATTTTCAATCCCTACAAGTTTAGTCCTTATCTAATAAAATAAAGCGCAATAAAGGAAATAGCAGAAATTACGTTCTTTCGTGCTTTCAACCCTGTAGTTAAACTACCTTTTCTTTGGATTTTCTTGATGAAAAATGTGTTCTGGAAATTAGGTTTGTTGTGGAAAAAGAAATTGAATCTACTTTTTATAATGTGAGACATAGAGGTATTAGGGAAGGCACTTTTTCGGTCAAGTAGAGTAATTACATGTATACAGGGTGTTTCAAAAATACACGTCAAAAATTTGAGAGTGCATACCTTATGTGAAAATAAGAACAAAAGTTCTTGTAAACACGGGTCTGAAAACGCTTCTTCAGACAGCTGGAGCCTTTTGCAGATGACTTTCAAAAACTGGTTTTCGGTTTATAACTCCGAAACGAATCCAGGTAACGCAACCAATTCTGGGAAACACATTTCTGTCAGTAACGCCAATTATGTGAGACTACTGAGCAAAGTTAAGCCAGTAGGGGCCAGGGGGCAATTGGGTAAACACTTCGATTTTTTGTTACTTTGACACAAGATTATGATTCACTCATACCTGTTACATAAAAAAGATACTCTTAGTAAGAGTCTCTAAATATCACCGTTTTTTCAGAAAGTGGAAAAAAAAATTAAGACAGGGTAATCAATGGGTCAAATTCTAAGACAAAATGGAAAAAAAAACATATTAAAACATGCCTCTTAAGTAAAAGAAAGAAAAATTCTTCTATGATTTAGGTTTTATTACAATAATAGATTGTTCATTAAAAGTTGTTTTTTTGCTGTAACAAGCAAACAGTAATCAGTAAAATTGTTATAATTTATAAAAAATGTTTGAAATGACCACGCCAAATTCAACACATCTTCTGACTCGTGTCATCATCGAATATCTTACCCGAAGGAAAATATCGCGCGTGTTTCTAATTTGCTCACAACTCATACTTATCGGTCTTAATTCGTCTACATTTGATACCGGTCTTTCAGAACGATCGTTGTTAGATATCCCCATAAGTAATAATCGGGTGACCTTAACGGCCATGACTGAGTTCCACCTCGTCCAATTCATCTTTGACCAAATCTATGATTGATGAATGAGGAGAAGCCCTATCCTCCATTGGCCACAAGTTATTTCTTAGCACAAAGGGAACATTGTCTAGTAATTCCGGTATCATTTTGAAGAAAATAAAGAAAGGTTTCCCCATTTAAGCTAGGTGGTAGAATAAAATGCTCTACAGTAACAGCCCGTACATTTAAATTAAATTGTCGTTGAAGGCGAGATTCAAGAAACACATTCGTCATTCCAAACATGCGTGTTGTGAAAATTTGCAATACCGTCTCTTCTAAAACCTACCTCATCAGTAAGCAACACTAACTTCTTAACTGACGATTTTCGCGCCATTTTTGCATAAATCATTGAGAATATTCTAACCGGGGAAGATAATCCCTAAGCGATGATAATGCCTAGGACGTAGTACGACTTCAACAACTGTTCGTGAAGTACTGCTATACTGTTGAATTTGACGAGTCTGAATGATTTGAAATTTCTTGCGTAGGGGCCAGGATTTTTATACTGCATGTAAGACAGCTTCTTCATATTGGGGTGTTCTTGCCGTTCGTGATCTTCCCTGAGTTAGCAACGGATACGTTAAATGAACGTATCAGATTGATTAAACAAAATACATGGTGTAACTTAATAAATACCTGTTTCTCGTAACCCAGGATCTATACTTACAAGCTTTCCTATCAGGGATGCGGCGATTTGGAAAGGCATCCCGTTGCAATTTCCGTGCTACTTGAGCATTGGCAAAATATCGGCCGTACATAATATGCACATCGGCCATCTCTTCATTCTTATAATAATTTATCCTTTACCAAAAGGCCTGTTTAAATAATTACTGACATGCTAAACTGATAGTTACGTACTCTTAGACTTAGAATCTTATTAAGACTACTTTTTTATGTCATAGGTATGGGTGAATCATAAGCTGGTCTCAAAATAGCAAAAAATCTAAAAAGTATTAGGAAAATGGGACAAAAATTACCCAACTACTCCTCTGGTACACGCTCATGGCTAACGTTAACTTTGCTCAGTGGTCTCAAATAATTGGAGTTATTGATATAAATTAATGTCCTAAAATTGGTTGCGATAGCTGGAATCATTCAGGGCTACATACCGAAAACCAGTTTTTGAAAGCCATCTCAAAGGGCTCTAGCTCCTGAAGAAAACTTTTCGAATCCGTGTTTACAGGAACTTTTATTGTTTTTACGTAAGGTATTCGTTATATATATATATATATATATATATATATATATATATATATATATATATATTTTCTATTTAGATTTCAAGTATTAATGTTTAAATAAGACATTTTTTCTTTAAAACTTGTGTAAATAAACGTAAAAATTAATTCAACGTTTCGGGAACGTCCTTTGTTCCCTTTGTCAAGAATTTATTTCACAATTACAGAAATTGAAATAAGGTAACTATTTTTAACAAGTACAAAATATGAAACAAGGTAACTAATTTAAATTTAATCTGGATGCGTGTGTTTGACTTCGGGTAGTTGGTCTAGTATGTGATGTAGAAGGTGCAGAAGTGGGGACGCCAGGAATAGTTGCAGCATAAGTGTTTGAAATTTCTGGAAGATTTGGAGTTGGTTGAAATGTAGAATCAAGTTGTTTAACGATATTCTTCCAAATTTGTGGCATTCTAGAAGTGTCATCTCGTTTTTGAGGGCGTTTGGTCTTCTTCAATTTCAACTGCTTCTCTAATAATTCTTTCTTGTAAGGTATATAGAGGGCAATTAAACGGATATTGTTGGTATTAATTTGGTGTCCTGTATCTAAATGATGTGCAGCTAAAGACGATGAAGGATTGTGCTGTTAATTGTTATGGTGTTCATCCTCTCGCATATAATATTCTGTTAGTTTGTCCTATATAAGTTCTTTTGACAGTTGTTGCACGGTATCTCATACACTCCTTGGCTTTCATTAGAATTTTGTCTTTGGGGTTTCTTAAAAGTTGGGACAAAGTTGAATGTGGTTGAATACCGGTCTGAAGTCGTTTTTGGGAAATTTCTTTGCTATTCTGTCTGTAATTCCCTTTATATAAGGTAGAATAACAGGAATCTTCGTTCATTGTTTGACAAGTTATTATTTCTTGGTCTTCTTATTTCGTTGGTAATTTTCATATCTCTTGATCTTTGTATCCATTTTGAACTAGTATTTTATTAATAGTCTTCATCTCTTCCGTTTTAGAATTTTGGTCAGATAAGTGGTAAGAGCGGTATATCAAGGATTTCATAACGCTACGTAATTGACCAGGATGGTGATGCGAAGAGTTCAAGTATCTATTCGTATGTGTTGGTTTTCGATAAACTTTGCGTGTAAATTTACCATTAGGAAGTCTTGTTATTAGGGTGTCCAAAAAAGGGAGTGAATTATTTTCTTCAACTTCCATAGTAAATTTGATGTTGTCGTGAATGTTGTTAATATGTCCTAGAAAATGGTTCAAGTTTCCTTTTCCATGGGGCCAAACTACAAATGTGTCGTCAACATAACGAAACCAACATTTAGGTTTTAAATCTGCAGAATTTAAAGCAATGGTTTCAAAATGTTCCATATATACATTAGCAAAAGCTGGAGAGAGTGGCTAGCCCATAGGTGTTCCTTGAATTTGCTTGTAGAATTGTGCTTTGTATGTAAAATAGGTTGAGTGCATGCAGTGGTTTATCAATTTGAGTATGTCTTGGTTTATTGAGTGTTTTTCTTCTAGAATTTTCATCGTGTCTTCAATAGGTATTTTGGTGAAAAGTGACTTTATGTCGAAGCTAACTAAAATGTCATTTGGAGCCAAGGGTACAATTTTGAGTTTGTGTAGAAAATCATAAGAGTTTTTGATGTAGGATACAGCATTTTCACAAATCGGTTGAATAACTTTGGCTAGATAACGAGCAAGGTCATGAGTCGGAGAATTGAATGCACTGACGATAGGGCGTAATGGCCAGTTTTCCTTATGTATTTTTGGGAGTACGTATATTTTGGGGATTCTTGAACTCTTCTCTCTTGGAATTAGTTTCTGTTTTGTTTCTTTGTCTAATTTTGTAGAATTAATGATAGATTTGGTTGTTTTTTCTATGTAGGTGTAGGATTGTACTGATTTTTCTTATATTCTGAAGAAGTTAGCAGTTCAGACATCTTGTGGTCATTTTCTAGGACATATTAACAACATTCACGACAACATCAAATTTACTATGGAAGTTGAAGAAAATAATTCACTCCCTTTTTTGGACACCCTAATAACAAGACTTCCTAATGGTAAATTTACACGCAAAGTTTATCGAAAACCAACACATACGAATAGATACTTGAACTCTCTTTCGCATCACCATCCTGGTCAATTACGTAGCGTTATGAAATCCTTGATATACCGCTCTTACCACTTATCTGACCAAAATTCTAAAACGGAAGAGATGAAGACTATTACTAAAATACTAGTTCAAAATGGATACAAAGATCAAGAGATATAGAAAATTACCAACGAAATAAGAAGACCAAGAAATAATAACTTGTCAAACAGTGAACGAAAGATTCCTGTTATTCTACCTTATATAAAGGGAATTACAGACAGAATAGCAAAGAAATTTCCCAAAAACGACTTCAGACCGGTATTCAAGCCACACTCAACTTTGTCCCAACTTTTAAGAAACCCCAAAGACAAAATTCCTAATGAAAGCCAAGAATTATTAGAGAAGCAGTTGAAATTGAAAGAAGACCAAACGCCCTCAACAAACGAGATGACACTTCTAGAATGCCACAAATTTGGAAGAATATCATTAAACAAGTTGATTCTACATTTGAACCAACTCCAAATCTTCCAGAAATTTCAAACACTTATGCTGCAACTATTCCTGGCGTCCCCACTTCTGCACCTTCTACATCACATACTAGACCAACTACCCGAAGTCAAACACACGCATCCAGATTAAATTTAAATTAGTTACCTTGTTTCATATTTTGTACTTGTTAAAAATAGTTACCTTATTTCAATTTCTGTAATTGTGAAATAAATTCTTGACAAAGGGAACAAAGGACGTTCCCGAAACGTTGAATTAATTTTTACGTTTATTTACACAAGTTTTAAAGAAAAAAAATGTCTTATTTAAATATGAATATATATATATATATATATATATATATATATATATATATATATATATATATATACAGGATGAGTCAGTTTTTTGTAGACAAAGTTTAACAGGAGATAGAACACATGTTTCTAAAAAGAAAAGCTCGTATAAACATATGTCGTAGAAGGCTTCGTTTCCGAGATATAGGGTGTTGAATATAATTTTTTTTTCTCAAATTTTCATTATAACTCATAAAGGAATGCTTAGATTTTTTTCATGTTGGGGGGATAATGTCTGTTAATTAAGGGGCATAAAACAAGCGATAAGAATGTTCACAAACTTGCACAGTGGCGGAGTGGAGGGGGTGCTCAACCACTTTCATAAACAGAACTTCTACGCCAATGACTATTTTTTAAAAAAACTGTTATTTTCATTATCTACATACAGTTTAACAAAAATAATGTATCTTCTTCTGTTTCGAAATTCCTGTTTGATGTGGTACTAAGTTAAGTAATGTGCTTTATGTGAATAATTAAATATATAGTTTTTAATAAAAAAGATATAATAAAACATTTAGAGCCATTTTAGTACCTAACGATTGTTTCTTTAAAATTTCAAATACATTTTCATTTATAAATAGGTAGGTTATCGGTTTTTTTTAGTACACTTTTTCCTTCATGAATCCCCATACCAAAAATTCAAGTGGCGTTAAATCGGGGGATCTAGGAGGCCACGCCACTGGATTTCCACGACCTATCCACCTCCCCGGGTAGTTATTGCTTAGCCAATTTCTTACATTTCTGCCATAATGGGCCGAACATCCATCAAGCTGAAACCAAGAATGTTCTCTTAAATTCAAAGAAGAACATGTTAATATGTGGGAAGACACATATTAACATGTTCTTCTTTTAAAAATTGTAGGAAATTTTCTGAATTTACACGTTGTGGCAAGAAATAAGGTCCAAACACGTGGTTGCCGTAAATTCCAATCCAGACATTTGTACTAAATTCATGTTGAAAACCTCTTGGTCGAATGGCATGTGGGTTTTCTTGTGCCCATATATGCAGAATGTGAAAGTTTACGATACCACGACGAGTAAAGCAGGATTCATCAGTCCACAGTATGTTGGATAAGAAATCTCTATTATTTTGAATGGAGTTAAGAACCCACCTACAATAATGAAGTCTTCGTTCGGCGTCACCTGGACCATGAACAGGTTGAAAATGATATGGGCGTCTGTGATCCCGTTTTAAAACCCGGGAAACTTTACTTTGAGAAATACCAAGAGCAACAGCAGTACGTCGAGTAGTTGTCGTGGGGTTCCTATTAAATTCACGCAATATACCCTCTCCAATTCTATCTCGTCCACGGTTGTTCTGTCGGCCCCCATGTACATTTTTCAAACCATGCTTAACAAATCGACGATGGATACTCACAAAAACGGAATGATGAGGTTGCCGTCTATTTGGAAATCTTCTCCGATACTCCCTAGCTGTGTACCTTGAATTCCCATTTGCGAACCCATAAATATGTCGGCTTGTTCGCTATTTGTAAATGTAAACGGCATTTTACACTAATTAGAAGCTGGCAAATCAAATGAAATAACTTTTTGAACTTAAAAACAATAATTAATAACAGTGAAATTATTCAAAATGAAGCAAGTGTTTGTAAAAAGTCAAACTGTCGTTTCAAAATATAAAATTTAATACTTACTTGTTTTCCAAGGAGTATCATATTTTGTTGCAATGAAATAAGGGTGCATCATTTAGTTAACTTAAGACGTTCTATTGTACGTCGCTGTGAAATGTGTATTGAAAAGAACGGTTTACATTTTGAACAAAGTGTCTAATTTTATTATACTAGTGTTATTGTTATTTATTTATAAATCGTTATTGCTAAGAATTCTTATTAATTTCACAATTATTAATTAAGTATTGTTACAATAATAAATAAGGATTGTTAAAATTAGTGTACTAAACAGATTTCAATTTACAAAAGTCTTGTATTTGAGTATGGCTTGATACAGTGGCGGCTCTTTAATGAGTGCAAGTGAGCAGCGGTGAAATTAATTTAACTTATTAGAATCTCACTTAAAAACTACATACATGTTTATGGCGAAATTGATACATACATAATTATACAGAAAGTATTGACCGCATAACAATAATAATTATGCATTTCTTTTATACGAGGATAATAACAATGGATACTAAAAAACCGATAACCCACCTATTTATAAATGAAAATGTATTTGAAATTTTAAAGAAACGATCGTTAGGTACTAAAATGGTTCTAAATGTTTTATTATATCTTTTTTATTAAAAACTTTATATTCAATTATTCACATAAAGCACATTACTTAACTTAGTACCACATCAAACACTAAAAATCAAAATAACTCGGAAACGCACAGGAATTTCGAAACAGAAGAAGGAACATTATTTTTGTTAAACTGTATGTAGATAATGAAAATAACAGTTTTTTTTTAAAATAGTCATTGGCGTAGAAGTTCTGTTTATGAAAGTGGTTGAGCACCCCCTCCACTCCGCCACTGTGCAAGTTTGTGAACATTCTTATCGCTTGTTTTATGCCCCTTAATTATTAGACATTATCCCCCCAACATGAAAAAAATCTAAGCATTCGTTTATGAGTTGTAATGAAAATTTGAGAAAAAAAAATTATATTCAACACCCTGTATCTCGGAAACGAAGCCTTCTGCGACATATGTTTATAGGAACTTTTCTTTTTAGAAACATGTGTTCTATCTCCTGTTAAAGTTTGCCTACAAAAAACTGACTCACACTGTATATACAGGGTGTCCATAAACTCTACGGACAAACTTTGCATAGTGATTCTAGACCCAAAAATAAGAAAAAAAGTTCATATAAACTCAGGTCCGGAAACGCTTCGTTTAGGACCTACGGGGTGTGACAAAATTTTATTTTCCTCGGTTTTAATGGCGATATTTTGCGCACAAATTTGAATATGGTCCTGAAATTTGGAGCACGGGGGTTTTTGTTGGCGAGAAACTTAAATATTTTATTGATTTTGATGCTGCCTGCAGAGGGCGCCATCTGCAGTGGTATACTGAAAGTTAATTGCCTTAACTTTTTTACCACCCGGTATATTGACGTTCCGTTTGGATTAGTTTGTTCCCTTTTCAGTTCTAAGCAAAAAAAGGTATACTTTGTCGATGCCTCTCAGATCAACCATTTTCGAGATATTGGGTGATGAACAGTTCTATTTAATTCCCGCTCATTGTCAAAATGAGTGAGGTTATGAATCGAAACAAATAGTCATCATGTGGAACACCTTTTGTAACATTTATTTTTTTAGTTTTATTACTTATTTCTTCATTTTCGTTCTTAAATTCAAAGTTAAAATAAAAATGGAAACATAAGTTACTTTGATTTTTAATTCCAATTAGCCAAGGATTATAGGGAATTAAATTGAACTGGTCATCAACCAATATCTCGAAAACGGTTGATCTGAGAGGCATCCCCCAAGTATACCTTTTTTGCTTAGAACTGAAAAGGGGACAAACTAATTCAAACGGAACGTCAATATACCGGGTGGTAAAAATACCAAGGAAAATAAAATTTTTTCACACCCAGTAGGTCCTAAACGAAGCGTTTCCGGACCTGGGTTTGTATGAACCTTTTTTCTTATTTTTTGGTCTAGAATCACTACACAAAGTTTGTCCGTAGAGTTTCTGGACACCCCATACAGGAGTACAGTATTAATAAATATGAAGAGCCGACATTTAAAAAACGATGTAATTTGAATAACTACGGGTATCTTTCATATAATATAGAATCAGGTTAATTAAAATTCTTTTACTGTTATTTTATTGTGTATACTAACATTCGTTATCCATTAAATTAGGTTTTAATCGTAACTGTTTTAGATGGATAGTTTTTATTGGTGATTGTTCTTTGAGTACAGAGAGAAATTATGTTTTAATATGTTAGAATGGTGCAGAAAATTATACTAGTAGAACACGGGCACCTCGCCTTTCACTTTTTGTGACGTCATTTGACCTTGGGGGTTTCCCAAGGCCTGCCACGTGGCTGAACACTATTTGACCTTGGGAAACAGGTTTGCCTTGAGAAAGTTGTTTACCTTGACAAAGTTGTTTACCTTGAGAAACAGGTTTGCCTTGAGAAAGTTGTTTACCTTGATAAAGTTGTTTACCTTTAGAAACAGGTTTATTTTGAGAAACAGGTTTACCTTGAGAAAGTTGTTTTTTACCTTGAGAAACAGGTTTAGCTTGAGAAACAGGTTTACCTTGAGAAAGTGACAGGGTTGGGGGCTGGTCTAGGGATAAGTCTTAGGGTTGGACCTGGAGTTGGGTTGTTTTTAATAATAAAGATGTTCTTGTAAGATAAATGCTACCTCTGGGACCTGGTGCAGCGTTGAGGGTTGTTTTATGGAAATTCTTATAAGATAAATGTTATCTCTAGGACCTGGTGCTTCGCTGAAAATTTGAAAATTGAGTAAGGGACGCTAATGCTAACTTGTAAGACAGGGTCTTGTGTTAGGTCTGAACCTCTGATGGGAAATTGTACGGGGACCCTAATGCTAACTTGTAAGACAGAGCTTGTCAGCGACGCCATCTAGCAGGGGTATGGACTAATGAGTATTTACTGTAATAAAAGTGGCGCTACCTAGTGGTATATTTCAGGGTTAATCAGGGGTTTGTTTGTGGTGCCTTCTAGCAGGGTATGGACTAATGAGTATTTACTGTAATAAAGGTGGCGCTACCTAGTGGTATATTTCAGGGTTAATCAGGGGTTTGTTTGTGGTGCCATCTAGCAGGGGTATGGGCTAATGAGTATTTACTGTAATAAAGCTGGCGCTACCTAGTGGTATATTTCAGGGTTAATCAGGGGTTTGTTTGTGGTGCCATCTAGCAGGAGTATGGACTAATGAGTATTTTCTGTAATAAAGATGGCACTAGCTAGTGGTATATTTCAGGGTTAATCAGGGATTTGTTTTTGTGGTATCATCTAGCAGAGGTATGGGCTAACGAGTATTTTCTGTAATAAAGGTGACACTACCTATTGGTATATTTAAGGGTTAATCAGGGGTTTGTTGCTGCTGAGTCATCAGGAGGAGCAGCGAGCGTTTTTCTGTAATAGAGGTAAAGTGGTATATTTCTTAGCTAATTAGGATTTGTTTGTAGTTTATGACTTATAAATGTTTTTCTATAAGCTTTACTAATCAATTGTTTGTAAAATGCAGCGAATCGAATATATAAATAAACTGTAGCTTAAACTGATATATGTACTGTTTGTGAAGATAATAATCCTATTTTTAAAAAATAAGACAAGATCTGTAATTGTTACTTTGCTATAACCATGTATACAAATATGATATTAAAATTACTTTTGTTTTACTTCAGTGGTGACAGTTAATTCGTTTTAAATTATGCTTGCTTTAGCAAGTTAATTACCACACATCAATTGTAAATATGATTACCTACAGTTAATTAATTTTAAAACGATTATAAAAACACATACTAAATAAAAATAAAAAACAACAGAATCAATTGGTATTACAGAGCTCTTAAATAAATAGAAAACAATTAAAAGTAGTACAATTTATTTCTATTTATCAGTCTAGAATAGTGCAAAGGTACACATTGTACATCATTTTTAGAATTAAGTTGTAGAGAAAGTTATTTACCTATGGATAAACTATTTTGTATGAAATGTAATTATCCTTAAATCGTTATAATATTTTAAAAACCTGATTCTCTTTTCAAGCAACTACAATCTATATATCAAAATTATGAGTGATTTATCTGTGCATTTAAAATAATTAGCATGCTAACTATAACCTTTTAATTGTCTAATTTGAAATAAGGATGAGATAATTTAGCTTATCCGAGTTTCACGAGACTGTAGTACGTTTTCTAATACATAAACAGAATCTTCAATGCTGTGATACGTATAGCAGCAAAAACACATTAGCTAGTTAGTTTCGCCTCTATATTACTTTACATGCATGCCTGATCTTATCATAAATAAACACATCTGTCAAAAAAGCTAATTAAACATAACTCCATGGACTGGGTATAGCAAGCAACGTTTCTAATTATAGCTTTTAGTCAACACAATAGTGTCTACAACTACATACAATCAACTAGCACTGCTTTAGCACGAGGATCAAACGAAAAACACGCATGCACGCACGCACGCACGCAAGCTCGCACGTACACACGCACGCAAGCTCGCACGTACGCACGCACATAAGCACGCACGCTCGCACGCACGCACGCGCATGAGCACGCACGCTCGCACGTACGCACGCACGCAAGCTCGCACGTACGCACGCACATAAGAACGCACGCACGCACGCTCGATCGCACGCTCGCACGTACGCACGCACGCGCGCACGTACGCACGCTCGCACGTACGCACGCTCGCACGTACGCACGCTCGCACGTACGCACGCTCGCACGTACGCACGCTCACACGTGCGCACGCACGTACGCATGCTCTTACGTACGCACGCTCGCACGTACGCACGCTCGCACGCACGTACGCTCGCACGCACGCACGCACGTACGCACACACACACACACACACACACACGAGAGCGCGAAAACACGCAAACGCGAAAAACACACTAACACAAAAAAAACACGCAAACACGCTAACACAAAAACACACAAACGAAAAACGCTACCACGAAAACACGCTAACACAAAAAATACGCAAACGCGAAGACATACAAATGCGAAAATACGCAAATACGAAAACACAAACGAAAACACACCAACACAAAAAACACGCAAAACGAAAACGCGCTAAAGCGAAAAAACTTGTAAACTTGCAAACATGAATCAAGACGGTGGAGCACCGTTAGGAAAAAAAACAAGTTTATTAACAAAATTGGAGGAAAGCTTAACGTTTGAAAATATATTATTATTATTATTATTATAAACAACAATACATCATTATTATTTAATAACATGCTTTATCGGTTTTCTTCTTCTTCTTGAACCGTGATTCGTCGTCATAATCATCATGATTTTGAGATTTGCCCTTCACCCCTATGTCATCGCTCTTTTTTCTCTTCTGTGAACCATCACCATCATCTTGAATGTGAGATACATTCAGCTCAATTACGTCATCGCTTTCATCATTATCTTGAACGGTTATGTTGTAATAGTTTATTAACAAGTCAGTAAAATCTCTAATGACCGCTGATGTTGGCTTATAAACAGGAGAATACATTATAGTAATGCTCACTCAATGACAGTTACACTTTAAAGAGCGAAACACACGAGAAACGAGAACTCAGCTAGCCTTGGGTCTTGTGCGCAAGCGTGCTCGTCAATGTTCGGGTAGAATCGGTTATCTTCGGGGTGTCTGAAGTATTGACCTAACCACACTCTAACGTAGCCCCTAGGGGCATGTTTATAAATCTAAACGCCTCTTTCATGGTCGAGGTATTTTCTCCTAAGACGGCCGTCTTGTATTGAAGATTCTGTTTATGTATTAGAAAACGTACTACAGTCTCGTGAAACTCGGATAAGCTAAATTATCTCATCCTTATTTCAAATTAGACAATTAAAAGGTTATAGTTAGCAGGCTAATTATTTTAAATGAACAGATAAATCACTCATAATTTTTATCTATAGATGGTAGTTGCTTGAACAGAGAATCAGGTTTTTAAAATATTATAACGATTTAAGGATAATTACATTTCATACAAAATAGTTTATCCATATGTAAATAACTTTCTCTGCAACTTAATTCTAAAATGATGTATAATATGCTTTTGTACTATTCTAGACTGATGAATAGAAATAGATTGTACTACTTTTAATTGTTTTCTATTTATTTAAGAGCTCTGTAATACCAATTGAATCTGTTGTTTTTTCTTTTTATTTGGTATGTGTTTTTATAATCGTTTTAAAATTAATTAACTGTAGGTAATCATATTTACAATTGATGTGTGGTAATTAACTTGCTAAAGCAAGCATAATTTAAAACGAATTAACTGTCACCACTGAAGTAAAACAAAAGTAATTTTAATATCATATTTGTATACATGGTTATAGCAAAGTAACAATTACAGATCTTGTCTTATTTTTTAAAAATAGGATTATTATCTTCACAAATAGTACATATATCAGTTTAAGCTACAGTTTATTTATATATTGGATTCGCTGCATTTTACAAACAATTTTATCATACGATGAAACTCATTAAAACCATTGTAATTAACTATTTGGATTTAAATAATGAGTAGTACATTCTAAGCGTCTTTAAATATCAAAATGGCCTTATTGTTTTTTCTTTTAATCCGACTATAAATTTTTTGAATAGAAAAAATATTTTGTACTTTCAAAAGAGACCTTCAAAAAATAAAATATTCATAGAGACAGCCAAAGTGAATGCGTGTTTTTTACATTCTAAATGAGGGGTAAAACCCTATTAGCTGTAACTTGTTAGAGTTGACGTCAGAGCTTCAATAGTTTAAATAGCAAGTTCGAGCACTGTAAAATTCAGACGATCTCAAATTGTAGAAGTCTTAATTACTACTAGTACAGGCTTTCGTGAGACTTCCGGCTTGGTTTTAGATCCCAACATTTCCTTGAGGTGTACAAGTCTTTTTTATACCTTAGCAAATCCGCTGAGACTGACGGTTTGCCTCAAGGCGATCATAATCATCACCTTCTCAGAGAGGACCAGATGCAATTACTTAACATTTTTTTTACGTGTGTATGTATGTATGTTTAAGGTCTTATAGTATTATTTTAGATTAGGATATGATAAGTTAAGGTAGTGTTGTACAACGTATACTGTGTCACATCCAAAAATAAGTTTTAAACCCTATCTTAAAAACACCTTTATGAATGTTCTACAGGTCTTACAAAAGCAATTGATTAGTAAAGCTTATAGAAAAACATTTATAAGTCATAAACTACAAACAAATCCTAATTAGCTAAGAAATATACCACTTTACCTCTATTACAGAAAAACGCTCGCTGCTCCTCCTGATGACTCAGCAGCAACAAACCCCTGATTAACCCCTAAATATACCAATAGGTAGTGTCACCTTTATTACAGAAAATACTCGTTAGCCCATACCTCTGCTAGATGATACCACAAAAACAAATCCCTGATTAACCCTGAAATATACCACTAGGTAGTGCCATCTTTATTACAGAAAATACTCATAAGTCCATACTCCTGCTAGATGGCACCACAAACAAATCCCTGATTAACCTTGAAATATAACACTAGGTAGCGCCACCTTTATTACAGAAAATACTCATTAGTCCATACCCTGCTAGATGGCACCACCAACAAACCCCTGATTAACCCTGAAATATACCACTAGGTAGCGCCACCTTTATTACAGTAAATACTCATTAGCCCATACTCCTGCTAGATGGCACCACAAACAAACCCCTGATTAACATTGAAATATACCACTAGGTAGCGCCACCTTTATTACAGTAAATACTCATTAGTCCATACCCCTGCTAGATGGCGTCGCAGACAAGCTCTGTCTTACAAGTTAGCATTAGAGTCCCCGTACTATTTCCCATCAGAGGTTCAGACCTAACACAAGACCCTGTCTTACAAGTTAGCATTAGGGTCCCTTATTCAATTTTCAAATTATCAGCGAAGCACCAGGTCCTAGAGGTAACATTTATCTTATAAGAACATCTTCATTATTAAAAAACAACTCCCAGCGCTGCACCAGGTCCTAGATGTAACATTTATCTTACAAGAATTTCCATAAAACAACCCTCAACGCTGCACCAGGTCCCAGAGGTAGCATTTATCTTACAAGAACATCTTTATTATTAAAAACAACCCCCAAGTCCAAGGCCAACTCCAGGTCCAACCCCTAAGGCTTATCCCTAGACCAGCCCCAAACCCTATGTCACTTTCTCAAGGTAAACCTGTTTCTCAAGCTAAACCTGTTTCTCAAGGTAAACAACAACTTTCTCAAGGTAAACCTGTTTCTCAAAATAAACCTGTTTCTAAAGGTAAACAACTTTATCAAGGTAAACAACTTTCTCAAGGCAAACCTGTTTCTCCAGGTAAACAACTTTATCAAGGTAAACAACTTTCTCAAGGCAAACCTGTTTCTCAAGGTCAAATAGTGGTCAGCCACGTGGCAGGCCTTGGGAAACCCCCAAGGTCAAATGACGTCACAAAAAGTGAAAGGCGAGGTGCCCGTGTTCTACTTATACTTTTTAAATGTTCGCCGTTATGAGTTGCATATTGTTGCATGTGTGAATTTGTTCTTATAAGAGAATTTTGTACATTGTCAACAATCTTTACTTTTATTTCAACGTATTTTAATGTCAATTGTTTATTTTTTAAGTTTGTAATTATCTACATTGTGAGTGGCGACGAATTGGGAAAGAGGATTAAAACTTTGCACTAGAACAAACACTATTTTTAATTCGCGGTTTAATTAAATTAATTCATACTTTCATTCGCGGCTTTAAAGGGTAAATAAATTAATGGTCTCTATTCACAATGTTAATAGAAGTTTAATTGATTTGTAGTGAAAATTTATCGCTTAATTCGGGGCTTATGTCCAATTAAATTGTTAATTTGCATCTTCAGATGTCAATTACATTAATTAGCAATTGGATTCGCGCTGTAATTATAATAATTTACGGTTTTAGTTTTAAAGTCAATTGAATTAATTCACTGGTTAATTAAATTAATTCACCTATGGTGCAGGTTGCATATCACTGATAGCTTCAGGGTCTGATCGCTTTGGTCTGGCATATTTGGGGCTACCATTTAAAAATATTGAATCTGGTTTCACCATCTTGAGATAAGATAATTGGGACAATATCATGTAAGTTATCGTACATATTAGAACAGGGTTCTTTTACAGGAGACATCTGGAAATTGGACCAGCATCTTGAAATTGGTTTTAAGATTGAGACCCGTATCTTGATTAAGAATCTTGAAATAGGTCCACCATATTGAAATACAGTTCGGGGGCCAAACACTTAATTAGGGTAAGAGTACCTAATCCAGAAACAAAAAAGTATTTTTAAAATTACCGGTGTTATAGTTAGAAATACTTAATTTTTGTAAAAAGACAACATTCGCTTCTTTTAGTAGAAACTTATGTATTTAAGAAATTTACTGTCGATATTTAAGAAAAGTCGATTAAATACCAGCTCTAATTACACTAAGTTGTAAAGCCGTATTCAATACTACGCAAAAATTTTGAGTTGGAAAAAAACCGCTTATCGCATTTTTTACTATGCCAAGGTACTTTTTACTTATAAGGTATATCTAACTATACGTAATATTTGTTAAGAAATCATCATAAGAAAGACTAGCTCCTGCCTAAGCCGACATCATGAAGAAGATGCGCTACTGCTCAACCACATCTAGCGCTACCGTGCCCACGTTTTTAAATGACAATATGTAATTGGATATCTAAAACAATCATCTGTTACGGATAAACCAGTACCTTTGATAAAAACCATCTACCCGTTTCGTGCAAATACCTACCTGATGGTAAGTAATAAATGTTTACTCGTTTTCATTGAACAGTCGTTTACAACACTAATTCTAACGCAGATAGGTAATTTATATGTGTAGGAGAAACACAGCATCATATAAAATTACACGACAGAGACAATGTTGGTGTTACTAATACAGCATATTTTTTCAAGATCTCGTAATGAGAATTTATACTATTAAATTTTGTATCTGTAGATTTCCGTTTTTAGGAGACAGGTGGGCAGTTTTGGTAAACAGATGTCCGTTTTTGACGTTTGTTTTCAGTTTTTGATGGTTTTGGCGTTTTTGACGTTCTCTGACATCTTCCACGAATGGGTGCCCGTTTTAGGCACAGGTACCCATTTTTTGATGCGACAATAACAACCTTGGACAGCTAGCATGAATATAGAAGTGAGAGGAGAATACTTCTCCACCATAACTAGAGTTTAATACGTTTGGTTTAGGTAATAGGATATTGGCCATTGTTACACATTACAGCTTGCAGCCTACTGGTTACAGATTACTGGTTGTAGAGTACTGGTTACAGGTACTGAACATTTTTATTTTGTCTCTTAAATTTAATAAGCTTTTGTTATGGTAAGAAACATCATCTCTATCACTTCCACACAAATACTAATGTGGTCTAAGATAATTGTTATTGTATCCCAAACGTGAAAAAAGTGAAAAAGTAACAAAAACTTCAAAAATATTAAAAACGTAAAAACTGACACCCAAAACGCCTACATTTTTCCTAAAACGGGTATCTGTTTCTGGAAAACGGGTACTTATTTGAGGAAAACGTTAAAAACGTACACATAAGCTTTATTAGTAACGTCAATATCGCCAACTCTCACGCTCGTATAATTTCCTATGATTCTGTCTTTCTCTCTCGATTAGGTTCGATTATATATTACCATTTTAGAATATGTATAGAGCACTAACGAATATCTTTACCGGTAAAGTAGCTTTCTTTGAAATCTTTATATTTACCGATGAAAAGGTTTCTGTATTCTAAAATCTTAAAGTTCCTTTATTTACCCATAAAATGGCGTTTAACTCGCGGTTTATTACATCAATTAGTTGCTTGGTTTTGGCTGTAACAAGGTTCATTTTCAGTTTAATTAATATAAATAATGAATCTAATGCACGGTTTGATTCGAGGGTAGTTAAATCTCTTTTGATTTGTTCATCGAGTCTGTTTCATAATTACATAGGAATCTTTATGTAATTTTGAAAACAGTTAATTACATGTTATAATTATTATAAATTAGGACTTTACCAGAAGGTGTATTGTAGAATATTTTATGCTGTATATAACAAAGGTACCACCGTTAACGATATTGCATGTAAAATCGGTTCGTATATTTCTTAACAGATTGTACGTAAATGATTGCAATTTGTATTCCTTGACGTTAGTCATACGCAATTGCGGAGTCCAAAAATAAAGCACAAGGAAGCAAACCAACAATTAACAGATCAAGCAGATACCCAAAACACAAACCATGTAGACCAAAAAAAAAAGACGGTAAGGAATCTGTTAAATCAATACAAGTGTTTTACTCACAAGCTGCAGATATTTTATATATAGCCAGTTAAAGCAATGCAGTCCACAAAACAGTGTGTTTTGTAATACAGTCATTGTAAGTATATACACAAATAAACACAGACACAAAATTTAAGCAACTGTTAAACAATGCAGTGACTTGACCTCAAATAGTTAAAACATTTAAACAATCAGACTGCAACTGGCAGAACCATTTTAAAGAGCCTGCCAAACTGAATTCTGTCAAAAGGATTTTATTTCAAGATGCGGAGCCAAGTTAAAGTGCTGCATCAATTTCAAGATGTCAAATTCTGCCAAAATGGACTTATTTCATGAAAGTGGGCCCGATATGTCGTACTAAAAAGTGGGTCACTAAATCTATTTAAGATTTTCGCATCACACGCGAACTAATTAATCTTAAAAAATCACCATGAAATAGCAATTAAAACATATTTGCACCTCAAATGAAGTTATTAATTAATTGAACTGACCTTTGACCCCGGATTAAACATTGAACTAACTAATAGCTAAACCGCAAATCAAGCCGCAAATTAATTTAATTGACTTGAACACCGGCGATAAGCTTCAGAAGTGATTCTAAAGAGTAAAAAGAAATTATATATAATGTCATCCTCATTCTTGCGTACCAATTAAGTATAACTGTACTATAACCGTTACATTATTTATTAGTTTGTCTAATATGTTGTTTCTATTTTAACACAATAAGTTAAAACCAAAAAGTGAACGAATAAATGTATTTGAAAGTGAGAGATGAAAGTATACAATATAATTTTCATGAAACTAAGCACTAAATAATAAGTGTCTTAACAGAACTCATCACAACATTTACTTTAAATGTTTGTAACATGCAAAAATCGATATCGAATATTTTCTGGTCGATTCTATACATTTCTCTAATTATTACTGTTTGGTAAAACAAAATTTATCTGTGACTTGATATTTAGGATTATATTTAAGGATTACTCGTTACTTGTTTCTCTACCTTAATTATCCAAATTTTCTGTATTCACTGCTTTTACCATTTATTATAATTGATTAAATTATTTCTTTGTCGTATTCTTATTTTGTAAAAGTTCTTAAAATAAACCTACTAGTGCCATCTATACGTGGTTTCTGGTTAGCTATAAATTCTTACATTTCATAGGTATCTGTCACTTTGCTAAATCACCACTAGATAATGATACCATTGAATAATTACATATTACTAAACATGCTTTATTGAAATACATGTTTTAAATTTTGATAAGAAAAATTTTGTTGAATGCCTTGCTCCTAAGGTGTGGTTTCTCAACGGCCATTTCGTGTGGTGTAAAATGTATTTTAGAAAATTTCTCTGGTTGCTGTTCTTCGGTGTGTAAATCACCATCTTTAGATGAGAATTTTTCACAAAAATATTTCTTCATTTGGTGAATCGCTATTAATGAGTGGATATAAAAATATATTACTTACACACACATGATAAGTTTAGCTCGGTTTTCTTCAATCTCGCTATAATTCGAATCTTTCTTTCAGACCTAATCTACGATATTTAAATTGAAAGAAGTACATTTAACCAGTTCATGGTAAATTATCATTTATAGCTCGTCTTCGATTTATAGAGGTAAAACAACGTTATAGAAATAAATTGTTATTGTATATCTTACCTTATTTCTAGCTTTTTTCTGCTTTTTCTTCTCGTGTCATTATCTTCGTTTACTTTGCGTAGTCGTTGAATATCCGTTAGTGCACCTTTCGTCCCACTTTTGGTGTTGCTATGATGTGCTCTTAACTGGGATTGCTCGTAAATGACTACTGGTAGCTGTGCTGAAATTACGAGGATGGAATTTGAACGGTGTTAATTACGCAGTACTCGTCCATCAAAAGGTTAGCTTATTCCATTACGTACTAATAAACATTGTATTGCTGAATTTACCTCTGAACCTATCATCGGTTACACGCTGTCTTCCGTAGGGATAAATACAGTATCTACACAAAAGTGCCTTTAAATTAATCATATTACAAAAAATACATTGTTCACCTTTATTGCACCCTCGGTGTCGTCTTGGTAGCCGAATTCATTTAAGTTTCGTAAAGATTTCACTAGCATAAAACTGTTATAGGTTGATCCGATCATTAACTAATATGTTACACACTTAATTTAACCACATACAGAGTGATTATTACTGAACTTTACATAAAACACCCAGTGTTGTTTTAGCATTTTGCTTCCATTTTGCATACTATTTCAATAACTACTGTATACGCGATCGTGTGCAGTAGCAAAAACTCAAAGCATAAATTGTATATACCGGTTGTCTATGTCGCATTATTTATACTATATTTGTTAGCTTTTAAGTACAAAGTTTCTTTTATTGGGGATAGGAGTGTTCAGATCATTTATCTCTATTTGGAAATTGATTAGTCATTCGTATATGCATGTTAGTATATGAACTGAATAAGCTTCTCCGATTATCTACATGTATTTGAATTTGGTTAAGGGGGTTTATGCTTGGATATTGTGAAACGAGAACCAAGCTGAATTGTTACCTTTCTAATGTAAATTATTGCGGTTATATATGTATATTTAAATTTTCCTTCTCAGGGTTACGTTTGATGAAAGATTTTTCAGCGTAGCAGAGATGGGCATTACGCTCTTTTATTAAATTAGCTAAATTGATTAAAGGTGAGTTTATCACCCGTAAAATCTCGCGACTTGCCTCGTCATTAATAATCTTTTGAAATATATGTTAATTTTCGAAACTTTAGTGTTTTACGTTGTGATAGTCAGATACGGCTACACTTATCGTTGGAGTTTTGAGAAAAATTGCATGTTGGGATAGGCATGCACTGTTATCATTATATCTAGGTTGTAAAACTTACAAAGAATATTCATTTTGGGAAATTTGTAAATAAATTTACGTTTGTTGGCGGAATTGTTGTTTTATATGTTCTTCCTGTTTCTTCGCTGGTTCAAGCTTTACAGGGACTCTCTTCCAAGATCTAACAATCTATCTTTGCTTTATATAAAGCTTGTGGCGCCTATTTCTTGTATGTTCTCTTTATCTTTCTCGTTTTATTACTAACCTAACCTCTATTTACTCCTTATCAACACTTCAAAACACCCAAGCTATCCGAGTGCTCTGCGGTCTAAGGACCGTTTGGCTGAGTTACTAGTCGAGCTAACAAATTTCTTCCTATTTTATGTAACGTGGTTGGTTAGACACGTTGCATGTTTACAAAGTTTGCCATCTTCATTGCTGCATCGAAACAGTTTCCCATCTTGTAGGCATTACTGCCGCCTCAATTTTGTAACAGGAATGCTATCAATAGCATTCTAAATTCTGTTTATTAGATCTTCTCGAGTGGTTTTGGTGTTTTGAATATCTCTTATTCTGTCCCAAAAGTAAAAGTCGAGGGCAGTAAATCCAGGGATTTGGGTGGCCATGGGAGTACACTCCTATTTCAATCCATTTCTTCCCATACGTTGCATCCAAAATAGTCCTAACGTTTTGAGAGTAGTAAGCCGGACCACCATCGTGCTGTAACCATAATCTAGTCCTTGTTTCAAGGGAAACATTTTCCAATAATGTCAGTGAATTGTACTTCAAAAACTGTAAGTACCTTTCTCCAGTGAGATTTTCTTCAACGACACCGCACCAAACATGAACACTCCACCGACCTTGGTTTTAGATGTCTAAAATTCAGTGCCAATTACTCATTGCCCAGTGATGCATATTGTGAAGATTGATTCCTCCACTGATGCTACTAAGTGAGGCTTCACCTGCCCATAGCACCGAATACATGAAATATAGATTCTCTTGAACCATACCCAACATCCAGTGGCAATTGTACTATCTCCGATCATAATCAGATTCTCTCAATGATTGATGAAGATTCAGAACATTTCATGGAATACTCAAAACACCGACACTGTATTTTGAAAGTCCAAAACTCCGAACGTGACAGAAACGTCGGCGACCATTTCACCTACTGCGCCCAATATTGGACTATTACACCGAATGTGGCCAAAGTGCTTACAACCATTCTACCATTACACCGACAATGACTAAAGCGCCGAATGGGCAAAGCGCCGAATTACCAAAACGTGCAGGATTAAATGCCGCATGTGCTACTTGGACTTGTGTGTATGTAACTGCGTGAGTGTGAGCGTACGAGTGAGTGTGAATGTATGTTAAGCTTGATATTAACGTGAGATACACGTTAATAGACAAATAGATGCTAATTT
>JARFJB010000904.1:630000-750000 GCA_036346205.1 Vesta saturnalis
TTTATGGTGATGTTGACTCTAGCTAATATGGACTCTTTGATAGTGACCCCTATTAGTGATGATGCAGATGATAATTGTAGTCCTAGATCTATTGACCATTCTTATGAAGATACAAGTACTAATACTAGATAAAGCGGCATGCTGATGATAACGAGTGGACAGACACCACCGGAAAAATATCAATTTTTTTTTCTTGAAGCTTCAATGGGTATAAAGACAAAAATCCGTTAAAATTAAAAACAATTCTGGTGGAATAATTGGTTATTATAAGTGAAGTGAACTAATGGTTACTGCAATATTCCTTTTATAGAAAATTGTTTTAAATGTAAATACAGTAGGACAGACAAACGACAAAAATAATTGGAGATATTCGTTTGTCTCTCTCTCTCTCTCTCTCTCTCTCTTGAGAGCGCAGTCATGAGCTTCAACATGAAGAAGATCGTTTTCTTTCAATTCATATCACTTCGTTGTTTTAAATGTACAGCTGATAGAGACAGTGAAGATGCGTTTGGAAAAGTTGTTAAAAATTTGTTAAATAAGTATTACGTAAGTAAACATTTAGTTTCCTTTATAGCGGGAGAGTGAGTTTTCGCCCATACATAAAAAATAAGGCAACATACGGTATAAAGCTATGTGAACTTTGTTGCCCAATGGGTGTGTACTGAAACCTATTCATTTGAAATTTATAAGGGGAAGCATGGATGAAATACAGCTCTTTCAAAAATTAATAGCCTGGTTTTAATGTCGATGGGTAGGATAATTATTACAATAGCTCGCTCTTATCAGACATTTCATTAGGCTAGAACAGGTACATATTCTACCGGCACACGGCGTTCAAATCGAAAGGGTAATTCAAAACTGGCAACCACCAAACTTCTTGTAAAACACATGTTATGCGTAACTATAAGGTATAATCCTCAGATGGTGGAGGTGTCAAACGTATAGCACATATAGAAGAAATAGAAATCAACAATCGCAGAATATTGATTATAGATTGCGTAACAAACAACGAACGTGTTGTTAATAATTCACATCTCTGTAGGCAACTAACGTGCATTTCGTGCCATGTATGCTGCATATCATAGCTGCATAAAACATAATTTACTTATTTAGGTGAATCCTTCCACGCATATCGTCTGAACATTCAGTTTTAGACATGTTCATGCGCAATGACCTTTTGAGAGCGTCGTTTTTTGTGCGATACTGAAAGGTAGCAAAGCATCCATTTTTGCTCTGTTAAATCTTTTTTATTAAAAGTGCTGTAAATTTTACGGTGAGTTATTTAAAGTTATTTTACAATGTTTGAGACGTTTGCTTTTCAGGCGCTTTTTTATTTTTTACTTTAACTTCGCCTTTACTGTTACTTTTCACACTTTTCTACACATCTACGCAATTCATTATTTTACCATTAATGCAATTTACAGTATTAGTACAATTAATCAAGAGTGAGGTAATCACCTGCGTTAATGGGAAGTGGTATTCTAAAACCCCTTAATCATGCAAGTCTATTCACTTGAGAATTATAACGCATACAAAGCCAGATTTATTACAACCCTGAAGTAATATTACGCAACAATTTCCAAAACGCTGACCCTGCATGCAGCCATTTCATTATCTACAGTGTGACGAAGAATAAGATATTCTGATTCCATTAATTACTCTTAAGATTAGTTATTAATTAGGTTATAACGTTGCTAACATTAGAATTAAGGTATTTACGTTTATAATTAAATATATGTTATGTAATAAAATTTGTTACTGTAGAAATTTTCTTTTAACTTTATTGTATAATGGTTTACTTGTTTATTCCATATTTAAAAACAAGTTGGCGTCCGAGTGTTTAACAATTAGTTTCAGGAATAAGCAATCCCGATTTTAAAGCGAACATATCTAGGTACATGTCAATATTTTTAGTTAATAAGGCAAATCGATAATTTTATGAACCTGGCCCACTTTAATCTATAACTGAGCATAAGGCACAAAATCTTCTAGTTATTACCCAAACTGTTAAGTAGCTACAAGTTTGTAGCTATGGGTGTATAAGTATACTTATAGAACTTAAGGGTTGTACGTTCGACCCGATCAAATTATTTCTTACTGTACGAGCCCTCGAAAATCAGTAAGGTGGTACAAGAAAGTTATATTTGATTTATTATACCTATATTAATTAAGCGGAACGTCAATAATCAAGATTAGTCTTTAGGTATATGAAAACTACATGGATACTCAAATTACAATAACTTTCCCTTCAGGCGGAAAAATTAAAGATAATGTTGAATATTATCCATCGTTTCTTACTGTTTTCTCGTTTACAGAGTAGTTCAATAAACACGGGTCTGTGTATAGTACTAAACCATTGAATTTATGGAAAAATTTTCCTAATGAACTTATAAATGTGTCATCTTTGCTACAACTCAAAATTATTGTCAAGAATACATGGTGTACCAAAAATTAGATTTTTCTTAAAAGTGGTGCTTTACGTAGCAAAGGAGCCTGTGTAGGTTCTACATTTAACTACAAATTTATAAGGTTATCAAATGCAGTGTTGACAAGTTATGAATGTTTCTTCAAAAATTAACCAAAAACATACATTTTTCAAACTGTTATATCTCTGCCACTGTTCGTTAACTTCTCTGAAAAATTTACGTGTAGTCTATTGACTTAGTTCATTCTGACCTATCTTTACTTTAGGATTCTATCATACAGGGTGTCCAAAATTTATCTTCGAACATCTCTACATTCACTTTTATTTTAATTGAATTTCTTAAATACAACATCCTGTATAACATTTTGCCGTTGGAAAGCTTAAAGTGTGCTCATTTATTCTCAACCTACTTTTTGAGATTTACACAGAAAATAAGAAAAAGAACAGGCGGCATGGCGCAAGGAATAGAAACAATTGCTGCTCGTTGGCGTGACAATGCAACTAATTACTTGTATGTTTCTGTCACATTCGGTGAAATGTTGAGCATATTAGTATTTTGTAATAAAAATGAAACTTACAATTCGAGAATTGGTATGATTTATATTCCTGAAGAATGCTCAAAAAATTGTCTTCTGGCAAATTTACGGTGAGAGAGTTCCTGAAAGAAGGCATCCAGATACAAGATCATTTCAAAAACTGATGAATAGATTTGACAGGATTGGGATAGTTGATTACGAGAAGCATGCAACAATGAAGTCAGTACTAAACGCACAGAATGAATTTAACGTTGTCGCATCTGTTCTTGAAAGTCCACATAGGAATACAGCAGATATAAATGATTTGTGGACCTTAGGTCAAAAGGTGAAAACAATCCATATCGTGTGCAACTTAATTAAGCACGTGAAAGACAAGACTTCGATAATAGGATACTCGTACTTTTGTAATTGGGGTCTTGCTCGAATTGGAGAAGAGGAATGATTTTAGAGTATTGTATTATTCACACATGAGGCGACATTCTATAACAACCGTCATGTAAACAGGCAGTTTTTTTAGTGATTGTGGACCTGAACAGGCTAAATTTGGCATATCGTGCTAAAGTGCGCAGAAACACTTAGGAAGATGGATAGAGGGATAATGAATTGCCAATAGATGCCTATGAACAGCTACCTTAAATTTTCTCATATCATAAGTGAGAGGAAATCAGGAACTAGGGAGATCATTCCAGAGTTTAGAAGCCGTGTAGAAAAATGTGGATTGCGCCCGTTTGGTACGACAAGTGGAGATTTGTACTACATACTGATGATGTGAATGAGCGAACCGAGTGTTTCTCGAAAAGATAGCCCGAGATCGTATCAAAGAATATAATTCAGCAGCACAATAGCCGTTGTAATAACGATAATACAAACCATCCTTCTATGCTCAAGGGACTGTATGTGAGAAATTAAGGACGGGTCATTTATAAGCCTAATCGCTCTATTTTGAATACGATCAACGATATCGAGAGCGTATTGGGGAGCACTAACCCAAAGGTGAGAATTATATTCCAGATAAGGCCAAATTTGGGCCTTATACAGCAGAAGGAGTTGCCGAGAGGTAAAGTACTGCTTAGATCTGTACAAAAGGCCTATTTTACGAGCAGCTGTTTTGGTAGCTGACAGAAGATGGTCAACCCATGAGAGATTTGAAGATACAGTCATACCCAACAGAGTAATAGAGTCTGAAAACTTAAGAACTGAGCCATTCATACTTACAACAGGAAATGATCGATCTTTTTTGGCGGACATAAGGCAACAGTGAGTGTTGTTAGTATTAAATTTAACTAGATTATTGCTTCCCCATTCGAGAATACGTTGAATGTCTTTGTTGATTGAATTTGCCATTTCAGCTTTAATTTCTTGATTTGACATAGAAGGTGGATTATCACTATGAGTAGACTGAGATGAACTACAATGAAGAGTGCTATCGTCAGCAAAGCAATGGATGGGGTTAGTTGTTGAAGGAATAAGGTCGTTTATGTACAGCAGAAAAAGTGTAGGCGCTATAACGGATCCCTGTGGTACGCCCGCGTTAATGCTAACTTCTTTAGAAAAAAAGCCATCAACTACGACACGTATTCGTCTTTTATCAAGGAAACTAGAAACCCAGTTGATGAGCGTATAATTGAACCTAAACGAGGTTAGTTTGGCAAGTAAACACTTATATAGTAGTACGTTGAAGCAAATCCGTACTATATGAGAACTCATGAACAGAAACATAGGAGGAGTGTAAATGTGTGGGGGTATTGCAGACAACATAATAGTGCTCCAGTTTTTTGATTGACACCTTAGTAAGAATATTTTTCAAACATTTTGAAACGAAGATCTTGATAATCTGCTGGAAAATATAACACTACAACTATTAAGAAGGATGTGGTTGCAGTTAGATGGGGCGTCTGCTTATTTGATCATTGCAGTCCGAAATACTCTGGATGTGAAATTTCTAAGCCACTGGATTGGAAGACGGGGACCTGTTCCGTGGACTCCAAGGTTACCCGATTTGGTGAAGCTTGATTTTTTCATGTGGGGGTGAATTAAATTATTTCAGTAGATTAATTTTGAACTTCATTAACATTAGAGGTCCTCAATTATTAAGCTTCTGTGATTTTGATCTATGAAATTATCGTGTCGGCGATTAGGACATTCAGTGTTTTGGTCATTCGGCGCGTCTCTTGTTAGGCACTTTGGTCATTGCGTAATGTTTCAATATTACAATTGACAGCGATTAGGTTGGGTGTCACAAAATACTTTTTGTAATTTGCTTCCATTTTGATTGTTTAATGGACGTATTAAGAAACACGACATGTGAGCAAATTCGCGACAGTATTGTTGGTAAATTCATGTATTTCAGGGTGCATACATGCAAGATTATCTTAATAAAACTTCCATTTTCGTGTTTTGTGACAGAATTTGGATAAAAGAGGCGACTGCACCAAATTTTCTATTTTAAAATTTAGACATTACGAACCGCCACAAAAATCTCAACGTTTTTTTAAACTTGAATTCGTGCTTCAAGACTCGTTTTTTAATATACTATAAAACCAAATAAATTAAAATATTATATTTGTTGGTTTTAATACTACACTACAGTATATCTAATAGTCGGTTTGAGGAATCTAGCAATAAAATACTCGAGTTGGCGGAATTTCTTGCAACCGCTTTCTTTGCTGAATCAACGTCAAATTGAAGCATAATAAAGAGATAGATAGATATAGCAGAACACATCTTAAAATATTATAATTAGTTTATATACATAGTTGCTATTCTAACACATACCGAATGAAGTAATGAAGTATCCAACTTAAATAATCTGCAAACAGTTACTTCTAGTTTATTGTTCATTAACTGAACTACCCGTGAAACTATCTAGAACAGAATTATGGTAAGATTGTAAATAAATAGAGACGTGACGGAATACCTGGCTTCGTAAATAGTTATTGTGTGGTGATACAATCACACTATGCAGTAAAGGTAATGTAGAATTTGCCTAAAATTGTGCGAATATTTCATTTAGCAACAGTATAAAATGACTCACCTGGAAACACATTTCCACAGTCCTTTTGACGATATACGTAAGTTTCAAGAAATTAAAAATTAAAAATGGAAGAAGAATAAACATAAGTAATTCCAGGTTGCTGGTGAAATGTGAGACAAGAATAGCGTAAATTAAGAGATACGTTTGACTAGTAATTAGCATAAAAATAAACATTAACGATAACAGTAGTGCAACGTTAAAATATCTATTTATCAATTTGACAACGTTCAAAAGAATCTTATGGGAATTTAGTGTCATATCGATATACTCAACAATTCCATCATCCTCAAGATTGGTTACCATTTTATACTTTAACAAATTGTTTAGTTCTTGAAATCTATCACGAATAATAGTGACCCACACCCAATATTGAATAATCAACGATGAATTGGCAAATTCAAAAATCACATAACGTATTAATTGAAATTTGTAGGTTTCAAACAATATCATAAACGTTGTTATCATTCCTAAATACCACAGAACCCATATCAGTATTCCAAATATCATATTTCTCCATAGAACATAATTTTTGGTAAATAGATCATTCTGGGGCTCGATTTTATGTATCGCTTCATCAACAGTATTGACAGTTTCGACAGCGTTTGTAAACGAACTTAGAAGAAAGTGGTTTTGCAGTAATCCAACAAACGTTAATCCACAGACTGGATAAATACTAGCATAACCAAGAAAAGTTATAATCCCTGATGTTGGTATTATAGCGAAAGGAAACGTATTTTCGTCGAAAACAAGGATTGAAAGCTTAATAAAAATTAAAATATAAATAATTGATTGAGCAATTCTTACATAGCTTCTCTTAGTATCACCAGATTTAGTGCTGTAATAACCAACTGTAGCCGAAATTGTAGATAGATAATGTATAGGTTCAAAAATGTTGACAATGTTTGTTATCTTTCTCATTACTTTGTACGAAGATTGTATACAGATACAGTTTAAATGGTGTTTTTCAGTGTTGTGTTATCGACTATTTATTATTGCTCCGCTTTTAAGTAATTGGGTAGATAATAATGAAATTTAACGTAAATTATGCATAATCAATTTCAAGTATTATGCTTTTTAGTACTGTATAATGTACGAATTGAAAAGTGTTTGCGCTATTCTGACCTCTCTTTCCTTACATTGGCACTTGTTTCATATTGGAACAGTTTAAGACATATCTTTTATTTTAGTCTCTTTAATTAAACCTCGACCTTTTATAAGTTTAAGTTTCTGTGTATCAACTTCCAAACGTGAGGACGCGATTAGTTAAGTTTCTATTCATTGTTTAGAAAGACTTGATCAAGAGTGTTCTTAGAAGTGATTCAAGAAAATCAGTTCAGCACTGGTTTCACTAATAAGGTTTTTTACTTTCTTTTAGTGTCGCTTTAAAAATTTTTAAAAATTGATTATGATACGGTTAAGTAAATTATCAGATATTCAGACTAATTAGATAATTGATAAAGATATTAAAGTTTTACGATTGGTTATCCTAAAGTCCATTTAGTGTGCGCATATGAAAATTGATTATGATATATCGTATAACTAATAATCATCTATAATATCGATAATATGATATACGATAATATCGATAATTATCGATATGTATCGATAATATCGATAATATCGATAATAATCGATAATATCGATAATATCGATAATATCGATAATATCGATAATATCGATAATATCGATAATATCGATAATATCGATAATATCGATATATCGATAATATCGATAATATCGATAATATCGATAATATCGATAATATCGATAATATCGATAATATCGATAATATCGATAATATCGATAATATCGATAATATCGATAATATCGATAATTGATAATATCGATATTCATATCGATAATATCGATAATATCGATAATATCGATAATATCGATAATTCGATAATATCGATATACGATAATATCGATAATATCGATAATATCGATATCGTAATATCGATAATATCGATAATATACGATAATATCGATAATATCGATAATATCGATAATATCGATAATATCGATAATATCGATACATATCGATAATATCGATAATATCGATAATATCGATAATTCGATATCGATAATATCGATAATATCGATAATATCGATAATTCGATATATCGATAATATCGATAATATCGATAATATCGATATATCGATAATATCGATAATATCGATAATATCGATAATATCGATAATATCGATAATATCGATATCGATAATATCGATAATATCGTATATGATAATATCGTAATATCGATAATATCGATAATATCGATAATATCGATAATATCGTAGTAATATCGATAATATCGATAATATCGATAATATCGATAATATCGATAATATCGATAATATCGATAATATCGATAATATCGATAATATCGATAATATCGATAATATCGATAATATCGATAATATCGATAATATCGATAATATCGATAATAATTCGATAATATCGATAATATCGATAATATCGATAATATCATCGATAATATCGATAATATCGTATCGATAATATCGATAATATCGATAATATCGATAATATCGATAATATCGATAATATCGATAATATCGATAATATCGATAATATCGATAATATCGATAATATTGATAATATCGATTGAGTTTTTTTGTAGTATTTGTATTACTGCCGGAACCGGCATTTTGACCGTTCATACATTCATAATCAATTTCGAGGTAATAATTACAAAGTTGAGATAAAACAATGTATTTTACTATTATTGTGGTAAGTTTTAGGAGTTTACTGCAAGTCAGAACTTGTTTAGTTGTGTCCGAAATTATGAATAATCTTCGCTATTTTTACCTACGCGCCCGAGATATGAAAAATGCAAGTTATAACTTGTTTCTATAGAAATCCATATATTCAAGTATTTTGAGATTTCAAATTAGTTGCAAGTGAACGTTCTTGTGGGATACTTCTGTACTTATTACGGGGTTAATTTCGTAGTAAGAAAAATGTTTTCGTCTCGCGTTTTACACAGCAACAGGCTTTAGGTTATCTTGCGGAGTTGGAAAACTTATCTGAATGCGAATTCGAAAAAGCAAATAACCACTCCGAAGATGGTGAAGGTGATGAAGCTGTTCCTGTTGATGACAAAAGTAGTGAACAATGTGAAGAATCTGATGTCAGCGTAAATATTGTCACTTCTGATCCTTGTACATGTAATCAAATTAGTGATGACATTAAACACCATCCAAAATGAAAAAATTACATGAATTTACTTGTGGGGAGTAAGCAATCATCCAAATCTAATCATATATGGGAAGCAGTGGAATCAAGAGGAGACCTTATGTTGGCCGTATAGTTCAAAGTAATGTTATGCGAAATACTCCTGGACCAACTCCTTGTGTTTGCTCACTCTGTGCTAAGTGAATTTCGAGTGGTTACAGATAACACAACGCTAAAACACATTCAGAAATGTACTGAAATTGAAGCTAAACGACAACTAGGAGATATCGTCTCTTTAAGAACTTGACGCTTTTCTTGCAATATTGCTAGCTCGTGGTGCTTACCGCGCAAGAACATTACAGCCTGCCAGTTACTTGGGAACCGCAATTTTTTCGTGAAACCATGTCACGCAATCGATTTCGTGAAATCATGAGATTTTGAAGGTTTGATATTCGATCAACACGAAAACAACGTCTAGTTAGTGATAAGTTTGCTTTGGTGACCGAAATATGGGATAAATTTATTAGTAACTGTAAAGCTTGCTATGTCCCAGGAGCAAACATTACTGTAGACGAA
Source organism: Vesta saturnalis (assembly GCA_036346205.1). Classification (NCBI taxonomy): domain Eukaryota; kingdom Metazoa; phylum Arthropoda; class Insecta; order Coleoptera; family Lampyridae; genus Vesta; species Vesta saturnalis. Next base: position 639,768 of record JARFJB010000904.1, read on the forward strand.
CTGTTTCCTACTAAAGCTAGATACAGGGTTACACAATATATGGCGAATAAGCCTGATAAATTTCGTGTAAAATTGTGACTAGCTGTCGATATGAATTCTAAATATCTCCTGAATGGTTTTCCTTATTTAGGAACGGATGATATGCGTCCTAACAACCAGCCCCTTCCAGAATATGTTGTTTAAAAATTAATGGAACTTTGCTAAATATGGGTAGAAATGTTACTACCGACAACTTTTTTACCAGCCAAAAGTTAGCAACAATTCTGACAACAATAGTAGGAACAATGAACCGAGCAAGTAGGGAATTACCAATTTGTATCAAGAATAAAAGGGCAGAATTATATTCTACCACAGTAATGAAAAATTATAAAAGCACCTTGTCAATTTATCAGGGTAAAGTTAATAAAAATATCATATTGCTAAATACGCTACATCCAACTGTGGCTATAGATAATGGCAAAAAGAAGAAACCTGAGACAGTGTTATATTACAATAAAACAAAGTTTGGGGTAGATGTGTTGGACCAAATGGCTAGAAAGTATTCTACGAAAGCTGGTTCACGTAGATCGTCAGTTCATGTGTTTTACAATGTTTTATTGCCACAATCAACGCCTGGATAGTTTATAAGGAAGTCGTTGGTTGTAAAGTAAAAAGAAGAGACTTTATTTTCACTCTAGCTGAGGAACTAAGAAAAGAGTATTTCGATTCGAAACAAGATTCTAGTGTAAGTACCAGCACATCTGATACAACGAAACATAAAAACGTCATCAGTGCCAAATTAAAAATTGTGACAAAAATAAAACTGCTGACGTTTGTTCAATGCGTAACAAATATGTTTGTGGAAAATGTGGAAGTGTAACAAAGACCGTTATTTGTTTGAACTGTAGAGCGTAATACAGCATCTAAAACTGTAACGAATTCTAAATGTATTAGAATCATTTTGATTTTTATTTAATTCAAATGAATATTTACCTAAACTGTGTTTTTGTATGTTTCTTTCTCAATTAAGTGTAAAATATATAAAGAATACATCTCTAAATTACCTTCCTTGTCCAGAGGTCAAAATGACCGGCCACGGCAGTTTTAGGTATTTACAATAATAATAATAAATTGACTTTATTAGGCATAGTGTAAATGCAGAGAATTTTTTCATTAGCATGTCCAAACGGCGGAGTTCAGGTCAACCTTACAATATTTAGTAGGATCGCAATTTTAACAGGCCATGCCTATAAATAAATAAGATTAAGTAAATGAAGTAATTAAGTAAGACATTAATATTGTTACACGTCCAAACCGCACTAGGCGTCGTGTATGCTTACTAATGTAAGCGGGTTGCCAAGCCAGCTAACAGGGAGATGGGCGTGGGCGAAATAATAAGTAAAATGAATGATTAATACGCTCAAACACCTTACACCTAAATTCAAACAGCTCAGTCCGGGAAAATATGTCTCTAGGCGCCACCACAATCGAAACTTTGCTAAAATAATTGTCTTAAGCTGGGTGTTAATCAACCCTACTTGATTGTGGAAAGTAGGATTGTGCTTACTCAGTAAACTCTCACACGAGGGTTCTAAAACAAACACTCGTCCAAAACAATTCAACTCAAACTCAAATATATTTAGTACTACCCAGGTTATTAAAAACTTTTTTGAATACACCTCGTATACCAAAACTTCCAAAATAAAATTTATCACTCAAATTCAACTGCATTCACGTAACCTACAGTTATATTTTCTACGTATCCCTCGTATACATATAAAGTTAAATTTCTACTTATTAATGAACAAAATATTTCTTCATTCAATGATCGGTAATTAATTTTTAAAATTCCTAACATGAACGATATCTTTTAAATTTAATTTAATTTTTATAACACTTCTGAATTGTATTGACATTCGTAAATATTTAAGTTCTCAAAACTCCAACTTTTTGTTATACTTAATGAAATTTTAATTAACAGCTGATCCGTCATTAGTGTACTGCGTTAATGAAACTAACATGAAAATTTTTACAATCAACCTGGCAAATATAACCTTTCAGGTTGTTCATCAATCTTAAAAATCCAAAATATGCAAAGTCTACACTTAACTTGTCAAAACTAGGTCACCAATTAAGTAATCGTCACAAATGCATCTCATACCTGGCTAAATAAACAACAAAATAAAAAGGTAACGATAAATATATATATTGTCCTGCATAAAATAATAAACAAATGACAAAGAAACAAACACAAATATATTTACATCTACCACAACAGCGTGGCTGAAAATCAAAACCACACGTCACTGTCAATACAACTTTCTGCAAAAATTCTTACTACTATACAACCCAAAACAACATAACTCGAGAACGATTATCTTTTCGCTTCTAAACTAATTAATAATTACCCAACATTACGCAAATGAACTAAAAAAAGAGATAATCGTGCTTAACTGAGTTTTCAAGGTCCTTAAATATAATTCTTACTTAAAATTGTCCATTTATCCTACGCTTTTCTTTCTTCTTTCTTCCCGTAAATCAATTATTTGTAGTCCATTTGTAATCCTTAAATTGCCTGAAGGCACTTAACCAGTGCTTCACAATTTCACAAACACTTATTCCTTTCTGTACTCACAAATAGTCCAATAACACATAATAATCTGTACACGTTTGGTTGCCTCTTAAAATTTCTAGCAACCTTTAGGACAATATAGCCCTTCCTTACACGAATAAACTTTTAATGTCACGTAAAATTACCTTAACATTGGCTTAATTTACTACCAAAAATTTCGTTTACTTAAAGGTGGTCCCATAAATAATTTTAACTAAATATCGGTACAAGAATACGCGCTGCACTTAACACTATAACGTGATAACTGTTATCTTTTGTAAATCTGCTTATGCACTTTCTACTTTCTTGAAAATAAACAAACTAATTTTATCTTCAACCTCAATTTAATTAATTGTTTTATTTATGAATGTCTTATACGATTCATCCCCTTTCGGGTTACGCAGTTGTTTAAACAATGACTGCCTTCAATATTATTCATAAATATAACTCCAACTTAACCCATTCTGATGTCACACATCACCTCGCGCGCGTGTCTCACCGACAACCAAAACTTAAGCTAACCCTCCCTACAACCTTCACGTCAATCTCCGACTTTCGTATTTATACCTTCAGCCATCCATCTTTAAACATGTCTTCCTTCCGCACTATATTCACCAATAATATTCATTCAAAATTTCTTAGTCCCGACTGTTGCTACCATCTGTACAACCACGCTCATAACTACAATACATCGCCATATTTGTTTTTACTTACAAATTTTACAATCACTTTATGAAGAAATCATTTCTCGTCATCACATTCATTCAGTAGCCACTCTGGACCATTACACATCTTTCAACGCTTATCTCCACATGCGCTCGATCTCCTTCCGCAACATTTGCAAAAATAAGTACCGTCACAAATCCCATATACATACATGTATTCTTAAAACAAATTGCACAACATTACGAAAACTTTCTGAAATTAACACTTAAACATACCCAATCTTTCCCTACATATTTTCTAAAACATTCTACACTTATACACTCACATCTTCTGGCAAAGATTACTCCTTTATCTTCCCACATTCCATTCTTTATCAAGTAGCTCAACAGTAGCAATACAGTAGCAAACATTATCGTTCCATCGACAAATTTCTTTTCACATTTACATTCATCAGAATCTATTTATTCCAACACCAATGTCTCTATAACATTCAAATACACGTATCTACATAATGTATGATATTTCTCCTAAATTTCCAGTGGCGTATCACCCACCCACATACATTATGCATATACACAAAAAAAATTTTTTTTTTCGTTCAAACTCAATACACTCGTGCTCAAAACACGTAATACACGTCATTATAACATCTCACATACAGGGTGCGTCAACGCAACCTGACAATATACAAGGGTACAAATGACAAGTGGCAGTTTGAGAGTTACAGGTTATTTTCCAAAAGAAGGCGACGGACACCATGTTTGAATTTCTGTGGTGCACAACATTTAACATCAGCTGGTAATGAGTTATATAATTTTGCAATATCATATGAATCAGATCTTTGAAATATTACTTTTTTATGTTGTGGGATACTAATTTGATCCTTACGCCGAATGTTAATGTTGTGTACGTCAGTACGAAACGTCATTTTATTATACAAATAAGGATGGCACTTAAAAGTGATAACTTTGTCATAAAGAACGAATGCACCAAGAAATCGCCTCTTTTCCATATTTAACCATTTAATCTCGGATAGTTTATGTGATATCGGTAGTCTTCTCTCAATACCAAAAATAAGTCGTAGGCAAGATTTTTGTACAATTTCAATTCTTTTAGAGTTACGTTGTGTAAGACAAGGACCATATACAGTAAGGCAGTAATTAAAATGTGACAGTACAAGAGAATAACATAAAAGAATTTTTGAACTCGTGTTGAGAAGATGCTTTATACGATAAATATATCTTAAACTAGCATAGGCACGTTGTATGCATAATTTTACGTGTTCCTCAAATCTTAAGGTAGTATCCATAATTAGGCCAAGATTTTTTGTGTGTCTAACCGACGGTAAGGGGATGTTGTTAATATGAATGTCTAGTTTAGAAATTATCTGTTCCCGTTTAATCGAATTGTGCGTTGAACCAAAAAGTAAAAGTTTACATTTTGCGATATTTATATATAGGGAATGTTCTGTGGCTGATTTAATAAAGTTAGCTAAGTCATTATCAATAATCTGATTGGCGTATTCCAGAGTGTTTTCTTCAAACCCGTAGTATAATTGCGTGTCATCGGCGTATGGCGTATGCATGATAGTTTAGATGTTGTATACTGTAAAAAATATTATGAGTGTAAATAGAGAATAAAAGGGACCCAAGAATCGAGCCCCGTGGAACTCCACACAGGACAAGTTTACTATGTGAACTTGCATCTTCGCTAATAACAATTTGAGCTCTACCGCACTTTCACAACTAAATCCATTCCGAAAGCCAGATTGCAAACCAGGTCAGATATTAAATTTAGAGAGGTGGGACGTTAATTGAACATACAAGACTTTTTCAAATATGTTTGACACAAGTGGCAGAATACTAATATGTCTTAAATCTGCCATATCTTCAGGATTTTTTTTTTAAGAAGTGGATGCACCAACGATATTTTCCAATTGTCTGGATAGACAGAACGTTCTATTGAAAAATTTATAATTTATAGCAGGTAGTACTGTGGGCGGTGCTAGTGCTAAAGTATTTACTGATGGCATAACTGTCGATTTGGACGATGACCTCCGTGATCACGATGCTATTAGTTTTTCTGCGTCTGTTTCAGTTACCACAGTTTCGTTTAAATATTCGGGCAGCGTTCTCTTTTTTGTTGCGAAGAGACTCTTCCATGTATCCTTTCGCTCCTGAAGTCGACCTCCAACCTCCGTGGCGCTTCAACAAGTCCATATATCCTCCACTATCGATCAGTAATGTAGCCGAAGGAGGCCTTAAACAGAGACCCGTATATTCTTGAACACTGTTTAATTTTAGAGATGTGGCTAGTTTTCCGGGTACAGCACTGTTCATATGAATCCCCATAACATTTCCATAGCACTCCCATTTTGATATTTCAAAAAAAATCTTCTCTTTTGCATATATCTCGGTCTTAATGAAGAGTACTTGCGTAAATTTTGATAAACATTTCTCCGATGATTGTAAACGACCGCACTTTTCTTGTTTTTCTATAGGGAATTTGTTACGGTTTTAATGAGTTTTTAAATTAACCGTAACCATAATTAGCGTAAGTGAATTGCAGGGGATGATAAGCACTTAGGCACTACGTTTTCTTATACAAGAAAAACAGCAATTATAATGAAAGGTTGAAATGTCAACAGCTGTTTTCCTATGCCCATTTCTGAATTGTAAACAGTGCAAAAAAAATTCGTTTTTACTGATCTTATAATAAAGCTAGTGACAAGAAATATGCTGTTAAACTCAAAATATTTCGTAAGTTGAACAATTATATTTATTTAAGGTATGCTGTGTAACGTTAAAAGATTCCTAAAATTTCTAATTGTAACCAAAATTAAGAATGGATCTTTACTGAATTTTTCACTGTGTTGTCAAGAAAGGAATGCACTCACAATCTCCAAATGAGTTTAAGACAAGCTAAATTCAACCATTAACAAGATTTCCAAGTAATTTCCACTAAATTTCCAGGTAATTGGTAACGTAACCCACACCAGCTGCTCACACTGAAGTAATGGAACTGTAATCGGAACAGTAAAATGTAGCTAATTCAATTCGTGTGCGTGTTGTCAACAAAAGGGGAAATAATTATAACAATCTGACCTTGGTATGTGGATCCAAAATAACTGTGTGGTCGAATGTTTTAGTGTCCCATCTAATGACAGGTGCGTATTCAATCCGTCAATAGACGTAAAATTAATAGGGGTAAAAAAACAAGGTAAGTATCCTCGATAATTAATTAAATTTTGTTCAGTGATGGTTATAAAACCTGCCAATAATTTGCAGATTAATTAAAAATGTTCCATCACATGAACTACTTCAACTCAAGAAAACAAGCAGGAAATAAAGTGAAAATTTCCAAAATTGATAATAGACTGGAAGTTAGTTCCAAAATCCAAAAAATCACTAGGCCGCAAATCTAAATAGTGGAATTTACAAATTTATGCATATAGGCAACCCAAATCACACAGACGTTAAACTGGAGTTGTTTAACTATAAGAAATTCATTTTGTAAATTTTTTCTAAATAAACCTATTTTAAAGTAAGGTAAAATTTGAATTGTAACAAATTTTTGTTAGGATTAAATTTCCCATATCTTCAGTTTCATCTATATTCATTTTCATCATCTCGTTGCATGTGTATGTGTCGGTTACAACAATCTGAATAAATCGTATTACATTGGGAGGGCACAAAATTAAAAGTGATTTAAATTTACCTTTATTCCTAAATATACTTCATTTGTGAATATTCTTGACTTTTATGCAGAATATCCTTCATTTGCCTTTTTTTGAAAACATCGTAACTTTGAATATTGACATACTTACTCCATGCTTAATAATTAGTCTGAATTTGATCTTGGAATAATGGGACCACATTATGGAAGATTTCCATTTCTTATCTTTTTGCATCTGGTTAAAATACGCAAGAAGTACATTTTCCGAATAAATGTTCACATTCTTTTCATTACACCTTTGAATAGTGTCGATACGCAGCAACATGTTTTTATTATTTTTAATTAGTTCCCAAAGTTAATTAGCAAGACGCCGTCCTTTATAAAAATTTTCCTATCATGATTAATTATTTGCTAAGTAAAATACCAGTACTGATTCACGGAATTTAGTAAGATAACGTGACGCGCTAAATGCATAGGTGCAAGCCATTATAAAAATTCGTAGAAGTTCTAGTAAAAGTTAAACAGATTTCATAACGTTGCATAAAATTGCACAATAATTAATCATGCATCCTCCCTCCAGACGTAAAATCCCAAAAACGTTTAAAAGTTTGTATACGTCAGAGCATCTTCCACCAATACGGGCTTACGGGAGCTCACCAAAAAAGTTTCGTAACCACCCTCGCGACGTACTCTTCTGTTACTAGACGTACTCTTCTGTTACTAGACGTACACACCTACACTGTGGAGTTTGAAGGGTAGTTGCGCGACATTCCATTTGACCGAACGAGATCCTATTGTTTAGTTTAACGGGTGGTTTGCCCAGGTTACTAACAAAGGATATCCACCTATACACACCTACACTGTGGAGTTTGAAGGGTAGTTGCCCGACATTCCATTTGACCGACGGAGAACCTATTGTTTGGTATAACGGGTGGTTTTCCCAGATTACTAACGAAGGAAATCCACCTACACAAATTTACACGAACACTACAACACAACACACCTCGACAAACGTACCAGCGACCGCCAGATACCTGTAATTAAAACCTCGTCGGAAGATTAAGCTGAACACCTCGTTAACGCCGTTAATCCAGTAATATAGAAACGTAACCGTAAACACTAGACGTGTCCGTCAGTATTAAATAACCACCTGTAAAGTAAACAAACCACCACCGCCGCCACCGTAAAAAAACGTAAGTTGCACCTTTGACAAGTACTAAGATTGTTACCCGTAAACCAGAAACTATCTAATAGTTTCTTGTGTTAAATAAGTAAAATCGTGATTGTTAGACGCGAAAAAAATTTACTTTAAAATAGAAAACGAAGGTTTTATATTTTAAAAACGGCCAACATAACAAAAAGCTTTTATTTGTTATTTTTTTTTGTTTAAATAAAAACCGGTACACTAAAATTAATCTCGTAAGAGGAAACAAATAATACGCCGCTACCGTACACCAGCTACCTAAATAAACGAAAAGCTTTCATTTAACTAAAGATCGTACATTAAATGGAATGTTAATGGGAATGAGTTTATTTTCATAAGAAAAGCAGGTATAAAATTATACACTTATAACCGACCGCTTTAAAATATTGATTATTTCTTTAAAGGCAGAGTATTGAACTCAGTGTCTTATCGCGCACGTGTTTATACCGCGTTATCTGGCTACCTGCTTCTGTATTTTATACAGGGACGTATTCAGGTAAAATTATTTATTTATTTCGGAAATTAACCAGTATAAATTGAAACAGTTCAAGGACGAAAACTAAAAGTCAAAACCCCAAACCTTCTATTAATGTTACATCCAGAGGACCACCTAACCATTAGTACCTGGACGAAGGATGTCTACTTAAAGATACCGAAGAGGGAGGTGGCGTTACCGTTACAATTTGGCACCCGAGAGCATGGGTCACAGTTCCGTACATTTACCTGTATCTATCCTAGTTAAATAATTTAAATAACCATGTAATATAGAAGTGTAAACTAAATAGGAAATAAAGTTATATATATATATATATATATATATATATATATATATATATATGAACCTTTGTAATCTATTTGTTCAACGTGTTGAGAACCTGAATAACGAACCCCGATCCTTATTTTGAAAGTACAAAATTCCGACTGAGCTAGAAAAGGGAAAAGTGAGAATTATTCATTAGTAGTAATACCCTGAACAGTCAAACCGCAAAGACACGTGAGAGCGTTACAAAACTAAACTAATTTATAACAACTATCTTTTTAGTGACTTAATTAACTTACTTCTTATTAAAAATTACGAACTGAGAAATAATTTTTTCACTCAATAGTAAGGTTACTTACTGCGTTACCAAGCAAGCACCACCTACATATTCATGAAAACAAACCTACCCACTTGACAATGGCATTTAATTTAATTAACACTAATAATATCCCTTAAGAGCCTATCATTAAAAATAAGTGTTTTGGGTAAATCTGCGGAAGTTTGAAAAAAAACAGCATATTTTATTTGGAGGTTACGTTTCATGACTTGGCTTTTATCACTCACTTTTAAAGTGAGGCAGCTAAACAGGCGCGCCATTAAAAGTAATATATCTCTTCCACATAATAATCTACTATTCTCAAACTATATTTTCATTATACCATTCTGTTATTATCGTTTAATAGCACCATGTCCTTTGCTGAGATTACACCAATATTGGCCTAGACCGTTAAAATTTAACAGCCGTTTTTGACAGTTTCGACAGTTTTCTTAATTTTTATTTATTTTGAAAAAAATTACAGCATTTTAACTAAAATAAAAACTATTTAACATAAGAACAATAACTGATATGAAAGGAGCAGCTGGGATTGCCCGAAATTGTAATGTTCCCGATTTCTACATTTTTATCCATCTCTGTGCAATTACTAAAAGCGTTTGAGCTTGGGACTGTAACATTAAAAATGCCTGTTTTGTAGCGGTATAATCGTTGCATTTGTATAATGTTGAATCCGAGTTTACAGCTCTTTCAGTTTAATTGAGTTTTTTTGGTAATCTGGAAATTTTTACTAATGGATACACCACTGCGGACGATTTCCAACTAGCAAATTTTCTTATCGTGCAAAGGTCACCTTCATTTTCAGCCAACATAGTCGCAGCGGATCTCCTAAAACTTTGAACAGTGTTCTTTTCAGGCTCTTTCAGATTTAAAAGCTGGGCAATTCTTTTTAATTCCTCCAGTTTCATAAATTCCTACCAATTGTCTTGTGCACTTGTAATTTGTATAGTCCACAAAAACATGCTGATTTTCTAGACCTGACGGTCAAAGTGCTGCGTATTTCCTGCACAAAGTACAACCTTTAAAGAGCGCATCGTGTTCTGCTGTAGTAAACTTTCTTAAAGATTTATTTTTTCCACATTGAAATGTAACAATTAAAAATCGACCAATATCTTCAATGTTGTCAATACTTTTGCTTTATTTGGTTTGCAGCATTCAGTTTTTCTACGTACCAAAGTAAAACCTTTTCCATATCTGCAAGAACATAACAGAAACTTGTAATAATTTAACCGAAAACTTGACATAATTCCAACCTGTGAATGTCATCACCATGAAACTTTAAGTAGGTTTCTAGCGTGGAATTTTACTCCATAAGCTATCCGGTGCTTTTGATAATTCTGCTAAATAGCACTGCAAAATACCCTCATTAGTCCATTCTTGTTCTTACACCACATTGTAGAAGCTTAATATTCTTTTATGTATAGTTCCTCTGTTTTTTATTTGTCAACAGTTCACAACTTGCAGCAGCCGCTTCATCGCGAATATTTTGAGGAATTTCCACAAATGTTCTATTTGTTTCCACCATAGTGCCAAAATTTTTCAATTAATTTTGCTATGTTAACGGTCGTGGTTACTGTGAAAGCACAGACGCTGATAAATTTAATTTGGACAAACGAGACCGGGTAACCACGTCAAGTCTTACAAATCATTGTTAAACATTTTGCTGTATTATGATGTTAACTATAACGGACTAAAAGATTCAACAAATAAGGTTAGGACCATCACATTTTAACGCAAAATTTACGTAATTCTAAAAGAACTAACGCAAAATCAACACTTTAAACAATGATGATTTACTTTTAAATAAATGGTGGAACATTTAAAATGATTTGTAATGTACGTTTGTATAAAACATGAACTTAACATACAAATAAAAAAAATTTAAATCTTCAATACTCAATTGCTACGTAAATTTGTGAATTATTAGAAATAAAGTTTAGTTTATCTTATGTTTTTGTAATAATTAAATGCTTGAATATATTACGAAAAGAAAATGCGTTGTGGTCAGTATTTCGGTATTTCCATGCAATGTGGTCTGAAATGCTTAGCACTTCACAAATATACGCCGAATCTAAGCGGAGAAACTGTAAATTAGTGTTATATTAATTTGTCAATGCTGAAGGGGATTTTACGTCCTCGCCCAAATTTTAAGATTTAGTTTACGTGTTTAGAATAGACAATTGAGCCATATACAGGGTGATTCGCAAGGAAGTGGCAATATTTTAAAGATATGTCGAGGAAGCCAAAATAAGTAAAATAAACTCATATGTTTAAGTCCGATTTTCATTTGTTTCAGGGATAATTGACTTTTTCTTAAAATGTCAAATCTCATCAATTTTTTGCCTATTACGAAGTACGTTGATGTATTGACCTTATGCACGTAATTCTGAGAGCGAAATCCAGAAAGGAAACTTTTAAAATAATTATTGCCCTTTTAGTAACTTTAAATTTGGCGGCTAATAAATTCTCACCAAGAACGTTCTCACTATCGCCAATATTTGCAAAATTCCCTAACAGGGTATTTATTTTTAAGAGTTGACTTTCTGGATTACGCAACCAGAACTTATGTGTAATTAGGTGAAAGTAGGCAACTGAAATGAAAACTGACAGTTAGTTGTTAAAGTGACAGTTGTTCAACATTAGTTTTATGAAGTTGTAAAAATGCCCCACAAATTTAGTCATAAAGAATATGCCGATATGATATTTGTTTATGGGTTCTGTAATGGTAGTAATGTTCGTGCAGTGGAGTATCGACGTCGTTTTCCGAATCGAAGAGTTCCTAACAAGCGAGTATTTCAAACTGTTTTTACACATGCCGGCGAAACTGGGACATTTCCAAGTGCAAGTATTTTTTCTGAAAGAGAACACGGAATCGCTGTTGGACTTAAAGAAGATATTCTGGATGTGGTAGACGAAAATCCAGAGATAAGTACAGGGCGCATCGCAATCCAATTTGAAATACCACAAAGAATGGCTTGGAAAACACTTAAGCAACAAGGTTTGAACGCTTATCATTTGCAAAAAGTACAAAATCTCCACGAAGGCGATTATCCTTTAAGGCTACAATTTTGTCATTGGATTCGGGAAAACAGAAGATTGTGTAAAGACATTTTGTGGTCAGATGAAGCTCAATTTACGCGAGATGGAATTAACAATTGCCACAATAATCATCGATGGTCGGACGAAAATCCCCATGCTACGATAGAACACAATTTCCAACATCGATTTAGCATTAACGTTTGGTGCGGTATTCTAAATGATCAATTAATCGGTCCTTTCGTATTAGATGCGCGCCTTACTGGACAAGGATATTTACGTTTTTTAGAAGACCATTTAGAAGAAATATTGGACGAAGCACCTTTAAATATTCGACAACGAATTATCTTCCAACATGATGGAGCGCCTCCTCACTATTCAAATAATGTACGAAATTTTCTGAATACCACTTTCGGCGATCTTTGGATCGGAAGAGGCGGTCCGCTTCCTTGGCCACCGAGATCACCCGATCTCACTCCCCTCGATTTTTGCCTTTGGGGATGGATGAAGTCGTTAGTTTATGCTACCAAAGTGGAAACGAGGGAAGCGTTACTAGGTCGCATTCTTAATACAGCAGCTATGATTAGAGCGAACAATCGTTCATTGAAACTCGCTACTAGTGCAGTTTATAAACGCGCAAATAAGTGTACCCAAGTGGGCGGTGGTGTTTTCGAATATAAGTGAAACACCCTTTTTGTTGCAAATATGTCGGCACCAATCTGGAATTCTACAGGTCCAATATAGCACGGTAGTTACGACCGATGATATGTTAACATTCTATAATATTGTACAGTAGGTTATTATCATAACCCCCCCCCCCCTCCGAGAACCCTCAATTAGTAAAGTGGAATAAGCAGTAGGTGATGAAAAATATAATTATAAAATTTGGGATACAACTAGAAAAAACACATACTCTGTAATTGACAATGGTTTAATTATTCCAATGTTAAAAGAAATGTTTCAAAACAAATAAGAAAAGTATGGATAAAAACATTCTTCTCAGTGAACAGTAGGTATTTAAGTAAAATCATTATAAATATGTAAAATGTCGTGAGACAACCGGAAAAAGCACTATAATGCATTGTAATATAGTAATGAAAAATACGAATAAAAACATTCGATACAATATCTAATTAATAATTCATTTATTCACGACGAAGTCCGACTTAGTATTAAATGATGACATTGTTTGCCTTGAATGTATTCCTGCCCTTATAAATCCATCCCTAGCTGTAAACCAACAAACAATACAATCAGTTAATATAATCAGCAGCTTCGAAGTTGAAACATGGGATTGTATATACCTTAATTGGACGATTGGATGATTGGATAACTTCTTGCTTTCATAATGCTTCAAACTCCAATCTCGTGTATGAGGCCTTCCATCAGACAGTATTGTAAGTAGGATATTTTTCGGGCGCCCGAAAAAACAATTCCTTTGTATAATCGGATGAACCACGGCTTTTAGTTCCCTGCTTAGATATTGTCAACCATCGTCAACCAACGCGAATGGACCATTTTACCTGGGTTTCGTCTGGCTAAACTTTGTGAGCAATCACCATTAACAGCGTGCCATATCTCGAACAAATTTTTTTGATCTGTACTGAGATCTTTGGAAACGGCTTGAGGAAGAGCAGGTAAACATTCATCAATTTTTTGAAAATTAACTAGTGCTTAGTTTTTCACACGATTGTAACATCCACCAAAGTGGACCCGAATATCCTCGGGGGTCTAGAAGTTTGGCCATCTAAATGTTGAAAAAGGTGGCGAAGGGGTAGCTCATTTCCGTGCAGCATACAGACTAACCACTGAAAAGGTCGGCTACAATATTCCTCCAGTAATCTAATTACACCTCCGTTAATGCCAGTGTTCACCACAGGTAATATCAACTTCGTTATCGTTAAAAAAAGGAACCATACTACACTTAACGTCTTTAGCAGAACCCGAACTTGGTATGACATGTCCTAAATATTGACCCTCGGATTCTTGGATCAACATTATGTGTTCTTCAACTGTGGATTGGAGGTAATATTTGGCATCCTTTTTAATGTGCACCAATATTTCTTTACGTCCATCAAAGTATAGTCCACATATACTAATTAGAAGAAAGTTTATCTTTTAATTGCAAGAGATTTTTCTGCCGTTCTCTTCTTACTTTACTTTGGTCAATTATTTTGGAAATATCTTCTGTTGATATTAGTCAGACATCTTTCAACACTGTAGATGCAAGTGCAGCAGCGGTTCTGTCGGATACACCATGTCTGTTGCATGTACTGGAAAATGAGGTTAGCTTTAATCTCATTTGTCAAGCTTCTACTTTAGCTTCATCAGTAGAAGTAGATGTCGAAGGGTCACAATCTATTTTTAGTTGTGAGTCTGTAGAACTGGTAGCTTCAGACATTTCAGAAGACATAGACCCCTTTTTGAAAACTTTAGACACTCTTTCTCTATCTTCTTTCGTTTTTCTCTTTGCTGTAGTTGTTTTTTTAGCATTTTCTCAGCTTTGCCTATAACCATTGTCCTTGTAGCTCTCTGATCCAATAAAAATGTTATTTCTTCGCGGGGCACCTTACGAGAATTTTCAAGTAAATCTCACTTACATTTTGCAATATTAAACAATGTGACTTTTGCTTCATCTCTAAAGGTCTTAATTTTATTTAGATATGACTCATTATTTTGCCTCGTTCCATAAATTATTAATTAAAAAAAAACGGTGTTAGCAAGAAACAAATAAGGGAAGTTTTGTACCCTATTAGAAATTGCAATTCGAAAAATGCCGTTGTCGCTCCACCCTAGTGTACATCATTACTAATGAACATTCAAATTAAGTTTAGATTCATATCCCGCTTGTGGAGTTCTTTTTCTGTATGTATTAATAAATTGTAATTTACATACAATTTGTAACACATTAAGAACATTTTAATACAAGAAAAAAATGTTTACTAGAATATATTAAATATATGTTTTGTACCGTCGTCTCACATATTTAATATCTGTTAAATATAAGTTTGTACTACTTGGGTAAGCTTGATATGACTGATTCCCTTCTTTCGGACTTATCCTTAGATTATACTCAACTATCCTCTTTGAAAAGTATTGCCGTATCGCCTGTACATTATCATCACCCTTCCAACAATGGAAATTTCCAGTAACAACATAGATGGTGAACAATATAAGCCCGAGGACAATACCCTGCGGAACGCCACATTCCACTCTCATTTCATCGCTTAGTGTACTACCTATTTTATACACTGTTTCCGCTCTTTTATTTCGGATGTCAAGAATATAGATTTAGCGTTGTAGTTGGCACCCTTATATGAATATGTATTTGTACAATTTGGCTCGATAGAGAGCTTCCCACCTTTTTACAAAGAGTGTTGAGTACATTCGCGATGTATTTCTTGTTTTTCAGTACTTCATTGTCAATTTTAATCTGTGATGCTTTATTCCAGTAATTTTTACGACCTTCCAAATATTGGTGGCGGATATGTCTTTGTTAACTTGCCATTAGAAGTGTTGATTTTTGGTTTCCCTTGCAACCTCATGCGGCAGCATTCCAAAATTTCTTCTTTTACTTTTCTGAATATTTTGTATTTTTATTGTGTAAAGCAGTCCTGTCGTGATTCATGCCTTTCCTTTTGATTTATCCTCTTCGTACTCTTATTTCATGAGTAGCTGCTTTTACGGCACGTCTGTATATAGAAGAAAGTATTTAATATCATGTTCGACTTCCCTATTTTAATTTCAGATTTGAGGCTTGAAAGTACAAGTTTATCCTTAACCTTTACACAATTAACTCTATGATGTTCTGAATTTTTGCTTTACTTCTGGAGTACAGTCTCTAAGGATGAAAATGTTCGTGATCGAGTAGTAATTGGTGATGTCAGTTAGTAATCTGAGTAATGCTAAGTATACAGACCTTTTGTACATTCTTTGAAGAAAATGTAGTGAAAACACGTAGATATATTATTACTCGATCTCGTTGGTTCTTTTATTGAAGAGTGTTTACATTAACCGTCCTCAAGATGGTTTCCAGTTTTGCTTAGTCTGTTTGTACACGATAACTTGGTCATAATTTGAAACCTTATATACAGGTTATTTAAAGTCAAAAAAGCCGGTATTAATTTTTAAGTACGTAAGTCATTCGAGATCGGAGAATTTGTCCAAATGGTTTTGAATTATCAGCAATCAAGCGCCTATTACAAACCACCGAAATGAGAACACTAAGGAGTATCACAGGCCACATATAGCCAAACAGAATGAGAAATGACGAAATCAAGTAAAGATGCGAAAATACAAGATGTTGTGAGATGGGGCAGAGGGAGAAGGAGAGCGTGGAGGATCATGTGGACAGAATGACCAATGACCAAGTGGCAAAGCTCCCAAAGGAAGGAATACCCAACGCCTCAAGCTTCCCGGACGACCACCTAAAAGGTGGAGAGAGAGCTGAACATCGACATCGCAGGAAAAACAGAGTGAGATACATTTGTAGCAAATATAGAACGATGTCCTACAGTAAGAAAAGAAGAAAATCTAAAATCGTTATTTAGTTAATACTTTTAGCTAGGAAAACGTCCAAACACATCAGCTCTATAACAATGAAATGAATTGCATGCATTTTCGGTAACTACGTGCAATTTGATTGGCAAGTCATAATTGTGATTTATGCACCAAACACGTTGCGAAAACGTCAAAACGCATTAACTCGATTCTCAAAGAGCTAATTTCATGCAAATTGTAGTATTATCTATACAAATTGAATATTCCTCATTTAGTGCCTATTATTTAAAACTAAATTATTTAGAAAATGTGTGGGAAACCCAGGTTTTCACCTAGTTACCAAAAACATCTTTTTTTTAAAAAGTAACTTCTAAAATACGTTTTCCCGATTTTGATTCTTTTCGTCTTGGTTTGATACCTTTACTCCTAAAGTTTCACTTTTTGCTGGTTTTAGAGTAATGACTAATACATACAGGGTGGTATGTCACCTTACGCGGTATAGGATCTTCAATGGTAAAATCGAAATGTACCGATAAGTTCGTCCCATTGGCATCGATTTTCAAAATTGGAAATTCGTTCTGAAAATAAAAATCGGAAGGGAATGATACTGTTTTTGATTTGATTTGATAAATATCATCATAGTCTTGACAATGAAAACAACGTTAGCTTTACATCGTTTTATTCAATATAAATGGTGTTCGAACAAATCGCCATCCGCTGTTAAGCGATAACCCAGTCGGTCATAAAAGTTACGTTTCACGTTAGCTAGCGAATTACTCTAATTCACTCTAATTCAATGCGATTTTTTAACTCTATTATTGCTTCGATGTTTTCTCCTTTGTAAATTTTTGAATCAGACATCTCTTTAAAAAAACGAATTGCAGTAACAGCCACTACAACAAATATCTGAACCTCACATGCTCATATCTCGATGGTAATTTTCATTATTTACTATTGGCAGTAGTTTTAGGTATTAATAACGCCGTTTTACGTCACACACTTTAAACTGTTGTTGATAACTCCACTTTGTTACGACCGTATAAATGGCCGGTGCAAACTGTAGTTAATAAAACCCATGTTGCTAAAACCTGTGTTATTTTGTAACCTTAGTCATCATTTGGAAAAGTGATACTGTCACTTCATGCCATTTGCGCTGTTCTGCATTCTGTGAAATCTATCGAGGTGTGCTTTTTGAAGGAAAAGTTGGACATGGTAAACTGGTTTTATGGCGGGAATAGCGGCCGTAGAGTCAGCGACCTATTTAGCGTTAATTACCCAAGACAGTCAATTCCCAGCAACACGACGGTACTGAGAATATAGAAGAAACTTGAAACTAAAGGTATGCTTCGTAGTCCGTGTTTTGTATAGCGGAATATTGACATTATTTCTCGTCCAAACGTACTCTATTAAATGATTGCAAGTGCGTTATGGCTGAGGAACCAAGACATCATCCGCCCAACGACAATGATAATGATTTCAACGTAATTGCAGCAGTAGTAGAAAACTCTCGATTCAGTTTGAGACAAATTCCAAATATCCCTGGCCTACACCACTCTACACTACTAAAAACTCTGAAGAAACATTCCTACAGACCTTATAAATTCCAGTGTCATCAATAGCTACGACATGGGGTAGTCGTTTTCGTATGAAATGATAGAAAGGTGTAACAGAGATAGAGAGTTTCTACAGAATGTCCTATTCACAGATGAATGCACTTTTACCCTGCAGAACGAACCTAACATTTAAAATTGTAGAGTGTGGTCCACCACAAATCCACAGTGCTTGTTCCGAGAAAGAACCCAATTCCCGGAGAAAGTTAACGCGTTACCCTTAATTCAATCAAAGGGATTGAAAACGGGATGCATATGTGAAATTATAATTATGCTAACCAACGTTCAGTGTATACAAAATAAGTTTGGTTGGACTGCTACCCGTACCTCGGCTAGATAGTAGAACATTAGTATCTCAGGGCGCCAGGGCTAAAGGTTGGTAATTGGTGCAGAAGATAATACATAGCCAGTTCGGAACTTATTTAGTGTTGGTTTACTAATACAAAGAAAGTTAGGTTATGTAAATGTTTAATGTCAGTTGAAGTGTTTTATATATAAATTACTGAATGTAAGGTATTACACTAGCTGATATGCAATTAATGAAATCAAACAATCTAATTATATAAGTTGTGAATGTGAAATGTGTGATTGGGCTGTTTTGCTTGTTGTATGTATGTGTGTGAGCTGGTCCGGGAGATCTCTTACAATTTTCGGTTAAATACTGCATACAGTAGTAATTAAATGTGCTAGCTTATATAATTAAGTTAATCGGACGGATCAGACCTTAAGTACTTAGTTGCGTTAATAATGGTTTTGCTTCAACTAACACGGTGATGGTATGAATGGGTGCTCCGGTGATGGTGTTGGGTGTGGTGGTGAACGGGTGTTGCTTAGCGGTGATGGTTCCTGATGTTCTTAATTTTCTGGACCAATCGGTGACAAATTTTATATCCCTGATTATGGAATTGGGTAGATTTATGGAGAACGGCTGATGTAATGAGAAAAAGTAACAAAAAAAAAGAAAAAAGAAAAGCCCTAAAATCGGTGTATTTATATACTATAAATAGGCTTATCAAGGTTAGATTTGGGTTTACTTTAATATAACTAATTTAATTACAGAAAATTTATTCTTGTTTTAGGCTACCTATGCTTTGAGATAAAGGATTCCCTTCGTGGAAGATGATTATGAATTAAGTAAACTTTGTGGTCCTAAAGTGTTCAATATCTTAGGATTAATTTATTAATAAAATGAAATTGTCCTCACCAATAGTGATATTTTTACTTAATTAGATCAACAATTAAAATTTTATTATTTATTTTTAAGGATTGCTTGGATTATTTCTGAACACACCTTTCTTCGGTTAATGTATTTTTACAGGAAAATAGAAATTCTCGTATCAAAGAAGTTTGTACCCTTATCAGCAACCTTGTAAAAGCGGAATTTTTAAATTTTAAATTGAGCACCGTTACAATATTATTGACCTGTTTTTCTTGACTGAATACTCACAAATGCACGTTTCTTGATACTGTTGATGAAAGACATAGGGTCTGCAATCAATGACGGCCAAGGAATTTGGTTTCAAATGGATGGTTTACAACTTTCTGGAAAACAACCTGTCTGAAGAGAATTATTTATTACTCCAAGAAATTCTTCCTTCATAGCATCATAAGATAATTTTAATGTGTTGGTAGTTATACCTTCTTCAGTACCGTTTTTATTTGGTAAATTCATTATAATCCCCTTAAGATCTTCTATTGGCACTATTTCAAAATTTTCCATAACTGCTTTATTTTCATTTACATAAATAATTTCGTCCAGCTTATACTGATCATTTATACTATTTACTATACTACTAATATAATATGTATTAAATTTATCTGCAGTATTTTCTTCATCGGCATTAGATGTGAATTCAAAATTTATCTTATCATTATATTTTGAACTATTGGTTCACCTTTCAGAATTTCTTTTAATGCTTTCCATAATCCTTTACTATCAATTTTATTATAATCAATCATAAGTAGAAAGGAGGCACCTTCCCCACTCCACTGGTTTTGTAACCTGGGGGCACCTTGGTCGCCATTTTTTACTCGTCTACGTGTGTGGGGGGGTATTTCCCACCCTATTTTTGGCAGCTTCTTTTCGGTGGTCATTTTCAACCCCTTGATGGAATATAGACGAGTTTATTGGAAAATTAAGAGACAAAATTAAGAATAATAAAGATACGGAAATCAATTTAAGGGCATAATATTGTTAACGCTTTAGACATTACAGCACCTTGGACATAATTTAAAATTCCAATAGTGTGGGATGGTAAAAAATGGTTTTCTAAAGAAATAGAAGAAGCGGCAACAAGAAAGGATACTGCTTATCAATATACATTAAACATAAATTTTAACCAAGCATCGATACAATATAAAATTTTGAGAAATAGTGTAGTAGTTTAATCAGAACTAAAAAAAAAGAATATTATGAAAATATGACAGTAGAAAGGAGGCACCTTCCCCACTCCACTGGTTTTGTAACCTGGGGGCACCTTGGTCGCCATTTTTTACTCGTCTACGTGTGTGGGGGGTATTTCCCACCCTATTTTTGGCAGCTTCTTTTCGGTGGTCATTTTCAACCCCTTGATGGAATTTTCACCCTAACTAGAGCCCTTTTGGTTGTGTTAAGAACCCTTTTTGTTTGTGGTTTCTTTTCAGTGGTCATTTTCAACCCTTCGATGGAATTTTTATCCTAATTAGATCCTTTTGGTTGTGTTAAGAGCATTTTACAGTTCAACCTCTGGAGGGTAGGCAAGTGGATGCGCACGTAGGATCGTATTTTTTTACCTATTTTTAAGGGTTAATAAACGGTAGGATATTTTTTGGTATTAAAAGAAGCTAATCAAGGTAAAGGTAACGTATACGTTGATTTAAATACACTATTAAATTCTATAACGATAACAAACAGTTAATGATATTGCATAATCAGTTAATTACCCTGTTGTCATACAATGTGAATGTACGGTCTAACGACTATTTAATATGTGTTTTTATATTAAAATTTAGTAGGATTCCGTATTGATTTTTATCAAAGGAGCTTGCATAATTGTTGTTATTAAATTATTAGGTTCCTTTTAATCCCCATCTATAGATAGTGGTCCTCTTGTGGTGAAAATTCATTTGAATATATTTTAAAATGAAATTGCTTTAAAAATAAAATGTGTAATTAACTAATTGATTAACCCGCTTACAGCAATAGTAATCATCGAAAATTAAGGAATGTCGCTTTTATTTATTTACCTTTTAATACGTATCATTTACATGCAATATATTTTGGTTTTAAATATGAGTCACAATGTGTCGCAATCCTTTTTGCTTTAATTAAGGGGCATAACTAAATCTAGTTGTCGCTCAAGGTAATCACTACCAAATTAATCTCGTGTACAACAAGAAACAATATCAATAATGTATAACAAAGTATTTTTTATAATGCCATTTTTTTCGCATAGTTTAATGTCCGTGTATGGGTCGTATTTTAGCCTTGAGAGATCGGATTTGGTCTGGGTTAGACTAGGGGTTGGTCCTGCATCGGAGATTGTATTCTAAATTGTCTCCTGTGAAAGTTAACTTTACAAAAACACAAACACAACCACAAGCACAAACACAAGAATCAACACAAGCACAATCACAAGTACAAGCACAAGCGCAAGCACAAGTACATATAAACATACAAACACGCGAAAACATACAAGCACACAAACACGGAAAAACGAAAAAACGCAAACACGAAAAATCGTAAACACACAAATTCACAAACACAAAAAACGAAAACGAAAATCGCAAACACGAAAAAATAACAAACACACAAACGTGCAAAGTACGAAAAAACGCAATCACGAAAAAATCGCAAACACGAAAAATGAAAAACGAAAAATTCGCATAAAAAATTAATTATTCATTGATCGAGAAATCCGGAAAATATCCGTTTTATTTTTAATTAGAAAATCATGTCAATGAATCGCGGTTCAAGTGAAGCAAAAAAAATCCAACTCACTTTGTTTTTTTGTGTCTGTACCCTTGCAACCACGGAAACAGAAAACGAAAAAACGAAACTAAAAGCGGAAACAAGGGTTCGAGATTAACGAACGCAATACACCAATGAGAATCAAGTAGACTGCAAACGTACGCTATCCGACAGTAAAGAAAAAAATGAAAACAATTTATTCCATAGAATAGTGATCCTAGAAATGTGACCAAATTAATTAAGATAACGTTACAATTTATTTTCTCTTTTCATAATAATAACTCATGTGTTCTTTCATCTACTTCAATTACTAATGAACCACTCTCTTCTTTTTTCTATTATTTTGTTTGTATTCTCTTTTTATTTACTAATTTATTTAATATCTTAACGTAAATTTCATCCTTAATAATTTCAATTTTATTTTGTTTGTTGAAAAATGTGACAAAATTGTTTACAATATCTTTAACAATTTTTAACAGATATTACTACTGACGAAGATAACTGTGAGTGTTATCGAAACGTTTAGATTGTATAATTTAAAATAC
The DNA here is from genome assembly GCA_036346205.1 of Vesta saturnalis. Lineage (NCBI taxonomy): Eukaryota > Metazoa > Arthropoda > Insecta > Coleoptera > Lampyridae > Vesta > Vesta saturnalis. Next base: position 662,637 of record JARFJB010000904.1, read on the forward strand.
ACCATTAAAAAAACTCAAAAAAGATAAATATGTTATTATGTGTGATAATGATGAAAGTTTACATTTTCAAATTTAATTATTAATTTTTGATCTGTGAGATGCTGCATGGTACATATGATCATTTGCCTTAGAGAGCTTTCATTAAACGGGTTTTGGATGCTGGCCAGAGAGCTTTGTGAGTCGCTGGCTATAAGTATTTTTTTATTGGTTGTAGCTAATTCACGAAAACGAAGAGCTTGCCATAAGCAATATTGTTCAGCTTCGAAGATTGAGAGGTGTATCGGCATCGACCAGCTGTGTTCTGCGCTATTTACTGAAAGAGCCGCCCCCACACTTGTAATAGTTTTAGATCTATCTGTATAAATGGTTAGGTAGGCTCGATGGTCATCTAAAATTTTATTAAATTCAAGTTGATATACAGATGGAGGTGTATTTTCTTTTTGAAATCGTGATAGCGTGTTGATCATAATGGGCGGTGATATTAGCCACGGCGAGATCTCTAGTGGTCCTACATTAATTATGGGAGGAATTTTGTCGTTTATCCTTTCCAGTATTTTTGCAATACTTAAGGCTAGTGGTTTGTGCAATCTTTTCCAGTTACTAATAAACGAATTATTTGAAAACAAGATACCGCAGTTTGGATGATTTTCTTGGGCTTTAATTTTTCACGCATACCTTCTTATCTTACTTTGTCGGTGAAGTTCGGTTGGCAACAAGCCAGACTCGCAGCAAAGGCTTTCGCTTGGACTTGTCTAGAAAGCGCCTAGTGCATATCTAATTCCCGCATTTTGAATTTCTTCTAGCGGTTTCAGTACACTTGTAACAGCTGACGAGTATGCTTCACAGCCGTAATCCATCTTACTTTGTATTAAGGCTCTATATATCTGCAACAAGATTTCAGGATCTGCTCCCCAGTGTAAATGTGATAAAGTCTTTATTATGTTTAGGCTTTTCTTACATCGTATGGCTAAGTCGGTAATGTGCTATTTCCAAGAAAGGGTGGAGTCCAGTGTTACCCCAAGGAAGACGCTACAACTTTTATACAAAATTGGAGTGTTGGCTATCGTTAATCGTGGTCCATAATGGGGTTTTCTAAGTTTGCAAAAATGCATCATATAAGTTTTCTCTAGCGATAATGTGAAATCCATGCTCGGGATTTAAGCATTATTTGATCTACAGCCTGTTGCAATTTTTTACTTATTTCACCTACGGTATGTGTATAAATATTTATGGATGTCGTTAGGCAAAGAGGATACTAATGAGTTCACCGCTATTGCAAAAGAGGGTAATACTTAGAGTGGACCCTTGGGGGATGCCATTTTCCAAGACTCTGACAGATGAATATTACCCACACTCACTCGAAATATTCGTTCCTCGAGGAAAGAAGATATAAATTTTGGTAGGTTTCCCCTTAAACCCAAATCATAGAGATTTTTTAATACCCCATACTTCCACGTCATATCAAATGCCTTTCCAATATTAAAGAAGACGGCAACAGCATGGTGTCTTTGAGCGAAGGCTTTCATTACAACATTTTGCATGTGGACTAACTGATCTGTTGTACATCTATACTTCCTGAAGTCAGTCTGGTAGGTTTCTAAGCATTCCTTTTTTTCAAGTACCCACATTAATCTGGTACTAACCATCCGCTTCAGTATTTTTCTATGCAGGATGTTAAGCTTGCAGGCCTGTAACTGGCAGATTACGTAACATTTGATACCAGATCAGATCACCATCTAAGAAATTTAGTTTAACCTCTTGGCTTGCTTTTGTTCTTAAAAAAGAAGGATTATAATTTCTGGAATGCTGGAATGTAGAAATTGTTCCGCCAAGAGCTCTGCTACATGTTTTATCTAGGAGGTAATACCTTTTCTTGTCTTCAACTGTATGGAATGTGTGGAGTGCTTGCTTGATGTAGCTTTTATTCTCCTTCAATCCTCTGAGTTTGGGGTATTGTGTTTGATATTTTTGACATACTTTCGCCAGAAATATCTTTTACTCTGAAGAGTGATCAGTCGCGAAAAAGCTCTCCCTTTTTTAAATAAAATTAGGTTTTCATGAGTCGGATATCTCCGAAAGCTGTTTAACGCACGTTTTTTTGCCTCTGATAGATTCTTGGATTTCCTGGTTTCACCATGGTACTTTGCGATTGTTTAACTTCGCACCAGTTTCTGGAATGGCAGCGTACCCTGCATTAATTATATCATTTGTAGCGTCATCTATACTCAGATTTGTGAAATTTTTTGAGATGCAAGTGTCTAAATGTGCTTGGGAAACGTCCCACTTAGCCTTAGCAATATTCCACTTGGCGGAGCTTATTGCACGTGTATTTTGATGTTCAGTCTTTATAATAATTGGGAAATGATCGCAGAAATGTAGGTCATCCAACACTGTTCACGAAAATAATGTTGCCATACATGAAGATACCATTGTTAGGTCTACTGCTGAAAAGGAACCAAATCTAGCGCATAGATGGATGTTTTCTCCAGTGTTCATTAGAAGCAGTTGATACATACCGTTTTCTAGCTTTTTTCCACCAGCATCTGAGCGAGAGGACTCCCATAGAGGACTGTGTGCATTAAAGTCTTCGGTTAGCATAAAAGGCGCAGGCAGCTGACTAATGATGTCTTCAATGCCTTGCTGCTGCCAATTCGTGTTTGGTAAATATATATTGCATATTGTAATCTTTAAAGACGCAGACATTCTTATAACAACTGCTTGTAGGTCCGTTTTGATTGGTAATACTGTATACTGCACATGTTGTCTTGTTATAATTGCAACTTCACCGTTTGTTCTAAGTGCAGCTATAACATCTGTTCTAATTATGCTGTATCTGCGTAGAAGAAACTACTTCTCTGGCTTAAAATGTGTTCTTGGAAACACAAGATCAAAGGGTCGAAATCGTTAATTTTTTTCAATTCACAATAATGATTAGCGAAACCATTACAATTCCATTGGATAATAGTTCCCATGGTTAAAAATGGTGTGTAAAAAAATATGAATAAATAAGTTTTATTTTTATTTTTATTAATTAAAATTAATAGTAAATTTTAATTACATATTTACTTTTGAATTTATTCGTTCATAACAAAAAGTTATAATAAGTTTTATGCACAATTAACGAAATCGTTAAGTATAATAGTATACAGGGATGGAAAAACATTATTGCGGATCTGACTTATAAGCTAGACAGAAACCCAATAAGCATTATATGAGTGTGAGAGAGACGTAATTTTACCGATGTTGCCGCTTGAACATATTTGCATATAAGCTCAAAATATGTCTCCTTGAATCTAGCTTCAACATTTCTAACGAAACCAAAGCAATTAAGTAAATACTTTACACTTAAACATTAAAGCATAATACCTCAAACATCGAAGTTTATTGTAATTGCGAATTTATGACATGGTTCGATTACTACTCGTAAGAAGAACCAAGAAGAAACTTACGAGAGCTACAAACAAGAACATTAAGATTTATATTGATAGTGTAACTTAAGTTTCAGGTTTAACTTTAGCATTATAATTCTTATTGAAAAACCAACTATTTTTAAAAATAAACAGAATACACTTTTTTCAAAACACTACTTTATAAGATTTTCGAAAAGACTCCACGCATTAGCTTTTTGGGGGTATTGTGTCCGGTAAGGAATACTAATGTGTTTGTTTTACCCGAGAGTAACCAACAGCGACAGACGGATTGTAATGGCCATGTAAGTTAAAAGAACACTCGTCGGTAAACAAATTTTCAATAAATCTTTCGTTTTCATTAGCCCGATTCATCATATCTTCACAAAATTCCATACGCTCTTGATGATTTTCTGGAAAAACTTCATGTGTAGTTTGCAACTTATAGCTTATACCTTTCAAGATATTGCGAACTGTTCTTGGTTCAATATTCATTTCTTCAGCAATTTTTGTACTATTGCACGGGAAATTACTTTCTGCTAAACTACACAATGCAATTTCTTGGAGTTCGCGCTCTTCGTTTAAGTTACGACCAAGATGCTCACCATCATTACCGCCAATGCTACTGCATTTTCTACAATTATTTAAACATCCACATCTTTCAAATTTACAAACAATACGCATGATTGTACTTTCTGATGGAATTGGCCTGTTTTCAAAGGAAAAAGCAAACCTGCCCATTATTTCTTGTGCAGTGCTTCCTGAATAATACTACTCAATAATCTGTATTTTTTCTTCAGTGGAATACATGAGTATTGTGCCGGACTTGCAAAAACACTGATTTTCAATTCTCGTTGACAGTAGCAATTAAATGTGTTATTGATACCAACCTGCTCAAAAGACGCATGTATGGCATCAGCGCTTTTAGTTTGTTGTGTATTCTATCCCACTTAGCACGTAAACTGAGTGTACTATCTTTGTTTTCCTTATTATAAGTCCCCTTTACCACCCCCTTCTTTCTTTTTGTTTTGGTTTGAGGGTTCTGCTGAGTGGCCTCAGAGTTTACCGAATCATCTTCAGATACTGATATATTATAAGCAGAATCGCGTTTCCTTTTCTCCAAACTAGGAGAAGAGCAACGAGAGGGAGGAAGTGGTTTTACAAACTTATCACCAATATTAGGTTTAATGTTTGTATGCAATATGGGTTTAAGCGCTCCAATTAATAATGGGAGAAATTCTTTTGCGAGAGATTTCACATCGCATCCATATTCACTAACTGTCGATGATGAGGTTGCTTTCGCGTAACTAATTCTTGGAATAGGTGTTGGTACTACTACTTTTCCCTTGGCTTCGATACAGGTTAATTTTTCTTTCACTCGTACCTCTTGAATGACTTGTTCCTGCTGAAGGGCAGGACATTTACCAAATCTAGCAGAATGTAAACCCCCACAGTTAACACACAAGCGTTGCCGACATGTAATTATTTTCCACAGATACACAATTGTTCCTCTGTAGCACGTTTGGATGAAATATGGTCAAATTTATGGCATTTAAAGCATTTCATAGGCGGAGGTACGTATAATCTGACATTTAGGGAGTAGAATGCTACTTTAATATTTTTTGGTAATAACGGGCTATTGAAGGTTAAGACATGCACTGGGGAATCCTCTACTTTGCCGTTTATCTTAGTTTTTACTCTTCGTACATCAATAACCCCTTGATTGCTTAATTGGTATTATCTCGATTTCAAATATGTCAAACTTCGTTGTCTTTTGTGCCTTATTGCGTTGAGCACTAGAAACTGTTTCAATTAGTAACCCTTCCCTAATCTTTCTAGTCATCATTGATGTAAGGATTGAAATGATCCGATACAAAGGTGAATGTAAAAGCAGATTAGTTTTAGCAGCTCGGAGATAAAAATCGCTAGTCAACCGTGTATTACTTCGTTTAACCCTAAACAGTGCAGTACGCGAGGTACTATTGAATAGTATTTCAAGTGATAAACTTGAAAATACCATGATTCTCTTCAGAATTATTTATCTTCAGAATGAATATTGAATTTTTTGAAATCGATGCCAATGGGGCGAACTTATCGGCATATTTCGATTTTACCATTGAATATACTATGCTGCGTGAGGCGACGCATCACCCTGTATATAATAATAATAATAATAATAATAATAATAATAATAATAATAATAATGATAATAATAATAATAATAATAATAATAATAATAATATTAATAATAATAATACTTTCAACATGATGGAACTGAAAGTGGCAATTAAGCAGACCAAGGTAACGTGCCCTGGACTAGATGCAATAAAAAATGATATGCTGAAGAACCTACCAGATAACTTCTTAACTTGTCTTCTTTCGATGTACAATGACCTCTGGGTAAATAGTATCTATCCTGTACAATGGAAAAAAGCTATCATCGTTCCCATCCTAAAACCAGGTAAAGATCCCTGTCTCCCTGGTAGTTACAGACCAATCAGTCTTACCTCCTGTTTGGGAAAACTTTTAGAAAGGATGGTGAACAATCGACTGATGTGGTGGCTTGAGAAAAACAACCTCATAGTGCAGGAGCAGGCAGGATTCCGTCGACATAGATCAACAACCGACCATCTTGCTTACTTGGACTATCAAATTCAAGAAGCTTTCAAGAAAAGACAGCATCTTGTCGCAATATTTTTTGACCTGAAAGGTGCGTACGACATGACCTGGAGGTACGGAATACTGGAAAGAATGCATAAATACGGTCTACGTGGTAACTTACCCAAGTTTGTGATATCCTTTTTATCAAACCGTTTATTCCATGTTCGTGTTGGTAATGTCCTCTCATCGTCCAGATTTTTAGAAAATGGAGTACCCCAAGGTTCAACTCTGAGTTGCACTCTGTTTGCTTTGGCAATTAATGAAATTGCCAAACAGGTGAAGCCTGATGTCGAAAGTCTACTATATGTCGACGATCTTACCTTATTTTGTCGTGGTAAAACCGTTGGTGAAATCCGGTGCAAATTGCAGTCCTCGATCAACTTAGTACACAAGCAAGCGCAGTCTGTGGGTTTTGTTTTTTCATCTGAAAACAAAATGTGTACATTTTGTAGACTGCGTAAGCCTCACTACGATCCAGTACTCTATCTAAATGATGTGCCAATACGATGTCTTGATTCAGTACGGTTCCTGGGCCTGACTTTCGACCCCAAGTTAACTTGGAAGAATCATATCTTGGAGCTCAGGCACATACAAAATGGGGTGCTGAGCCTAAAACGATGTTAAATTTGTACAGGTCTCTAATTCTATCCCGCATTGATTATGGCTGCATCGCCTACGGCTCAGCTTGTAAAAGTACTCTTCTTCTACTTAATCCCATACACAACATAGGCATACGGTATTGTTTGGGTGCATTTCCAACAAGCCCTGCTGAAAGTCTGCATTGTGAGTCAGGCATCTGCTCATTAGAAAATAGGCGGACACTTTTACTCACTAGATACATGGCCAAAGTAATGAGCAACAAAGGCCATCCTCATAACCAACTTACTCTTGGAGAAACCGCATCGGAGCGATCCGCGTTCGGAAGATTTAGAAACTTTTTGATCTCCGAACAACTTCTATCACCTGAGATTGTGAGTATAAGCCTTTCTGAATTTCCTCCTTGGAAATTGAGTGAAGTCGACGTAGATTTTGACCTGGTTGAAAATCTAAAAAATGAAACACCTAACCATTTATGGCGACAAAAATTTTTGGAAACGATAAATAAAAAGAGCTACGACAAAATTATTTATACTGGCGGATCCAAAACAAGTGATGGTGTAGGCTCTGCTTTTGTGGTAGGTGATGAAGTGAATTCCTGGTCTCTCAACAGAAACGCATCGATTTATTTTGCAGAGCAATATGCGCTATGGCAAGCTCTTCTGTATCTCTCTTTCACTACGCAGACCTACACAGCTTGTCTGATAGCATGTGACTCCCGTAGCGCCCTGGAAGGTTTGTTAAACCTGTTCTCTTCTGATCCATTTGTTCAGGGAATTCAGTACCTTGTGTACAACTTAGCCACGCGTCATAGACGGGTAACTTTCTTGTGGATGCCAAGCCATGTTGTTGTGACTGGTAATGATAAGGGGGATGCGGCCGCCCGTAGCGCCGCTCGTGAATATAGCTACGATGTGCCTTTGATTTTATGCATTGCCTAAAAGACCATATTTTCAATAAACGGCAGACCAAATGGCAGAATCTAAAACAAAATTTATATTATGTAAAAAAATCCACGAGAATGCAATACCTGCCTTTTAAAGCAGATCGCGAAAGTGTAACAAAAGCTCATCGCTTGCGCATTGGTCACACCTTTCTTACTCACAAGCACCTCCTGTTGGGTCAAAATGCACCAGTATGTACGGAGTGTAATATCCAGATTAGTATCAAACATGTCATTTGCGACTGTCCCATATATGATGCTCAGCGTATGTTTTTTAGACTAAGTAACGTTGTAGAGAGAAACTTGCAAAATAGTGTAGATATAAAAACACTCTTGGTTTTCTAAGGGCGGTTAACCTTTATCACAAGATTTAAAGTTATATGTATGTGTTTGTGTCTATTTATTTAAAATCACTTGTATATTTATCAATTTATGCCATACATAGGCGAAATGACCCCGGCAATCGACGCCTATAATTAATTAAAAAAAAAAATAATAATAATAGTAATAATAATAATAATAATCATAATAATACCCTTCCGAATACACCTTATCGTGGTGGAGGGGCTCAGTAGCCACTGTTGCCAGCAGTGGTGAAGCTAAGTATCCTAACCCTCGTTAGTCTTTGTCATATTGATTGTACTGGTCTCTCTGTCTTTTGTTATATGTTTTGGGGACCTGATCCCCTTAACAAAGGCGAAGTCAAGGTGTAATGCGAACCGTGCCGAGGAATGGATGGCCATACGACACATGGTTTTGAACGGTGCCCTCTGGATACCTGGCGATCTCCAGTTGTAATGTAGCCTTCTACTGTTAAGGGTGCACTAGCAGTAGCGACTTTTATTTCGTCCCATACTCGTGGGAACAATATGAACAGTTCTAATCTACAAGAGGACCCATCCTCTGAAATGGGAGCGGTTGGAGGTCCGTCTGAAAACTCAAAAAACCCTGCAGTCGTGGGCAGGTCAGAGAGCCAGGTGACGGGTTCATACCGGTACCTGGTCCTGAAAAGGAAAGATGGGCTCAACTTTGATAAGGTGAGTCCATTCTTGATTAGTAAGGGTTTATATGGTTTGTTTGGAGAACTAAAGATGGTGAAAAAGATAAAGGATGGTATACTAGTAGAAACTAGGACAGAAAGACAATCACGTTGCATGCAACAGACATCTATCTTCCTTGGATTTCAAGTTGACATTGTACCGCACGGTACAATGAATAAATCCCGGGGTATCATATACTGTCCAGACCTATTAAATTGTACAGAGGAGGACATCAAGAACGAGCTCACCGAGCAAAATGTAATCGAAGTGAGGAGGTTGAAAACAAGAAAAGACGGTGTATTGAAAGATACACCTAATCACATACTCACATTTGATACTCCAATGCTTCCTAAAAAGATAAAAGTAGCATTTTATTCCTTAGAAGTCCGATTATACGTTCCCGCTCCAGTCAGATGCTTTAAATGCCAGAAATATGGGCACACATCTATTAGATGTACTGCAAATCAAATATGTGTGTGTGGCAAACCTCTCCATGAGGGAAGTCCTTGTGAAGTGCATTAACTGTCAAGGTAACCATTCGGCTCGTTCGAAGCTCTGCCCAGTATTTAAACAAGAAATGGCGATTCAAGAAGTCAAAGCTAAAGAAAATATTAGCTACTTCAAAGCTCGTAAACTGTTAACAGACCGAACACCTGCTCCAGCAACCTCATACGCTCAAGTTACTTCGAGACAACCGAAAGTTAGCTTGCTTGTCCAGGAGCTGGTTCCGGAATTGTTAAAAGCACTGAAAGGAGCATTCATCCCTAAGGTGGTGATGCAGCTGCCCAAGTCTGGCGAGGCGAATGAATTACCAAACACTAGGGTACTTCGTTCCCGTAAGGGATCGGAGTCTAGTGTAAGATCCAAGGCGATGGCAATCGAGACCGAAAAACGAGGCAGAAGCACGTCCACTACCAGTGAGACGTCTGCTGCTGACTATTTTGAAACACCTGCAAATCAGCAGCAGAAGAAGAAGAAGAAAGGGTGGCCAAAGGGGAAATCCAGATTGCCTCCCAAAATGCCTGATGTGCCCTCCCAGCAATCTGCTGGAGGAGGGTCACAGAAGGCCTGAGGTCTGTGATAATATTTCGTGATATACATCTGTGATATATTTATATTAGTGTATTGTTTGTCTACATAGTCATACTTGTCCTTTGTCTATATACTTATCCGTTAATTTATTTATTTATTGTGCTCGTCCAATAATCTTAGTTGTAAGTTATTTATCTATTTTAATGAAGAAGATTCTTCAATGGAATTGTAGAGGACTTGTCCAGCGTTATTGTGACGTTAAATTGATAATACAGGAGCACAACCCAATGTGTCTGTGCTTACAAGAAACTCACCTCAGACCGGAACAACCGTATGCCTTAAAAGACTATCACGTTGTCCGGAAGGACTCTTGCCAGAAACAACGGGCAAGCGGTGGTGTAGCAACACTTGTCCGGAAGGATATCAGGTATGAACAAGTAGATATTCGATCCCAGCTACAAGTTATTGTAGTGCGGATAATCCATCCTTTAAAGGTTACAGTGTGCAATATTTATCTTCCCGATAGCAATTGGCAGATAACAGATATTGAAAATGTTATTGGTCAGTTACAAACCCCATTCCTGGTGGTTGGGGATTTTAATGCCCATAATCCAGAATGGGGGTCCTCAAAAACTGACGCCAGGGGGCGTACGATTGGTAGGTGGCTTGAGAGAGACGACGTTGTCCTTCTTAACAATGGCGATCCTACTCACTACAACGCTAAGTCAAATGCTTTTACGGCTATCGATTTGACATTTGCATCAAGCCAACTAGTGCCATCCCTTAAATGGAGTGTCGATATTGATTTGCACAATAGTGACCACTACCCAATTGTTATCAAAACGAACACGAAAGCACCTGTCCCGTGCACTTTAAAAATATGGATTACCACTAAATCTGACTGGCCAAATTTTTCACAATCACTTGCTACACCACAACAACCAAATGTGCAAAATGTCACACACGCTATATTAAAAGCGGCTGTAACCAGCATTCCCAGATCTAGAGGGACGCCTCTTAAGCGGGTAGTTCCATGGTGGAACCTCGATGTTAAAAACGCTATTAGTGACAAGAAATCGGCACTGTGTAAATTCAAAAACAACTCCACCATTGAAAATTTTATATTCTTTAAAAGGGCTCGAGCTAGGTGTAGGCGTATAATACTGGACAGCAAGAGAACTAGCTGGAACAGATACACATCTACATTGACATCCTCTACCGCTACGACCGAACTATGGAGCAAGATCAAATCTATATCCGGGAAGACGCAAGCTCAACATGTTACATCTATCCGAGCAGATACAGTGATCACTGGAGATCCCAAAGAGATAGCTGAAACTTTAGCAGTTCAGTTTGAGAAAACCAGTAGTTCTGAAAACTACGAGCCAAACTTCCTGGATATAGTTAATCACGTAGCTGAAATAGAATTTAACCTTGCAGATAACTCTGACTACAACTCGCTTTTTACACTACGGGAGCTAGAAGATGCTCTAAAAAGCTTAAAATCATCTGCCCCGTGCCCAGATACAATCTCCAACGATATGCTTAAGCACCTATCAGTTGATATGAAACACTCTCTATTACAATTACTTAATTCTCTCTGGGAGCAAAGCATATATCCGGATGATTGGAAAGAGGCTGTTGTTATACCAATACTAAAACCAGGAAAAGATCCTTTATCTCCTGGAAGCTATCGTCCCATCAGCCTTACTTGCTGTATGGGAAAACTCATGGAACGACTAGTTAACAACAGGCTCCTATGGTGGCTGGAAAATAACAACATTCTGGTGCCGCATCAGGCTGGCTTCCGTAAAGGTAGATCCACTATAGATCGCCTTTTAGTGCTTGAAAATGCTGCTCAAAGAGCATTTTGCAAAAGAGAGCATCTAGTTGTTGTACTCTTCGATATAAAGGGGGCCTACGATATGACGTGGCGTCCCGCAATATTACAAAAGCTCTCCGATACGGACTTAGGGGAAGACTTCCACTTCTTATCCATTCTTTTCTAAGTGGAAGGAGTTTTCGGGTTCGCGTTGGTAAAGATCTGTCCAGCTCAAGAATGCTGGAAAATGGTGTACCACAGGGTTCACCTCTAAGTTGTACCCTGTTTGCAGTAGCAATAAATGACATAGCTGCTAATGTTGACGAGTCTGTAACCAAGTGCCTGTATGTGGACGACCTAGCAATTATGTACTCGGGAAAGACAATCGGTGAAATTTCTAAAACCCTACAGGAAGCAGTAAACACCATTGTTGCAAACGGCGAATCTGTTGGATTTCAATTCTCAAGGGAGAAGACTAAGTGCATGCACATATGTCGTCTCAGAAAACCGCATTTTGATCCTCTTCTACTTCTAAATATTTTCGACGAAAAACTTACCTGGAAGCCACATATTACAGACGTCAAGCAAAGATGTGATAAGGCGTTAAATATAATAAAAGTACTTTCACACACCACGTGGGGTGCCGAACCCAAAGTGCTGTTAAAAGTGTACCAGGCGATGATTCTATCGGTGATCGACTATGGGTGTATAGCGTACGCATCGGCCCGCAAAAGCCTATTGAAAACCCTGGATCGAATTCACAATGCTGGAATCAGGTACTGTCTTGGGGCCTTTCCCACCAGCCCGGTCCAGGGTCTATACTGTGAAGCGGAATTACCACCACTCGATACCCGACGATATATGATTATGGTAAGCTATATGATTGCTATAAAATCAAAGTCATCTCATCCAAATAACGATTTTCTATTCTTGGATGTTGATAGTTACACAAATAGGAGGACGATTACTCGTCCAGCTGCCATACGTTTTAGGGAATACCTACCAGTCCTTGGATGTGAAGGAATACCTCACATACCACCCGAAAACGCACTGGACATACCTCCGTGGGCACCTGAAGTACCAGTTATCCAGCGACGATATCTAATAGCTAGAAACAACCTAAAAGAAAAAATTCTCCTGAACTGGCAAGAAAAATGGCAGCAAATTGACACTCACCTGTCCGTCATTAAGCCAGATGTGCGCACACCTCTCCTATGTCTAGACTTCCCTAGAAACGAACAAACCAGGTTACACCGGTTACGTCTGGGACACACTGCACTAACTCACCAGCACCTCCTAAAGGGCGAAAGGAACCCAACGTGTACCATATGCGACGTCAGACAAACAGTATCACATATTATCCTCGACTGCCCTATGTACCATATAGAGAGGCAACAACATAACCTGCAAGAAAACTTAAGGAACAATCTAGTCGAGTTGGATTCAACAGTTAACACCCTAAATTTTTTAAAAGCAATAGGGGTATATAAAAAATTGTAACAGGAGAAATATACATATACTTATATGTACATTATCTGTTGTAGTAAAAACTGCCTTTGCTCGAATGAATATTAGCTAAAAGCGCTAATAGCCTTAGTAGCTGATGCGCTGAGGAAGGGTTTTTAGTGGGTATGCCTGATAAAGGAGAATCCCACACTACCACCTCGCGGTGGTGTCCATAGAGGATTTTTCCTCCTCGTAAAAAAAAATACCCTTCCGAAGGATACACCTTGTCGTGGTGGAGGGGCTTAGTAGCCACTGTTGCCAGCAGTGGTGAAGCTAAGTATCCTGACCCTCGTTAGTCTTTGTCCTATTAATTGTACTGTTCTTTCTGTCTTTTGTTCTGTGTTTCGGGGACCTGACCTAATAAAGGCGAAGTCAAGGTGTAATGCGAACCGTGCCGAGGAATGAATGGCCATACGAGACATGGTCTTGAACAGTGTCCTCTGGATACTTGGCGACCTCCAGTTGTAATGCAGCCTTCTGCTCTTAAGGGCGCACTAGCAGTAGTGACTTTTATTTCGTCCCATGCTCGTGGGAACAATATGAATAGTATTAATGTTCAAGAGGATCCATCTTCTGAAATGGGAACGGTTGAAGGTCCGTCTCAAAACCCAAGAAACGGGAACGGGACTTCCCATTCGAAAACAAATTTACCACTTGATGCAGGGAATTTTCCATCATTAACTGTAACTGATCCAGTTAGTGAGACGGCGGAGTCCAGTCCCCAATTCCTAATGGTCAAAAGGAAAGAAGGGAACTTTACTGATGTAAGTCCCTTTCTAATATCAAATGTTATGTATGGTTTGTTAGGTAAAGTGCAAAATATCAAAAAAGTCAGAGGTGAACTGTTAGTGGAGACCACAAGTGAAAAGCAATCTAAAGCTTAATGAAGCTAACTAGATTTTCTACTTTCGATGTTACTGTAACACTGCACTCCACGTTAAATATTTCCAAGGGTGTGATCTTCTGTAGAGACCTTCTAAACTGCTCTATAGAGGAAACAGCTGAAGATTTGCAAGAACAAGGAGTTATAGCAGTCCGGAGGATAAAAACCAGAGTAAATGGTGAACTTGTGGATTCACCAAATCATGTTTTAACTTTTAATACAACTAATCTTCCAAAAACGATAACGGCCTCCTTCAAAAAGTCAAGATCTTCAAATCGATAAACGAGTTGCGACAATCTGCAAGACCAGCAATCCTGATTGCATTGCGCTGCAATCGAAACACATTTAGGCTCTGTGGACTATGACTCCATACCAATATAGCATATAGTAGAGTACTTTGTATTAACAAAAAGTAAGCTGTTCTAATTACTTCTGGGGACCTATTACTTTTTAAACTTCTAAGTAAAAATAAATATTTATTTAATGTAATTGTAACTAGGTTAACATGATAATCAAAATTTAAATGCCAATGTATACCACAACCCAAGAATAGTACTTTGGTGGTAAAATATACACTAATTTTGTTTAATGATAAATGCATGACCATCGTTTTTGATTCATTGAGCGTTAGTTGGTTATGTCCACACCAGTTTTTAATAATATCAATAATTTTCACAGCATTATTGTTAACAATGTTGAAATCAGAACCAGTTGAAGGTTGCGTTGCATCATCGGCATACAGGATACAGCTAATGTTAGTTGGAAGATACCTTGGCATGTCATTAATGTAAATTAAAAATAACAAGGGTCCCAATGTAGACCCCTGTGGCACGCCGTGTTTAACAGGTAGTTTGTCAGAAAGGATATTGTTATACAGCACACATTGATGTCTGTTTCTTAACTAACTGTATCAACAAAATTAGTGAAATGAATATTACAATCTACACAATTTTTTGAAAACATAAAATCCCTATTACAATTTGCAAATTTAGCAAAAAACTTATTCATTCTCGACATTGTTAACGGACGAAATACTTTAGTTACATAAGAATCGATTTTGGACCCTATGAGGTTTTGATGTGTTAATTGTAGACCTAGATGGTCAGATAAACCTAAGTTAACAGTATTTATAGTATAATGGTTTTTGGAAAAGTTGATAAAAATATTATCCAAACAATTTTCATATCTTGTTGGAGTGAAAACCGTTTAAATATAACCATTAGCATTTAAATGGTCACATATAATCTGTAAACGAGTGTCATTACCGAAACGAATATTAAAATCACCCAACAAAATAACATTATAGTGAACTAACTCTGGGTTTTAAAATTACCCAGAGGTGATCTATAAATTCTTACAATAATTACATTAGCATTTATCTGTATACAACAAATTTCAAAATGAAGTTCGACAGATCAGTCATTAATAAATTTTAATGGTTTAGCTGAGATGCCAGATTTAACAAAGATTAAAACACCACCATGGATTGAAGCAAACCTGCAGTAATAGGATTTTACAGTCCATTCTCAAGGCTTAAGCGAATTCACAGTATTTGGGTCGGTAAACCAATGTTCACTAATACAGACACTGTTAAAATTTTTATTTTGGAGAAATGCATCAAGTTCATTAAGTTTATTTGTCAAACTTTGGATATTAATATAAAAAACCGAGAATTCCTTGTTAATTTGAGATATAGAAGTTTCTTTAGTTTTTTTAGTCGTTAGTTGTTCAATAGTGTTTTTGTGCGTCGGAAAAAAAACCGATTTACATAACTACCGATTGGCCAGATAGACGGATCCATAATCTTTTCTAAATTCTAATAATGAACTGACACTCTAAAAGATGAATAATAAGTAAGATGTTTTGACTGAAGTTTTTCATAGTCAATATAGTGAAACATTGGTTTAAGGTATGTCAGAGGTATTTGGGTCTAACTTATAGACATGCAAATGTGTGATTGTTCTGAAAACACAAATTAGTCATTAAATAACATGCTGCTTCCAACTCTTTAGCAACACATAAGCTTGAAACTGGTCACAATATTGATTCTAACAAAATTAAATTAATTGCATCAGCATAGAGATGCCATTGAAATTGAGAAACGTCCCTTGGCTTTAAACAAACGTGATGATGGTTGGAATATCACCAATATAGAAACCTGTAATACGACAAATTAAAATAAATAATAATAATAACCATCTAACACTATCCATCACTCATCTAAACCCTTTCCAAACCAGTGCCTTAAATATAGTACTTACAACCCGCAGCAGAACAAAAATATTAAGATCTAGTGCTAATCAAATGACTTCACATAGATTGTCAATAAATATTATTTTATAATCTTGATAAAGGTAGTAAAGGTAGTAAAGTAAAGTAAAATCATTTTTGCAAGATAAATGAAAATTTTTCTGCTTTATTTTGGAAATACATTTTAAAACAAAAATAGGTTTGTGTTCTGCAACTAACTGATTTGTGTTTATTTGATAAATGCTTTATTTATACATCTTAAAATAAAGAATTAAAATAAAAATTTAAAAAAATAAAACACTAATTTTATAATAATTGCTCAAAGTGGCCCCCATTTACTTGAATGCAAGCATTCGCCGACGTATTACAGACATTCTCGTTGATCGTAATATCCATGGAATACTTACGATTCCAGAGATAGTCTCTAGTTATTGTTGGAACTGAATAGACCTTTTCTTTAACAACACCCCAGTCAAAGAAATCTAAGGAATTGTGATCCGGTGGTCTAGGCGGCCAGCCTATGGGATCATCGTTACCTCGTCCAATCCACCGGTTAGGGAACTGCGTGTGCAGATATTGCCTCACAGGTAATCCAAAATGTGGTGGGGCACCATCGTACATAAAGATTGTCTCAGTTTTAACATTAGTGGCACATCTTCTAGACGTTCCCACAAGCTATTCCGTAAAAACTCCAAATGCGCAGCGCTGTCTGGCCGGTTGGGTAGCATAAAGGGACAATAATAAATTCTTCAACAATTCCTGCCCAAAAATTTATGCTGTATTTATGTTGAAAGCAACCTTCTTGAATTACATTAGGATTCTCATCGCCCAATTGTGTAAATTATGGGAATTAAAGATGGCATCTCTAGTAATACATGTTTCGTCCGTAAAAACAATGCGAGCAAAAACCTGAGGATCTTCAATGAAATTGACAATATTCTCGTCTAAGTAATAAACCTGTCGGTAAAAGTTATTGAACTTTTTGGATGTGGTGCGGTTTTAACAATTGTTCAGTAAGTGTTCGCTGAACATCATTTTTAGAAATATTCAATTGAAAAGCGACGCATCGAGTGTTCGTAGATGAATTAACCTGAACAATTTCCAACGTGCGCACTTCTACCTGAATAGTTATAATGTGATGCTGACGTCGAGAATTTGGCTTCCTTTGCAAAAAAACTGCCTATTTCAGAAAGGTGATGGTTAATGGAATCAAACGTGGTATGGTGCGGTTGTTGTCTGTTTGGAAATGTTTCTAAATATCTTCTTGCTGCAGCTCGAGAATCACAGTCCTAGTTTAGTCGTACTTGCACAAAAAGTTAAGTTTTGGAGTAAGTTTATTGATAAATTCGGATATTGGCGGAACACCTAGTTCGTAGTGAATTTGGGTGTTACGCACAAACCACGGGCATTTTATTGAGATTCGGAGCGCTTTATTTTGCATTATATGCAGTTTTTTAAATTGGCCGTTGTCGTATTACACCATTATGGAAGACGTAGATGAGTATTGATTTATAGATGAAAACAGAGCATTCTGTTCTAAGATGTGGGTTGCGATTCACTATTGGGTATAGCATACCTAACCTGGTGTGGCATTCGTTGAGTTTATGGTTGGTGTGTAATCCCCAATTTAGTCGAGAGTCCAAGTATCCACTTAGTGAATTGTTAGGGTTCCATTTTATCTCATAGTTGTATATTTTAATAGTTGGCAGTTGCATCGTTTAAGAGTGAACATTTTCGCTTGAGGTTTGCATGCGTTTATTTTAATTTTCCACTTGTTGAACCAACCTGACGTTAAGTTAAGAGAATGTTGCAGGTGCTCAATGGCTGCTTCAGCACAGTAGCTCTGACTTATAATCGCCGTGTCATCGGCATACAAGGCAAGTGATGAGTTATTAATTTAAGTCGTGGAACGCTCTTTCCATGGATCTAAGAAGATACTGGCAGTATATTTCTTATCTTCGAATCCTTTTTCGATTATTAAGCTTATCTTGAGCAGTTGGAGGGTGGTTGAGTGAGATGGGCACAACCCAAATTGATGTGGCGAAATTATGTCGTTTTCCAGTATTGTTTCTTGGATTCTGGCGAGTATACTTTTTCAAGGAGTTTGGCTAAAGATGTTAACACGCTAATGGGACCATAACTATCTGGGTTGTGCTTTGGTTTGACAGATTTGTAGATAGGGAGTGTAATTGCAGTTCTCCATTGAGTCGGGTAGTATCCCAGTCTTAGAGAAGCATTACAACTGGTAGTTAAATATGCTTTACGGTTGAGCAATCGTGTTATGTAAGACATTAGCTCTTGAGCCGTTGCTGGTACTATTGTTGACATCTCTGGTAGGTATAAGTTTTCAATTGCATTTGAAACTTGTTCAAGGTTTTCGTCAAATCCTCATATGTTAGGTGAGAACACCTGCTCGAGATGGGTTACTGTTAGGTTTACTTTGTCAATGTCAGATGAATAAGTATTATTATTATCTACCAGAGGATAAATGACATTCTGTTTTCGACAATTAACTAGTTTTGTTTTGTCTTGAAGACAGCCTACTACTAAAGGAATTATCAAATAAGCACAGATCATTTAAAATTTTCCGTCGATTTTAGAAGAAAAATTTAAGAGACAAAGTTCATTTATTTTAAAATACGTTACCAAAATAAAGCGGAAAAATTCAAACTTACTTTGCAAAAATAATTTTTTTAAGGGTGAAGGTTGACGCCACTGCTGAACGGATAGTTCTAGTCCATACGATTTTTTTAAATTTCTAATTTTGACGTGTATAAGATAGGTCTACTGTATAAAAATTAATAAAAAACTTTCATAATTTACGGAGATAAAGTGATTTTGCTACTTTTTAAATTGAATTTTGAGAGCTTATAACTTTTTAGGGGTGCATTTTGTGATACAATTTAAAGAGGGAAAAAGTCCTAATTTGGTCCTGGGAACTCACTGTTGAAGTTTGTCGGTGATTTTCCCGGACACCCTGTATCCAACTATATTTTTGAATTTTGATTATTTTTAATGGACGCACGATCATACTAGCCACCTTGGGGCGCAAAAATAATATTATGATGTATATATATATATATATATATATATATATATATATATATATATATATATATATATATATATATATATATATCGTACATGTTTGTAATAAACGAATTCCGATGGAAATTATATGTGATAAAATTTTTTTAAATACATACAAAAAAATTTTTTCTTGAGATAGAAAGTAACTCTGTAACGGTTTGAACATTTTTAATATTCTTTCGATTACAACGCTAACACACTAACCATCTCATTTTACTGTATCCCAACAGTTCTTGGTATTCAACATTAACAAACTCACAAAATTCTTTTAATTGTTCCACTCGAACTGGATAAGTCACAGATCTTCTCAATAATGGCTTCGAATTCACCAGGCAAGCAGTCTGCTAATGTTTGGATTCAGTTATGAAGGATATGAGCATCACAGTTCACTCCAACTAAAGATCTTTTAAGTAACTGCTGAACTTTATGAAAGACGTGGCCATACCTTGCTGCTCCTTCAAAATTGCAATTTGTTTTTTTTTGTGCACATTGTGCTGTTAATCCATATTTGTCAACCGTTTTAATTATATGTTGGCATATAATAATTGCAGTTTTACCTGGAAGATCTTATACGTCCAAAAGTTGCACTTGAATGCGCTTGTCTTTCATAAAATATCTTATGAGTATAGGACTAATTCTTACGCTCCCATAATTTGAACAATCGGTATAGATTGTTACAAAATTGACTATTTCAAGATCATTTGGTATGGAGTTTAATGATTCTCTTTGTAAAATGTTACATACACTACTTTCAGATTTGGTTCTATCACATCCAAATTTTTGTTGGATACAACTTTTTATTACCTTACTAGTGCAATCCATAGAACATAAGCACTTTACATCACTATCTGAGGTTGGGTTCTGAATAAATGGATATTCACTTTCTAAATCTTTAATTGTATGCTTTATTTTCGACCATTTTCTGATTTTCTACCGTGCTACATACACACTACACTATAACGGTTATTTATTTAAAAACAGATAATTATTAACACTTAACCTTCACTAACGAAATATTTACACTATATTTGTTTACATGCACTGGTATATTTATTTTCCACGTACAAAATACCGTCGTAAGTAAATTCTTTTCACACTGGACTTTATACTTAATACTGCCTCAGAAGAAGCGTGCTATGGAAAATGGTAGACACATCAAAAATGGTTTTTACCAATGTCGGTACTGACATATTTTTTTAATTTTATTTAATAGTTTAAGAGTTACATCTTACTACAATGTATGCATTTCACAGAAATTCTGTAAAAACGAATTGTTTTAATGCCACACTGCTGATTGTTCTAATAGATGCCCACTTCAAGTATATTCAGTTCATCATTTTAAAGGTTAATTTCTTGTACAGGGTGTCCCAACGATAGAGTAAAGTAAGTTTATGCTTAACTAGAATTATTTGTGTAAATATTGTATGGACCATGGGGTAGAGGTAAGAAGTGTGCATTTTTTTAAAATATTGGAAGTTATACAGGGTGTGCCAGAAAAGCAGGACGTGAAAAAGTATGATTTTTTTAAATAGAACACCCCGTATTTGATTTTAGTTTTTAATTCTACGTGTCCATACAAACATATTTTGTCATACAAAAGATTGGCTGAAAGTTTTTAGTTCTTGAGATATTCGCGTTTAAAGATTATTATGGTCATTTTCGTGGGGTTGATGAATGGGCAATTGTTCCGTTATTTCACAATAAAAAAAATTGATATTTCGTGCGAAAAATGAGTGATATTATACTAACGTTTAGACCGAGTAGTATTTCTAATTTTCTCAACAGGGTGTTTGTTATAACCATTCAAATTTGAAAATTCTCAAATTAAAAAAAATCAGTTTTTTTTAATTGCACACCCTATATATTTTTATTTCATTTTATTCGGGATTAAAAAATCTATCATTTTTGTCAAATAATTTTTCTCACTAGCTACGTTACATACGATACTATAACATTATTGTGGATCGTGGTAGCCATGGAAAACAATTGCGACGAAATAAAACAAACCACCTAAGCGAGAATATTAACAGTTTTTATTAATGAGAAACAGTAATTCAATAATTATTCAACATTGCGTCTTAGTAAATGCTCAAATAGACGGCCTTCTTGCTGAATACACATATTGAGCCTTTTTCTCATGTTCTGTCTCACTTCGGATAACATAAGAGGGGTCACTGTGCGACAAGCTTCGCGAATTCTATTTTTCATGTCCTCCCTTGTTGTAGGTTTAATAATATACACCCGATCTTTTATGTATCCCCATAGGAAAAAATCCAGTGGAGTTAAATCGCATCACGTGGGTGGCCATAATATAAAGCCATTACGTCCTATCCATTTCTCCGGGTATTGCTGGTTCAAGAATTTCCTTACGTCCCGATAAAAATGTGGAGGTGCACCATCCTGTTGCAACCACATATTTAGTCGTCCTTCTAAATTGATATCCTCAAGTAACACAGGCAATTCTTCACGTAAGAAATGCAAATAGCTGCGGCCCGTTAATGGATCATCAAAAAAATAGGGACCGATAATTTGGTCATTAAGTATACCACACCACACATTTAGTGACCAATAATTTTAGTTTTGAACTTCTCGTTGCCAAAATGGATTATCAATGGCGTAATAGTGCATATTATGCCGATTTACAGCCCCATTACTTTTAAACGTCGCCTCATCGGAAAACATTATGGAGCACAAAAGTTGTCATTTAATTGCAGCCGTTGATTAATGATATTGCAGAATTCAATTCGTCTTGCAAAATCCTCTTCTCGCAATTCTTGATGAAGCTCAATGTGATAGGGGTGGTACTTATACTTCAGCGTTGTTCGATTCACGTTTGATTTGGAGGTATCACATATCGTCGCTAATGTTCTAGAACTCACTTGGGGATTTTCTTGAATATTTAATAATATTTCAAGTTCTTTTCTTCATTAGCTGCCCTTTTATTAACAACTTTACGTTTGAAGTATTTAACACTACCGCTAGAATCAAATCTATCCATCAAATTTTCCAAGCCAACAGTAGTAGGTATTCGACGTTCAGGATATTTCATTTTGTAGATTCGTTGTGCCAATAAAGGGTTTTTTTCAGCCTCGCCCAACACGTATATCATATCAATTATTTCATTTGTCGAATAATCCATAATTGATACAAGAATTGATAACAAGTTAAATGCGAAAACGACAAATTTAATATGTGTTTATTTTGACAAGTAGGAAACCTTTGTATCTTAGTAACGCAATTATTATTTTCCATGGCTACCAAGATCCATGCAATGCAATGTTATCGAAAATAAAGTAGCTAGTGTGAAAAAATCGAAATTACTCGAAATCAAAGATAGATATAGGATATATTTGACAAAAATGATAGATTTTTTAATCCCGAATAAAATGAAATAAAAATATATAGGGTGTGCAATTAAAAAAAACTGATTTTTTTTAATTTGAGAATTTTCAAATTTGAATGGTTATAACAAACACCCTGTTGAGAAAATTAGAAATACTACTCGGTCTAAACGTTAGTATAATATCACTCATTTTTCACACGAAATATCAATTTTTTTTCTTGTGAAATAACGGAACAATTGCCCATTCATCAACCCCACGAAAATGACCATAATAATCTTTAAACGCGAGTATCTCAAGAACTAAAACTTTCAGCCAATCTTTTGTATGACAAAATATGTTTGTATGGACACGTAGAATTAAAAACTAAAATCAAATACGGGTGTTCTATTTAAAAAATCATACTTTTTCACGTCCTGCTTTTCTGGCACACCATGTATAACTTCCAATATTTTAAAAAAATGCACACTTCTTACCTCTACCCCATGGTCCATACAATATTTACACAAATAATTCTAGTTAAGCATAAACTTACTTTACTCTATCGTTGGGACACCCTGTACAACTTTGTAGGAATGGATATAAACTATTAAACATTTCTGAAAAGCTCCACTTATGAAATTTTAGATCAACTAAACTTTTTCAATTTTATGGTTCAGTATACGTGTAAACGTCTGAACAATAAAAAGTAAGGGGAAAAAATAACGTTTATAAAGATTAGCTGCAGATACTAGCGGGTTCCGTACATATTTTGAAAAAATGTGATGAAAAATCTTTTGTGTTCGAAGCGGGTACCAAGAAAAACCGCCGAGTACTTCTTAAATTTGATTTCTTTATAAGATCATCACGACCCACAGAGAACAGAAAAAAAAATGCTTACGGACCAAGAAGCAAAGAGTGTTTTCATTGATTTAGATTTAACAAAAGCACAACTCTTTTATATTCCACCATATTTTAATTAAACAGACCTGCTGTCTACCATCTCATGAACTTATTGTTAATACAAATTTGTATATCATTTCTTTGGTGCCTATCAAATTAATTGCTGTACTAACAAGCGCTGTTGTTTGGCAAAATCGAGCACCTTCAACTGTTCGTTTTTGTTGGCCTATAATAATAGAATTTAGCAAGGAATCTCCCGAGAAAACTGCTGAGGATGAAATAAAGAGCCAAATGAATTCTTTGGGCCCACCAATAATTAATAAAGGTGAGAGAGTGCAAGTGAAGCATGAACTATTTCTAACAATGATAGATGGCAAAGTGCCTCAGGTATTAACAAAAACGTCTTCTAGTTCCACATGCACAACATGTGGAGCTACTCCACCGCAAATGAAGGACTTGGCTAAAGTAACTTCTAGGTCTGAAAATGAAAATGCGTGTCAATACGGACTACCTACATTACATGCCTGGATCCGTTGTATGGAGATTACATATTTCCTATAACCTTCCTTTGCAAACATGGTCAGCCACAAGTGAAGAAAAGAAAAGCACTAAAATAAAATTCTGGTACAGAAACGTCTTCGTGAGGAGCTCGGATCATCGACAAAGCACTATAAGTAGGTGGTAATACTAATGATGGTAATACTGCCAGAAGATTTTTTATAATGCGATCATCTCTGCTGAAATAACAGGAGTAGCTTTGATTTAACGACTGTACATCATTTTGCAAGCTGGTTCCTCAGGTATGGTGAAAAATTTGCCAGTTATGATATAGAAACTGCCAGAATTTCAGTAATTACGAATGATACTATATGCCATCTTCAGTTCACAAAATTGTAATTCATGAAGAAATTATCATAAAACATTTTGCATTACTTCCTATTGGTCAACTTGCAGAAGATGCGCAGAAATCCCGTAATAAACATTATAAAAAAATTCGCCTACATCTTGGCAGGGAATACTCTCGATTAGCTACAAACGAGGATGTTTTTCATACTCTGCTTTATACTTCAGATCCGTATATTACCAGCACTAGAAAACCATATAGCAAATATCTGGGGTGGAACGACCTTCCAACCTACAAAATTGAAATTAAAAGCAATGTAATAATATAATTTCAATTTTTTTATGATAACTATGCATCCTCTTTTTTATACGTTCATAACGAAAACAGACAACATTGTAAAAACAGAAAAACAATAATCTATGTCCGAATGACGTTTAAAACTTCATGGAGATAAATACATATTAACCTAAAAAAAAATTCCAAAACTGCGCGGTTCTATAAAAATATCGATAAAACAGCTTCAGCATTTTCAATCACATTTATTTAATTTTTTGGATTTATCTCGCTTTACATTAAAAAACTTTATAAAGAAAATTTATGTGAAATTAAATTTTGTTTAAAAATACGTCAACATTTTTTCTCATAAGATTAATCGTTATTCTATAATGAAAAAATCTACCATAGGAATTTTTTTGCCGCTAAATTACGCGTCATATCAAAAATTGCATTGAACATAGCGTCTATTTTAAAAACGTACCTACGTGCAAAGTAGAAATTGATCGATCAATGGCGAAAGATTAATCTGGCACAAAAGATCAAATTGTTAAGTGCCATAAGTTCAATAATATTAAAAAAATTATTTAAAATTAGGGTATTATTAATTAGTCAAAGAGCGAATCAGACATCACCGTTTCAGAAAGTACCAGCTCGAACACCAATCCAACGAGACTACAGAAACCATTCGAAATCGAGTGAACGAAGAAGACTTTGATAGTATAAATACGGCTACCAGAAGTAAATATTCGAAGACCAAGGCAATGTTCAAGGAAATTCAGCAGAAGAAACTCGAAAAGTTAATGAAGGAAAAGAAAGAATCAACGAACATCAATCGAAAAAACACTGTCATAAACATCTCTAAACGACAGTTGAACGAAAACGAAATTAAGGTTCTGGACAAAGGCTTGAACTATGCGATAACACCTTGGTATACTCCGAAAGTAGATTTAATAACCGCAGTCGAAGAAACAGCTACGAAATTAGATCTTGAAGAAGCCGAAGAATACAGAAGTAAGGTTAGATGAGTCCTAGATTAATCTAGGCGAACTAAGCCTAACCTCTCTAACCTAGAAAGGAGAGCGGTCATTTCCCTTAAGAATTGCCCATCGATCACAATTGTCCCGGCAGACAAAGGAAACGCGACTGTGGTAATGGATATGGACACTTACAACAGTAAGATCCAAGAACTACTGGACGGGGGCGAGTACAAACAAATACCTGACGTTGGCAAAACATAATGGGGAGTTCTCCGATTACCAGACAACTAGAATTACCCCACACTACAGCAAACCTTCGCATCTGTACGGCCTACCAAAGATTCATAAGCAGAGTATTTCTCTGAGACCAATTGTGAGCTCGAGAAATTCACTTTGCCACCCATTAGTACACTATCTGCTAGGTATCATTACACCCTAATCGGGAAAACCGACTCTATGGTGAAGAATACGCAGCACTTCGTGGAAACCATCAGAAACTTCCAACCAAACCACGAAGAAATACTGGTAAGCTTCGACATTGTGAGTCTATTCACAAATGTGCCTACCGATAAGGCACTAACTATAATAAGAGACAAGCTGGAAAAGGATGAAACGTTAGACGAACGCACGCAACTCTCGGTAAACACAATAATGGAACTTTTGACAATATGCATTAGAACTACATATTTCCAGGTAGAAGACAAATTCTACCAACAAGAGTTTGGGATGGCGATGGGTTTCCCACTATCACCCATAGTGAGCAATATATATATATATATATATATATATATATATATATATATATATATATATATATATAGCGATATCCGAATTCACAGGGAAACCAAGGATGTGGCTTAGATACGTGGACGATACTTTCGTAGTTTGGCAACACGGCAAGTTTAAGCTAGATGAATTCCTAGATCATCTAAATAGCCGCGCACCCTCCATAAAATTCACAATGGAATTGGAGTCGGAACAAAAACTGCCATTCCTGGATGTACTTGTATACAGGAATGACAACACATTCACGACAAGTATATACAGGAAACCTACCCACATGGGGAGGTACCTACACTACAACTCCAATCACCACAAAAACGTGAAGTTAGGTGTGGCAAAATGCTTGTACGATAGAGCAAAAACGATATGCTCAAAACAAGAGGACCTGAACAAAGGAAAAGAAAATATCGCTAGAACACTCAAATAAAATGGCTACCTCTATCTAATACCTAACCTAAACAGGGAAAGGGTAACCGAAAAAGAAGAACCTAAATATACAGCGATAATACCATATATACAAGGTACCTCAGACAAACTACGAAGGATAGGCAGCAAATACAAGCTACGCACTGTCTTCAAATCGACCAGAACGCTCAGGGAAATACTAATCAAAACCAAACCATACAATGAAGATCAGAATTCCAAGAAGTTACGGCGCAACATATGCAATAAACTTCTGCGTAACCACGAAAAAAGTTTTATATATGTATATATATATATATATATATATATATATATATATATTGGATTACTCAGTGGCTCAGTGGTAAAGGTGTCAGACTAGTAAGTGAAAGGTACCAAGTTCGAATCTGAGAGTAGTCAAGTGCTTGGGAAAAAACTATATATAACATATGAATTCGACTGAAGTGCAAAAACAGTCCTTCTCAGGATTAAGCCTGATGACGGAAGCTTCCGAAACGTTGCGCTCAATAAGCATAAACTGTGGAAATAGGCCGATCAACTCCACTAATAGCAAACCACAGTTACAAAACACCTATAATACAGAATTATTAATTATGTTTGATAGTTTTATCAATAATTTATGTCCCACTTAAATTTAAGTTTCCCAATTAAGATATAATTTATACAACGTTGATTATTTAGAATGCATAATAATTGATAAAGATAATTGATATCGTGAGTTGAAATGTCTGTGTTTATACTATAGAAATATTTTGGAGTTTAATACAATTATTGTGCATACGTTTTGCAAATAGACCAATTAACATTATTATAATTATGGTTTTATTGTAGTACAATAATGAATATTTGATGTAAGTCAGGAAATGACAAACACATTGTACGCAGTATTAATTCTAACGTATTTAAGCTAAATTGTTTTTCGCAAAGATCATGGCGAGTATAGAGTGCACTCCATCAAATTTTTCGGTTAAACGACTTTTAGAAGTATTAGCGGTTATTTTGTGTTGTGTAATGTTATTTCTAGGACCTGGAATCGGACTTTTGCTGACTATTTATTTATTAATGTATTCCAGTTACAGCATATACGTGTTTCTATATATTGTGTGGATTTTCTTGTTCGATAGGAACACATGCGACGAAGGCGGTAGACGCTTACGATGGATCCGCAAGTCACGTTTTTGGCAGTATTTAATTGATTACTTTCCGATATCACTAGTGGTTTCTCCTGGAGCGCATTTAGATCCCGAAAAAAATTACATGGTTTGTTCATTTCCACATGGAGTGATGCCATTTGCCTCATTCTGTTACTCTGTTATGGACAATGGCGAATTTAATGCATTTGCGCAAAATTTTACAATATATGGTTCTATTCTAAAATTCATTTTTTTCGTGCCATTTTATCGGGAATTAATTTTGTCTCTTGGAATATGTAGCCCAAGTGCGAAATCTATAAGATGGATATTAAGTCAACCAACTCCAAATGTAATGGGAATTATGATTGGGGGTGCTGCAGAAGTAATGGTTTCAAAACCAAATCAATACCATGTAGTATTAAAACATAGGCAAGGATTTGTCAAAATTGCATTAGAAACAGGGGCTTCTCTTATTCCTGTATTTTCATTTGGAGAATCTAGTTTGTACGATGTACTAGACAATCCAAAAGGATCGGTGGTTCGTGCAATACAAGAATGGACAAAGAAATATACCGGATTTGTACCAATATTACCAAGTACACGTGCACTTTTTCAATATCCTTTTGGTCTTATTCCAAAAAGAATTCCAATCACACCAGTCAGTAAGTGAAACAATTGTGTTTAATTTGTAATGGTTTAGTTGTTGCAGTAGGCGTACCAATTGATGTTCAGAAAACTTTAAATCCGACACCAGAAGAAATATCCAAGCTGCATAAAAAATTTATGGATCAACTAGTGGCATTATTTGAGCAGTATAAACATAAATACGTCAATAATCCCGATGAAGTTAAATTAATTATATCTTAACTTTTATGCCTCAAAAAGTTTTTGCTTTAGCGTTAAGAATTTTTAACTATATTATTTTATTTTTGTAGAATTAACAATTTAATAATGTAACGAAACAAAATTTCCGTTACGAGAAATACCTTTTCTAACCGTCGTCACCTAATAAAAAAAACCCAACAAAACCCAGTCCTTGTATATTTTCCATATAACTACCATTCAGATTTATTTGAACGCCCGGTATCTTTAATTTTTAAAATTAATTTAATAAATATTATACAATATAGATATAGTTTTATTAATTGAAATATAAAATGTAACAATTTATTTTAACTGATTGTCATTATAATTATATAAATTTAGATTTTTAAGCTTTAAACATAATAATTTTCCATGTAACAAAATATTCCATGTTCAAAGACAAGTTTCATAATCAATTTTGTAAACGTGATATCATTTGATTGCAATTGACATTTGACATTGATGCAGTATTAATGTAAGAATATACAAGTTGGTTCTGATAGTAACCGGAAATTTTCTAAGAGCCTAATTAATTATTATCGTATTTAATTAAAATTGATTTATCATTTATATGTAGCCCAAGGGCGTAGCCAGGATTTATAACAGGGGGGCAAACCATGGTCCATGGTCGTTCAAAATGTAAAATTTTAGGATAAAAAGAAAAAGCAAATGAAAACAAAACTTTGAGATTTTAATTATACTTAAATTAAACTAATAACAGATAACAAAAAAAAATATGCAGAACAGAAAAATATGTATATTTTAGATTTAATTTTTTGTTTATTAAATTTTAAAAATTATTTAATTTATTTTTGCTCTTCCAGGGGGGGGGGGGCAGTTGCCCCTCCCTGCCCTTAGCTGGCTACGCCCATGATGTAGCCTAGTTAGTTTAATTTACAAATTTACTTTTGGACTTGAGTCGCTAATTTGTTATCGTTCAGCGTTTCTTTCTTTAGTAATACTTTACATTATCATTGATATTATTATCGCTTAATACAT
This sequence comes from Vesta saturnalis, assembly GCA_036346205.1. Classification (NCBI taxonomy): domain Eukaryota; kingdom Metazoa; phylum Arthropoda; class Insecta; order Coleoptera; family Lampyridae; genus Vesta; species Vesta saturnalis. The sequence goes on from JARFJB010000904.1 coordinate 692,390, forward strand.
GATTATTTTTTTTTTTGTGATAAATTCTTAAACCGTGAGTGCAATTTATTTTATTTTTTTAATAAAAACTGATTTGTTTGCTGTTTGTTTTATAAACCTTAGATTCAAATTTTTTTGTAGCTGACCGCATTAAAGAAGAATTTAGTTTCTTGTTTAATTTTCTGCTTCCGTATTTATTTACTTCGAATATCTTTTTTGTTAGCCATTTGTGAACTTTGTTTTATTTTTTTTTTATTAATAAATTACATTTATTTTTATTTCGTGAGCATTTTGTTACGCTATGAGAAGTTTTTATTTGTCTTTTAACAGCGGCTGCTCAATTATCCTTAATTTTCTATTAATCAATAACGTTTTCTTCGCTCCGTTTTGCAACAGCGAGTTGATTATTCTGTTATTAACCGTTTAAATCCGAAGATTTTTTTTTCGCGTTTCGCGGTCCGTTTGCCGCTTAATATCTGATTACAGCAGCACTGATCCGACCACCGCCAAATACCTCTGGAAACTGACGTCTCCACTGAGATCTCCCGTTTTTTGTCATTATCTTCAGCAAGAATCCAGGCCTCCAGGGGAGATGCCACCGCTTACCTGGATTGGCGCCCGAGGGCCATTATTATTTTAAAATTATTTTATATTTTCTTTTTCATGAATAAACTGTATATAATTTTACTAAATCTTATTTTTAAGTAGGGGAGACAACGACTATCCTTGAGCTATCATAGCCGTCCATAGCAACGTAAAAGCGTCACAATACATGAGAATTAATCAGTATTGATAATTGTTATAGAAAATGCAGACTAGTAGGAAAACAAAAATTAATAAAAAAAACGGTTAAAAGTCCGTCAGTTTGACTTTTGGATCAGATCTATCCGCTGTTGTAGCTGCTACAAGGACTAATGCACGGAATTTAAGGGACTTTTCTAAATCTAAATTATTTCGTAAACGATACGGAAGTCAGACTAAGAACACAAGGCTTTGTGTGTTTACCTAACAAGTAATTGTCGAACAGTAAGATAAATATACATATATATATATATATATATATATATATATATATATATACATACATATATATTTTATATTTTTTCTCCGGGTGTTGTCTCGGGTCTGCTTCTATTTTCTGAGACCCGTCAGTATAAAAGCGACGTTTCGGCAAAGTCCGACCACCATCGTCAGGTTCTTTCCAAATATTTCTTTTGGACAGTTAACGATATGGTTAAACGGGGTGAACCATTAGATTTTGGCTAGTACATGTCTCGAAAACTATCTGAACTACGATATTGAAATTTGGTAATTATAAACAGTGGGCAGTATTACTCATTTTAAGCAAGCAGCCACTTTGTTGCAACGTCACATTTCAGGTAACGTGGTATCATTTTCAAAACTTTTAATGGGACACCTTGTACATTTTGCCATTTCTGTAAAGGTTACTCTTATGCTAATTCGGCGATATTTAATTGTTTTTTTTTGTTGGTACTTAGCAGTGATAAACAAATTTTTATTAAAGTTTTTTATTTCAATAATAAAGAGTGCATAGGAGCGAAAAACGTACCCTGGCAACAGAACAGATTTGGTAGTTGTCAAAAGCTGTCATTGTTAGTAAGCAATCGTTCACTGTATTATTCTTAAGCCTAAAATCAGAGCAGCTTGCCAATCTGTTACACCGGAAATGATTCAAGCAGTACGCACAAGAAATTTACTTAGAAAATTTGAATGTTGCATTAATGAAGGTGGAAATCAATTTGAGCATAAACTGTGATAAAAGTGTTATTTTCCAATTATTTTATTTCTATCGTTATTCAAATAAAAAACCTTAATAAAAATTTGTTTATCACTGCTAAGTAACTACAAAACCAAAAAACAAAAGATAAATAGATATCGCCGAATTAGCATAAGAGTGATTAACAGAAGTGGAAAAATATACAGGGTGTCCTACTAAAGATTTTGAAAATGATACCACGTGACCCGAAATGTGACGTTGCAACAAAGTGGGTGCTTGCTTAAAACGAGTAATACTACCCACTGTTTATAATTACCAAATTGCAATATCGCAGTTCAGATAGTTTTCGATATATACACTGGCCAAAACCTCATGGCCACCCTGTATGAACCCTATGCCTATTGTAATATAGTGTACCTTAGAAAAGGCAAACATGCAATCCCTACAGGTTTAGTACTTAACTAATAAAAGAAAGCGTAATAAATGAAATAGCAGTTCTTTCGTGCTTTCAGCACTGTAGTTAAACTGCCTTTTCTTTGGATTTTCTTGATGAAAAATGTGTTCTGGAAATTTCGTTTGTTGTGGAAAAAGAAGTTGAATCTACTTTTAATAATGTGAGAACAGGAATGTGCGACATAGAGGTATTAGGGAAGGTACTTTTTCGGCCAAGGAGGGTAATAACATGTATACAGGGTGTTTCGAAATTACACGCAAAAATTTGAGAGGGTATATCTTACGTGAAAATGAGAACAAAATTTCTTGTAAACACGGGTCCGAAAACGCTTTTTCAGAGAGCTAGAGACCTTTGAAGGTGGCTTTCAAAAACTGGTTGTCGGTTCATAGCTCCGGAACGAATCCAGCTATCGCAACCAATTCTGGGAAATACGTTTCTGTCAGTAAAGCCAATTATCTGAAACTACTGAGCAAAGTTAACACTTCGAGTTTTTGTTATTTTGACACTAGATTACGATTCATTCATAACTATTACATGAGAAAGGTACTCTTAATAAAAGTCGCTGAATATCACCAATGTTTCAGAAATGAGCAAAAAACAAATAACGAAGGGTAAACAATGGGTCGAAGTGTAAGACAAAGTGAAACAAACATTTTAAATACGCTTCTTAAGTAAAAGAAAGAAAAATTCTTCTATGATTTAGGTTTTATTCCAATAATAAATTAAGTTCATTAAAAGTTCTTTTGCTGTAACAAGCAAACAGTAATCAGTAAAATTGTTATAATTTATAAAAAATGACCACCACCAAATTCTTCTGACTCTTCTCATCATCGAATATCTTACCCGAAGGAAGATACCACATGTGTTTCTAATTTGCTCACAGCCCATAATTCTCGGTCTTAATTCGTTTACGTTTGGTACCGGTCTTTCATAAACGATCGTTGCTAGATATCCCCATAGGTAATAATCTGGTGACCTTAATGGCCATGACTGTGGCCATCTTGTCCAATTCATCTTTGATCAAATCTATGATTAAGATCATTTCTTGCGTATAATCTGAAATAAGGAGGAGCCCTGTTATCCATTAGCCACAAGTTATTTCTTAGTACAAAGGGAACGTTTTTTAGTAAATCAGGTATCATTTCGACGAAAATAATGATAGCTTTTCCCATTTAAGGTAGATGGTAGAAAAAATGCTCTACAGTAACAGCCCATACATTTCAATGAAATTGTCGTTGATGACGGGATTCAAGAAACGCATGGGGATTCCTCAGCCCAAACATGCGTATTATGAAAATTGACAATACCATCTCTTCTAAAACCTGCCTTATCAGTAAATAACACAACATTTTTGAACTGACGACTTTCGCGACATTTTTGAATAAACCATTAAGAAAATTCTAACCGGGGAACGTAATCCGTAAGCGGGTAATGCCTATTGAATTCTGATGGGTGGTAAAGTACGCGGAAAGGAACAACAGGAAAGGAAGAGCAAAGGGGAGGATAATAGGGGGAATAAAAGGAAAATGGTTGGAAAAGAAAGTGCAACAAAGAAGAGGTATGGTAGAAAGGAACATACAGCGAGGAAAATAAAAATAAAAATAGTACCGGTATACAGTAGAAAGATGAAAGAGACAAGGGAAAACCTAGAGGAGTTGATAGAACAGAGGGGGAATGGATGATAATAATAGGAGGGGATTTTAACGGTAGAATAGGGGAAGAAGGGGGATTACAAGAGAAGAAAGGGACGGGAAAGAGACAGACAAAAGATAAAGTGTTAAATAATGAAGGAAAAGAACTGCTAGAAGTGTGCAACGAAATGGGGTGGGAAATAATGAATAGGAATAGTGAGCAAAGAGATAGAGGAGAGTATACATACATAGGAGTAAGGAGAGAACCAATAATAGACTATATAATAACGAATTCAGGGGTGGGGGATAAGGTGAAGACATGTAGGATAGAGGAGAGCGTCGAATCGGATCATCAGTCCTTGGAAATGATAATGGAAAAGAAGAAGGTATGGAGAGAAAAGAATATAAAGAGGTACAAAGAGAAAATGAAAAGACAATATGGGAAGGGAAAGGAGTACAAGAAAGTGTGGAGGAAATGAGAGAGAGAATGCAGGAAACAACAGAGAAAGTCAAGCTTAAAAGATGGAAGGGAAAGAAAACGGGTTGGAAGCAATGGTGGCAGAGAGAATGCAAGGAGGCAAAGAAGAAAGCAAGAAGAATACTAAGACAGAGGAAGACAGGGAAAGTAGGAAAACAGGAATACAAAGAAGCAGTACAGAAATACAAGAAAATATGCGGGAGTAAAAAGTAAGAAAATAAAAAGAAAAATGAAGAACAGATTAGTAATATAAAAAGTGAAGAGGGCGTATGGAAATATCTAAAAAAGAAAAGAGGAGAAGATGGACACAAGCAGGAATACAAATACACGAATGGGAGAGATGTTTCAGGAGCGAACTGGAGAGGGAGAATATACAGAAAGGAGAAGGAATACAAAGTAAGAAGACATATGAAATATATGAAGAAGGAGAATGAATAAAAGAAGAGGCAGTAGTAGAAGCAATTCAGAAGGTGGAAAAAGGTAAAGCGGCAGGAGAAGACGGGATACAAGGTGAGGAGTGGATATATGGAAGAGAAAAGGTAGCATAGGGATGGCGGAAATAGTAAATAAAATATAGGGAGGGGAAGGATTCCCGGACAGGTGGAGAGAAGGATATATATGCCCGTTGTACAAAAAATGGAACAAAACGCAGGTGTCAAATTACAGGGGAACATCACTGCTTAACACGGCATACAAAATATACGCGACTATACTGGAAGACAGGTTGAAGAACGAAACAGAAGAAAATATTCTGATACCAGATGGACAGGCAGGATTCAGGAAAGGGAGAAGTACAATATATAATGTATACATACTACAACACATGGCAAATAAGGAATTAGAAAAGAAAATTGGGAAAATGGTAGCGGTGTTTATAGACTAATAGAAAGAATGGGAGAAATATACGAAGAAACGAGGAGTAGGGTGAGGGTGAATGGGGAATTAAGTGAAGGATTTGTAACAAGGAAGGGATTAAGGCAAGGATGCCCACTGGGTCCAAATCTGTTCGCGGTATACATAGAACTCCTAGAGGAGACATTAAGGGGGCAACAAGGAGGCGTGGTGGTGGGGAACAGGAAAGTGTGGTAGCTGGCATACGCTGATGACAGTGCTAATAGCGATGCAAGAAAAGGAATGAAGGGGATGCCTAAAACGATGGAAAGATATTTGAAAAGAAAAAATTTGGAAGTAAATGGGAACAAAACTAAGGTAATGGTATTGAGAAAAGGGGGGAGGAAAAAGGAAACAGGAGGAGTGGAAATGGAGGGGAGATGAGATACAGCAGATAAAGGAATTCATCTACTTAGAATACACGATGAGAGAAGACCGTAAAGACGGGGAGCATATCAAAGTACGAATGAGGAAAGGAAATAAATTAATAGGGCAAGTGTGAAGCGGAATGGACTTAAGGAAAAGCAAATTATCATTTGAAAAACTAATAAAAAGTATGGTGCTGTACGGGACGGAAGTGTGGGGGTGGAAAGAGTATAAAGACATAGAGGGATTGCAAGAAAAATACTGGGAGTGGGTACTGGGAGTGGAACGAGGGTGGTAAAGTACGCGGAAAGGAACAACAGGAAAGGAAGAGCAAAGGGGAGGATAATAGGGGGAATAAAAGGAAAATGGTTGGAAAAGAAAGTGCAACAAAGAAGAGGTATGGTAGAAAGGAACATACAGTGAGGAAAATAAAAATAAAAATAGTACCGGTATACAGTAGAAAGATGAAAGAGACAAGGGAAAACCTAGAGGAGTTGATAGAACAGAGGGGGAATGGATGATAATAATAGGAGGGGATTTTAACGGTAGAATAGGGGAAGAAGGGTGATTACAAGAGAAGAAAGGGACGGAAGGAAAGGAAATAAATTAATAGGGCAAGTGTGAAGCGGAATGGACTTAAGGAAAAGCAAATTATCATTTGAAAAACTAATAAAAAGTATGGTGCTGTACGGGACGGAAGTGTGGGGGTGGAAAGAGTATAAAGACATAGAGGGATTGCAAGAAAAATACTGGGAGTGGGTACTGGGAGTGGAACGAGGAACACATATACATCATCAGAAAGGAGGTGCAAGTAGAAAAAATAAGGGCGGAGGCGGGAAAAATAGCATTGAAGTTCGAGGAGGAAATGAATAGAAGACCGGAGTGCAAGATATTACAAGAATGCTGGAAGGAAATAAAAGAAGGAATAATAAAGTATGGACACGAAACCAGAAAAGATTATTACGAAAGAAATCTGTAAGCGAAAGAAGAAGTGGAGAGATTGAGAATCGAAGGAGTGAGTGTGACAGAGGACATAATTAGAAGGGATGGGATGTCCAAAGCAGGAAAGATGGACGAAGGTGAAAGAAGGAAAATATAATATACACTACAGGAATATTAAGAGAGAAGGGACATGGGAATATTTGAACGGCAAAGGGAGGAAGGAAAGAAAGAAAATGATGAATTGGAGGAGGGACGAAGACAGATAGTGTAGGTTGTGTGGATAAGAGATGGAGACGATCAACCATATGTTGAAAGAATGCAGGGAGTTAAAGGAAGAGGAGATACTGGGGGAGAGAAGGGGGTGAATTTGGTGGAAGAAATATGGAAAAGAAGAAGACAGTTAAGAAGAGAGGAGAGAAGAGGGAGGAACGCAGTGCAGTTGAAGTAAGGAAAGGAGAGACAGTAGATAGACAATTGTAAACAGTGTACACAATTAACTTTGAAATATTTTTGTAACTAAGCAAATCAAGATTTATGCATGTATGCTATATTCGTTGAACGTAATACGTCTTCAATAACTGTTCGTTAAGTACTCGTCATACTGTTGAATTTGACGAGTCCACTCGCGTACTGGAACGTGGATTTTTTTATATTGCACGTAAGACAGCTTCTTCATATTGGGGTGTTGTTTCCGTTCGTGATCTTCTCAGGTTAGCAACGGATACAATAAATGAACCTATCAAATTGATTAGACAAAATACATAGTGTAACTTAATAAATACCTGTTCCCCGTACCTATGATCGATACTTTTACAAGCTTTTCTATCAGAGATGAGGCGATTTGGAAAGGCATCCCGATACAACTTCCTTGCTTCATGCGCACACGCACACGCACACGCACACGCACACGCACACGCACACGCACATGCACACGCACACGCACACGCACACGCATACGCGCACACACGCACGTGCACGCTCACGCTCACGCTCACACTCACACGCGCACGCACACGCACACGCACACGCACACGCATACGCACACGCACACTCACACGCACACGCACACGCACACGCACACGCACACGCACACTTACACGCACACGCACACGCACACGCACACGAACACGACACACACACACACACACACGCATACGCACACGCACACGCGCGCTCACGCAAGACTTTGACACATTGGGATACATTGCAGCCAACCTTCTTACGTTACCTTTACGTTAGCATGAAAGTGTGCTGGAGCACCATCTAGCTGTAACCACAATTTTGCTCAAATATTGAGAGGAATATTCTTCAACAGTTCTGGCAACTCCTCCATTAAAAATCGGCGAAATTCTAGTCCCGTTTAAATTACCATGAAAAGTATGACCCTATTACTTGATCCCCATCAATCCCGCCCCATACGTTAACAGACCATCAGTGCTGGCCATCGAGTGTATAGAAATAATGAGGGTTTTCATCATTATAATAATGAAAATTGTGTCTGTTATCTACGCCGTTATTATGAAACGTAGATTCGTCAGAAAATGGTACAAAATTTAAAGATTCTTTTTGTGCGAATTTATCCATAACCCACAAACAAAACTCCACTCATTGATAATGTTCCGTGTCAAAAAGGGCTTGACGTAATTGGGTATGGCGTAGATGAAACTTGTAAATCTCCAATATTCTTTGAATGCTACTTCTACTAATTCCAGTTTCGAAACTTATTTTACGTTGACTTACGTGTGGATTTTCGATTACAGAGGGTAATACTTGAAATTCATTTCATATGCCATGCTTACGGTTCTGCGAAAATCTCGAATTAGTCGTTCAACAACAGCCTTATTCGGATGATTTCGCTTAGGATATGTTTGTGCGTACACTCTGGATGCTAATACAAGCAATTCTCTTGGCATTCACCAATTACTAAAATCATGTCGATTCTTTCTTGAACTGAATACACCTTTATACTGAAGTTCATTTTCTGCAAAAATCAGCACGACAAATTAATATTAAATTAAATGACAGTTGTTAAATCAAATCGAAGGCCATTAAAATGTTATAGCATAATGATGAACCATTTAAATTTATTAAGGTAATCTAGTTTAAAGGTGATAAAATTTGACCTGAATTTTTTTTCACCGTGTATGTTTTTTTTAATTCATAGTGTATATTAAATGAAACACGGGATTTATGTTTCACTTAACAATATTTGTGAAACGAGGGTAAAACAAATATTCAACCGTTTTTTGTGGTGGGGAACCCTGCATATACATGGTGATCAAATTCAAGTGTGCTAACTTTTTTATTATTGAAACTACGAGGTCGATTAAATTGGAGACGTAGTAGTATTTCTTCCACTGATTAATGTGGTGGTTACAAAAAAACAATTGAACATCTCGTTTCCGAGTTACTTTAAAAAAATGTAGTTTTTTTTAATGGTATACCCTGTATATTTATACCCTAACCCCTAATAATCTAAAATAAAAACAAAACAAAACGAATCAATTGATTTATTTTTTATTAAAATTGTTAGAAAAGCTTAAACTAATGTTCGAATACATCTCTTCCTTACTCAATACATTTTTGGGAACACTTAAATACTCTTCTTGTAGCCTTTAAAACCGTACGTCCATCTATGCTACGTATGATAATAGTTATCGCTAGATTTATTGGTTGTATGGTTTCGCATAGCATCCTAGATGATTTAGAAATAAAAATAGCTAAACAAAATTAAATGACGTATACTTTAGTACTAAATAATAAATATAGCGTATTTTGTTTAATGTTTCATTTTTATTTAAATTTTACGGTATCCTATAGACGAAAAGTGAAATACACTAATATCGCCTTTATTTTTGGTTTTAGGCTGAAATTCATGGTAATCTTTTATGTTAAGAAAAGCGTTGGCAATCAATTAGAGTACAAATATACAGGGTGTCCTATTTAAGAAAACTTCATTTTTTAAAATAACTCGGAAACGCAATGTTCAATTGTTTTTCTGTTACTACCACGTTAATCAGCGGAAGAAATACTACTACTTCTCCAATTTAACCGACCTCGTAGCTTCAATTATATATATATATATATATATATATATATATATATATATATATATATATATATATATATATATATATATATATATATATATATATATATATATATATATATATATCTTTATTACTAAAATGTAAGATAACATTGTTAAACTATTCTAGCAGTGAAGTGAGTACTAAACTCGTCTAAGGGTTTGTGTGTACATATTGGTAAAAAATATAGAAAAAGCCTTTATTGTAGTCAATTAAATAAACTATTGATCAACATTTATGTGATAACTAGATACTAAGATACAGTATGTTTAGGCTAAATTTAGTATATATGTCATATAGACCTATATTTACTGATATATAATTATACATATACACATATAAAAAAAGAAAAAGAGCATTATTAATTTTTTTAGGTAATAAGATATGTTAAGTGCGGTGAACGAGGAAAAGAAAACAGACTCTTAGGGCGATAAAAATAGTTCGATTACAGTGAATAAAGTTAAATCCATGATTTTATACTATTTGTAGTTGCAGGTTTATGATCTAAAAACCACAGTTTTACTTTTCTATAAAGTGATGATTTATTCAAGACTTTTATACATGACGGTACCTGATTATATAATTTTGGCTCTAAAAATGAAATGTGTTGTTGACAGAACGACAATGATTTAAATCCTACTGCCAAACGGTGCCTTTATTGTAGTCAATTAAATAAACTATGGATCAACATTTATGTGATAACTAGATACTAAGATACAGTATGTGTAGGCTAAATTTAGTATATATGTCATATGGACCTATATTTACTGACATATATACATATACACATATAAAAAAAGAAAAAGAGCATTATTCATTCTTTTAGGTAATAAGATATGTTAATTGCGATGAACGAGGAAAAGAAAACAGACTAAAAATGAAACGTGTTGTTGATAGAACGACACTGATTTAAATCCTACTGCCAAACGGTTTTTAGAAGCAGATCTTGTGTTTAATTTATGACCTTGTCAAGAGCCAGCGTCCTTTTTTGAATTTTTTGAATTAATTATTTATTAATTATCCCGTGTTAATCTAATTTCGCAGAAATAAACAAATAATTAATTTTATAATCCCCTCCGACGTAGATTTCAAAAAGCATCGAATGTTTTTACGTCAGAGGTCACGCCAGTATATCAACCAATCACCGCATTAGCATCCCTGCACAGAAGGCATCCCCGTCTACCGCGAATCCCCTATAAAACCGCGAGACGCGCTACCTTGCTTAATGCTTGTGTGTTGGGCCTTTGCCGCGACCACTTGCTACACGTGGGTCAATCTGGTCCATAGTTTACTACCTGCTTGTACGTCGGGCTATTGCACCGACCACTTGCTCGTAGATCCGTTCCGCCGACGCTACCGAATAAAGTCAATCCTGACCAGAAGCCTGACCGCGCGCCTGCCGCTCTTAAATGCGTTATTTAAGAGAACACTGAACCGTTATCAGAAGCCTGATCGCTTACCGCGATAAATCCTGAAAAAATCCTGACTAGAATCCTGATCGCTTGTTGCGATAACCCAAATCCTGACCGCGTGCCCTCCGCTCTTATTCTTGTTGTGTACACCGCCGACCTGTAGATTGCCGAATTCGTTCATCCGAAACCGCCGTGTATCTTTTGTCGTGTTACTTGGTAGCCATCACCTGCAAATCATATCCATATAAGCAAGCTGCTGGTTGATGCGTTCTGAGGTTAAAAGTACGTAAGTCATCATTCACTTACTCCGTTGGGAAGAAAGGTCGTCGCCTTAATTCTACCAACCTCCAGAAGGTCCCTTTTTTACAGCTGACAACGGGTTAGCTACAGATTCTTAAGAAGTCATTCACCAAACATCTATTACACAACCACGCCTCACATAAAGCAATATAAATAAAAAACCTGAAGTGTCTGTAACCGTAGATAACGCTAATTCCAGAAGAAGCTTCAGAAGAGATCCGACATTAACATAAAAACGTTACGCGTTCCCGTCCGTACTTCGCATATTTAATCGCCTCAAACGTAAATAAAACCGATCACAATTGGTCCTACTTCCGCACCACGTAAGAAAACCATTCTTGTCATTAGTAACGAGTTAGTTATCCCGCTTCTGAGAATCCTGAAATATCTCGTCTCAGAAGGGTTGAACACCTTATAACGTATCGCAATCAAATGCGAAAATTAGTGTGTTGTAGTTATCCTTTCCTTTTAACACGGGATTAATAGTATAAATAATAAACCGGCACAGTAGTGTTAATGTCTTGGGTAAATAATAATAGTTGTTTTCCAATTAAACATTTAGAATAAGTCTCTTGTAATTACTAAAGCTTTACGCTAAACCGAATTAATTCAAAAAGCATTTTCCAGTCGTATAATTTACATTGGTTAACATCCAAAATTGAATTCATTTTTACTCCAATAATTAGAGTAAATACTTATGTAATTAATGAACCCTAACCCGGTACGCTTGTAGTTTGTTTATTTAAATCATCACATACCGTAACAGTTACATTTTTATATCATAGAAATATAAAAATTCATTTAGCTTCATTTCCTTTAAAGGAATACATATATTCAGTCTGAAAGCAAATTTGTATATGAAAATAGTCATGCGCGCAAACGTTACTTTAAAGTATTGATTTTTTTTAGGAACTGACCTTCTCACAAACACATGCGCGAACGTTGCCCTGTCCTGAACTTATGTAATACCGTTAACATTGAAAAAGGGCACCCGATAGCTCCCGACTACAGGGCAGTCCTAAGAGTTCTTAATAAATTATAAAAGTAATTTTTTTGGGGTGTTTGGTTATAATACGAGTGTCTGATAAACAGATAAAGGTAATATTAATTCTAATTCCCACAGAAACGTCTCAGGAGCCAGTAACAGACCACCCGCCATCCTGGGCGTCCCTCCTGACTGTGCGTCGAGAAGAAAAGGATAGCCTGCTTTATTTAGTTTATTTACTGTACATATTTTATTTTGTTATTTATTTAGTTTTCCATTAGTTTAGAAATGAAATATTTAGTATTGTAAACAATAGGTAATATACGTTTAAACCACATATTAGAATCATTTAGTGTGAACAGTGTTTAGCCCAAAACTATCCATCCAAGCGAACCTACAGCTTTCCTGCTAGTACTAGAACCGAGTGAGCTAGACCCAGGCAAATTAAAATAAACCATTTTAATTACCGTAAGCAAAGTGGCTTACAACCTAAGCTTGCTTTATATTTACTACGTTTGTACATGAATTTTATTGAAGCTAACATAAATAATTCTTGTATATTAAGAATCTTACTTTCTCTGAAAACCAGTATAGGGTTATATAGTTTACTTTTGCTCATTATTATCCTTATTATTCAATGTTAATAAATTGTTGTCTAACCAAGATTTAATTCTAGTGACACATAACGAGACATTTCTGTAAACGTGAGACCAATTGTCAGACTCAAAGGTAGGGCAGTATCATCTGCATAGCACATGACTTTACCATCAATATCTACGTTAGCGATTCCATTATATATATATATATATATATATATATATATATATATATATATATATATATTCAGATATTAACTATTTCAGCTAATTCTTTTCCATTCCTTCTGTGTGTGTTAAAAAACGTTTATTTTTCGACGTTTCTGTTCTATTTCTTTAAAAGTGTCGCACGTAGTTAACGTGAACAGGATGTATTTATATGATCTAATATTAATGTTCCATATCGGTAGATTGGAATTTACATGTGTGACTAAGCGTAATAGGACCATGTTCTTCATGAATTTTAAAAAGGAGCTGGAGTTATGCTTCGTATAATAGATTGAAACCGTTGATCATCATGCCTTTTGTTTAATCAGTTATGTCGCCTATCTATTTCAATGGCTTCTATGATTATTCCTTTATGATCGCGTTTTCTGGAGCGAGCAATTTTAATCCTTTAATGTTAATTTCGTGTCCATGGGCTCCTTAATATTGGGTCTCCGATTTTCTGAGCTCGGTAAGAGCTGCCGGTTACCTTTTCCATCACCCTTAATCTATTCTTATCCTTATTCTTCCTTCTCGACCTCACTGTCTTCCTATCGGATTAAAAGTCCCAAATTAAAAAATAAGATGGCTGCGGTTTCTAGGGTTATAAATTCCGGACGTAAAATCCTGCTCCACTCGGATGTCCGGGAGGGCAGGACCCAAGCGACCTCGGTGATCGAAAGTATCAACTTTCTGATTCACTACTGCAACATCCGCGGTATCAGGTCTAATCTTAATGCTATTCACCAACATCTTGAACAATTACAACCTGATATATTGTTTCTATCTGAAACACAAGTCTCCTCTGAAAGCTCCGAGTCACCCGACTTGCAATTTCCTCAATACCATCTTCACTCTAACTTTCGATATGAAGGAGGCGTATGTGCGTACATCAAGGACAGAATTGCTTGCAAGAGGGTTTCTTCCTTAGAAAATAAAAATTTTGACGTGATTTGGTTTAAACATTCTGGTTTCTAATTTTGTGAAATTCTACTGTTGCATTTATAGGTCTCCTAATGACAGCAACTTTCAAGACTTCTTCGATTACCTTAGTATGAAAGTTGACTATCTCCTGTCTCAGTTTCCATCTTGCGATATCTCATTTGTAGGCGATTTCAATGTTCATAACTCTAATTGGCTTCAATTTTCATCTACTACAAATCCCGCTGGTCATAGTGCAGAAACATTTGCTATTTCACGTGATCTCACACAAATGATTTCTGAGCCCACAAGAATCCCTGATAACCCTAACCATACTCCACATCTTCTAGATCTCTTTCTTACATCAAACCCTCTTGTTTATAAAACTTCCGTTCTTTCGTCTTTAGGTCTTTCCGACCATTGTCTAATAAAAATCATTTCTACTGTAGCTAATTCCACTGTTGTTCGCAAAACCGATAGAACCTTGTGGTGTTTTAAGTCAGCTCGATGGAGTGATTTACGGGATTTCTTTGCAACCTTTCCATGGGGTGAATATTGTTTTAAGTCGTCCTCTTCTTCGGACATCGCTCTTTCAGTATCTGAAGTCATCCTCATGGGAATGGAGTTATACATTCCGAAAAAACAGTACCGTGTAGGTCATTCACGTTCCCAACCCTGGTTCAATAAGGCTTGTTTTGATGCAATATCTTTAAAAAATAAATGTTACATTAAATGGAAATCTAATAAATCGGTTGACAGTCATGTAGAATACGTTGGTGCTAGAAATATCTGCAAAAGTGTCATCACTAAAACTAAAAAGTTGTTTCGAACAACGAAAATGCAATGAACTAGCTACATCTCCTTTAGGCAGTCGTAAATTTTGGTCTTTAGCAAAAGCCATTAGTAAAACTTTCGAACATCTTCATTTCCTCCTGACATCTATTGACGGATCGGTAGTTGCTGATTCTGTAGACAAAGCCAACGTTTTTGTGGATTTGTTTGCATCAAACTCGTGTCTCAATGATTCTGGAAAAGATGTGCCCCTAGTCAACTCTTCTTTATACGTTATGAAACCAATTCATTTTCGGTACAAGCTCTTGGAATCGATCATCAGTAGGCTTGATCTCAATAACGCGACTGGCCCAGACGGTATCCCAGCTATTGTCTTAAAGAAATGTTCCCCGAACTAGTACCAGTCCTATCTAAGCTCTATACGATCTCTATATCTTCTGGGAATTCCTTCATCATGGAAGTTAGCAAATGTTCAACCTATTCCCAAAAAAGGTGATAAGACCGATCCCTCAAATTACAGACCAATTGCCATCACTACCATTTTGTCTAAAATCATGGAAAAAGCCATCAATCAGCAACTGCTCACGTTCCTTGAAACTAACAAACTCCTTAGTGACCACCAATATGGGTTTAGGCAAAGTCGTTCAGCAGGTGTTCTTCTTTCATACGTGACCCAAGTTTGGAACAATACAGTAGAGCAGTCCGCTGAAACAGTTGTAGTCGCTTTAGATATCTCAAAGGCATTTGACCAAGTTTGGCATAAGTGTTTACTTGCCAAACTCACCTCGTTTGGGTTAAATGATACGCTCATCAACTGGGTTTCTAGTTTCCTTGATAAAAGACGAATACTTGACGTAGTTGATGGCATTTTTTAAAAGAAGTTAGCATTAACGCGGGCGTACCACAGGGATCCGTTATAGCGCCTACACTTTTTGTGCTGTACATAAACGACCTTATTTCTTCAACAACTAACCCCATCCATTGCTTTGCTGACGATAGCACTCTTCACTGTAATTCATCTCAGTCTACTCATAGTGATAATCCACCTTCTATGTCAAATCAAGAAATTAAAGCTGAAATGGCAAATTCAATCAACAAAGACATTCAACGTATTCTCGAATGGGGAAGCAATAATCTAGTTAAATTTAATGCTAACAAAACTCAGTGTTGCCTTATGTCCGCCAAAAAAGATCGATCATTTCCTGTTGTAAGTATGAATGGCTCAGTTCTTAAGTTTTCAGACTCTATTACTCTGTTGGGTATGACTGTATCTTCAAATCTCTCATGGGTTGACCATCTTCTGTCAGCTACCAAAACAGCTGCTCGTAAAATAGGACTTTTGTACAGATCTAAGCAGTACTTTACCTCTCGACAACTCCTTCTGCTGTATAAGGCCCAAATTCGGCCTCATCTGGAATATAATTCTCACCTTTGGGTTAGTGTTCCCCAATACGCTCTCGATATCGTTGATCGTATTCAAAATAGAGCGATTAGGCTTATAAATGACCCGTCCTTAACTTCTCACATACAGTCCCTTGAGCATAGAAGGTTGGTTTCAGTTCTTTCTTTGTATTATCGTTATTACAACGGCTATTGTGCTGGTGAATTACATTCTTTGATACCATCTCCGGCTATCTTAGTGAGAAGCACTCGGTTCGCTCATTCACATCATCAGTATGCAGTACAAATCTCCACTTGTCGTACCAAACGGGCGCAATCCACATTTTTCTACACGGCTTCTAAACTCTGGAATGATCTCCCTAGTTCCTGTTTTCCTCTCACTTATGATATGAGAAAATTTAAGGTAGCTGTTCATAGGCATCTATTGGCAATTCATTATCCCTCTATCCATCCTCCTAAGTCTTCCTGAGTGCTTTAGCACGACAGGCCTTATTTAGCCTGTTCAGGTCCACAATCATAAAAAAAAAAGTTGCCATTGTATGACGAGCTAAAGATAATTATGTAACGGGTATAAATGCAAAGTCTTTTTTTAGGCCGTATAATGCCATTTCTCAATTGCTTCTTAATCGGAAAGATAAAGTTTCTGGCGAAAACCAATGTCGCATTTGTCACCTTCAGATTCTCTTTAACCGCGGGGCTTCGCTCCGTGTTACTCGAATCGAACTGATGTCCTGCTGTTCGGTCTCCTATTTATATCTGGTGTTGTACACTTTCACTACGTTCACTTCGGATACTTTGCCCTTTTTTGTTTTCTCGGCGTTTTCTGTACTTCTGGTTGTGGGCTTTGTCGGCGGAGGTGATTCTGCTCAGGGTGAGGGATTTCTTGTGTGGCGATGTTTGGCGAGTATTAACTTCCACGTATTGGTCAATCTTTGAGAATCGGGTCGTGTGTTGAGATTTTGGTCGTGTTGTCAGTTTCGACAGCCTCTTGGATGATCCTTTTTGTTACGTTTTTGATGTTGGATATCATGCTGATATTTTCAAATGCTATGGTGTGTGATGTACTGCCCACGTGCTGTGCTTGAGATGATGTTTCCTTCTCCACAGCATTTTTGTGTTCCTCATGTGGAACGTAGGTCTTTTGTTTGTCCGATGTATACTTTGTTACACGTTTGACTACATCATCGAGGGAAGATGTAGACTCTCTACTCCTCCAAGTTAATTTTGGTTTTCGGTGTTGGAAGCATTCCATAAAACTTCCCTCCCGTAGAGGTTTTTAATGGCTAATTTTAAGTATCTGCGAATGTAGAATGCAATATCATTTGTTTCTCCGGGTGTCGTCTTGCGTTTGCTAGTGTTGTTTCTTACTCCTGTCAGTAAACAAACGAGTTAACCTTGTGGTAAATGTATTTTATACGGATGGTACTTTCTAATACTCTTGCTATTGAACTTCTATTTATCCATATTTCTGTTCAAGGAATCGTATCGAAGTATGTGGGTTTTCCTGGAGATAAACCAAGCGGTTTTTTTGTGAGAAACTTGATTTACTACTTATTCATAACTTTCCTTCCACATAAGGAAGAGTTATTTTAATTGGAGTTCTTCTATCAGGAAAACGATTTCTGTACAAATGTTGAGCAAGAGTTTTTTTTCTTTCACATTAGTTAGTTGTTACTAGGATACATATTTCTTATGTTTCATAGCTACCTAGATTTAGCATCAACCAAATTTAAACAAGTTAATATGTGTTTAAACTAGTGTGACCTGGTCGGATTTGTTTTTGAAGTGTACTCAAATTGTCCCATTTCGAACATTAGTGGGCGTCTCGTGACCGGAAACGCGAGGAACACTTGAAGCCTTTTTATAAGCTTTATTGTTCGTAATTGCAGAAAATTATTTTTGGCATTCGAACCGCTTTCGAGATATTGGACCGTCAAAACGTCGTGGAACGCTCTGTATATATATATATATATATATATATATATATATATATATATTATCAATGGTTATAAATAGGTATAATAGAGGGAGTAGAGTTTTATCGAGCTCAAATAATATATAGTATGTGATTTCAAATAAAGTCGAAGAAGTTATGCACTTCGTTATGAGAAAATATAGTATACGATAAAAATATGATTGCGATACAACAAAACAGGCTTTATGGGGTTTGCACAATGATGTTGTATTCATAAAAGCAATGAGCTATAGTAGTAGCATGTAAAAAAAGGTCAACACGATACATATTAGTGCGTACGTTCAGTTTCGTTTAAGTTAAATAAGAAACTTCACATTTAAATCAATTTAATTAAGAATTTGAATACATAACAGATATTGATTACATGAAGTACAATAATTCTAATGTGTAGAACATGTATAGTAATAGGTACAATGCATAAAACTCTGCGAATTATAAAAAGGGTTATGATACGAAAATGGTATATTGGTAATTCACTAACTAAATGTTTCAAAAGTGCTTAAGAAGTTATAGTGACTTAGAAACATAGCTAAGACCTTGAACAACATTTGTGCAATGTAATATTTACAATATAAATACAATTTGTGTACAAAAATTTACTAAATATGCTAACATTATGAAAGTGTGAAAAGATAAAATTAAGAACTAAAGAGTACAGAAAAACAGTTTAAAAGTTAAAATTAAACTATATAAAATTAGGTTAAGTACGATAATTAAGAATTTTTCAAATTTATGGTTTATGTAGGATAAGATAAGTTCAGATTAAATTATAAAAGCATATAATAATAGGTTTTCCTCATTTTCACATAGAATTTAACATTAAATATGTAATTTAAACATAAATGTAGAAAAATTGGATTATGTACCTAAATTTAAGCTATTGAAGTAGAAATTTTGTTAAAACTATGAAAAATAGATAGAAATAAGTGTATTCTTATAGTTTTTTTATGCAATGTAAAATATAAAATTTGTTAGATTATAGTAATTTTAGGTAGTAAATTGTCAAAATGTAAATTCATGAAGCGAAGTATAGCATGTGAGATGTCTATATATGCAAAATTGTCTCCTGATTTCAAAAATGTATTTAAAAGGCAAATCTGAATTGATTTGACAAAGTTATGGCATAATTTGTTTTAGTTAATTTAATTTTTTTGTTTAGACCAATCAAATGTAAGGATCTTTTTTATGTAATGTAAAAAAAAATTGAAAGCTTTGGTATCCATGAGAAAAGTATATAAGGAATTGCTCCTGATTTCTCACTCTCTCACTTTTTTAGAATTTTAATTTTGTGTGACTAAAAAGTCATAGTGCTAATAGTGCATTCGTTACAAGTAAGTTAAAAATTTTCGTTAACATTATCGGAAGTGAACCGCGATCAACGTAGAGTTTGAGATTTCAGAAACAATTGATATAACACATAACAAATGTTAAAACTTAGGTTGCCGGTTATAGTATTGTTTCAATTCGAAATCTTGTATCAACATCGGTTAATGTGCATTTTTTTTATGTAAATAAAATTTCTTCTGATGTTTTGGATGTGATGCTTATTTTTTTCGAATGTGATGGATATTAGAAAATAAAAGTAACTTGAAATCGGCATCTAAAATAGAAGTGCTAGTAAATATAAAGCTTTATTAAAGAATAAAAATAATTCTAATCCGATAATTTAATAAATATTTAAATATTCAAAGCAAATAAAAGTGATACTACAAAAGTATATGAGCATATTACCTAAGTGCAACGTATTTACCAAAAAGAAGATTCATCACAAGTTACTGCAGCTGGATGAATTTATGGAAATTAAGCATTACCATTTGTAACAGGAAGGCAGTATCATCGGTAAATGGAAAAAAGTTTTATATCCAATGATAATATGGAACAAGCTTGAGGTGACCATTTATTGCAGATTACAACAACACATGTGAGTTTATTTTGCTATCATAACCCATAATATTGCATTGATTATTCTTTTAATGTCCGGTATTTATGTTTTTTGTGAATTTGTATATGTTTATTGTGCGACGACGTGTATCAATATCTGGAAAGGTAATGAACAGGTGTAACCATAAATATAATAATTTTAAAATAAAGAAAATCAAAATTGTACTCACTAAGTAATAGATCGTTGGTGAAATTTTTGACAGGCAGCACATATTTTAATTGAGCCATTGCTCAATTAAAATATGTGCATGCGTACATTTTGCCAATTCCGTAGAAGCCTGTTACACTGTGAAACAAATTATTGCAAATTACTATTAAATTATTAACTTGAACATTTTCGGGTGTGAAATAAAAATTTTATGATTTGAGGAATACATTTCAATTTTATAATAATCATTAAAAAGATAAATATTTTGATTTGCCAACAAAATTCAAATTGTTAGAACAATATCCCCAAGTTTATACTTTTATAAAATAATAATTAATAATAAAACTTAGACCATTAGAATATATATATATATATATATATATATATATATATATATATATATATATATATATATTATATTTAGTGATAAGATACTTATTTTTTGAATTTACAGATTTATGTGTGAGTAGTTGGGAGTTCTTCAGTACGGATTGTTGTACTTTTACACCTTTTTACGATGTTTTACGGTGGCAACATATAATATCACCGCACAACTCTTTTTATAGTAATACTCTGTTGCGTATCTTATTAACCCATTAAGCACCGGTACCAAACATAATAACGACATTTAGAAAATTGTTACTAATTATCAATTATAATCCTATTTTCATTAGATAAAAATAATCAGATTTTTTTTGTCGCTTTTGGTTTACAAGAAATTAAGCGGCTTATATATATATGACACTGGTACAGTGTGAGTAGGATTGCACTCTCTGTAACAATGAACGTACTACGCGCAATCTGAAATAGGATGTGTTTAACGACTCATGAAACAAAAAATTATTTTTATTTATGGTAGGGTTCAAAAATTCTACCCACAGGGTTACATGGCATTTTGAAGAAAAAGCCAAAGGTATTTACTGGCAATTTGGAAATTGGCATCTACGCTGTTTTTCCCTACGTCTTATCCAATGGCTGTTTCCATCATACCGAACATCAGGCACTACGCCATGCACGTTGTGTTTCCGATGGCTACAATGGCTATGTTTTAAATAAAATTTGCCAACACTTCTTTGGAAATCTAAACAAGATAAAGAACCTGGTCCGTGAATTTTTCTGTACAAAATCCATGCATTTGTTATGGACATGTCGATCATTCTTGTAACTAACGACCAGTACCATTTTTTGCCTCTAATGTTAATAGCATATTTGCCAACTATCCAGTAATGTTGATCAACAATCATGTTGAGGTTGGAAGACATGAATTTTTTGTTGTTTAGATTTACACCACCTTGAAGTATTGTGGTTCAATGGTGTCAAAATTTGTGACACATTTGTTATCGTTCCATTTTAAGATTAACATTTCACCATTTTTGTCAAATCGATAATTAAATGTGCCACGCTCTTTCTTTGAAAGTTCTTTTGAACTTAAAAGTGAGTATTTATCTGTTCTGTTTGAAAGCATTGTTTCTGTAACACGTAGGGTAAGAAAAGTATAGATTATTGCAGTATATGCCTGTTGCACGAAATCCAATTGATGTTAGATGAATTAGTATGTCACGGTTTGTAAAAAAGTTATCAAAATGGTCATTAGGATTTTCAACGATTACTAAAAGATCTGTAATAACTTGCGAACTTGTAGTAAACCCGGAGTTGCATTTTTACCTTTGCCAGTATAAACAGAAAATTTGTAGCAATATCCATCTGAACCATATAGCACTCATAATTTATATCCAAATCGAATTCGTTTTGCTTGTATAAATTGCTTCATACGATTGTGCCCATTGTATTTCACAATCATTCCATCAATTCATAAATGAGTAGAAAATGTACCCCATTGTGAAATGCTTGGTTTATTTTATTTATTAGTGGACGAATCTTATAGCACCTACAATGAAACACGTAATGTTAGAATTCTGGCATTGTTACGTTATTTTATTTACCTATCAGTCAAATCAATTTCGTCGTTATTACAACACTGAAAAACTGATTTCTGTTTCGAGACATTGCATCCGCTACAAGTTGTATTCTGGTGTCTTCATCTGTACTCCACTATAGCTTTTCAGAAGATGAAATATGGTAACCATAAAATGTTAAAAATCCAATAAACGTTTTTAATTCCTGAAAAGTCACAGTAAAATCAGTAAAATTTTTTACAGATTTAGCATATCTTTCTGTTTCTTCTTGCAATAAATTATAAACATCATCGGAGAAAAATTTTTCAAACAATTATACAGGAGATAAATCATGTATTTCAGCACTAATAATTTTAATTTTCTCATTTTCAGACTGTGACTCTCTTATTGTGTTTGTATAGGATGGATGAGATTTATGCCAACGCGAAGTTAATTTCTTTTTACGCGTATTTGTTGAAGAGCTTTTATTGGGTTTCTTACGAGTACATTGCGTATCAGGATTATCATCACGATTAGACATTAGCTCCTTGTAATTGAATTTCTATATTTCCAGGAATATCATGGATTTCATTTTCACCTGTTATGTCTTCGTCGCCTTCATCACAATCACTTAAAACGCCGGGATTCGGTGGCAAAACAGCTATATCTACACTATCCGTATTTTCCAAATGTTTATAAAATTCCTAATCTTCGAATAACGCTTCAATATGTTTAACCCTTAAAAACCGCTTACTTTCCATGTTTTACATCACAATAAATCCACTAAATGAATAAGGGAGCATCGCCTCTAATGTATATACCAACAAACTTTGCAAGAATCATCTAGTCTGAACGTGTAAATTAAGGGTATAAACGTATACGAATTCGACCAGTGTCTTATAAATATGACATCATATTTTGTAGTTGTTTATTCCTGTATATGATAAGATCAACGTTTGAAAAAATTATGCAGTTTTAGCGAACAAACTTTCTATTTATGAATTCTGAACAGAAAAGTTACATAATTTATTGAACTTTCAAAAAAACTAAGGAAAACGTGTGACAAGCGAAGAAAAAACAACCTCTCTTGTAAATTATTTTTGTGTTTATAATTACTAATTTCTTATAAAAGTAAAGGTACAATCTTGTTCCTAAAAGACGACAAAGTAATGTAAAATTAAAAATACATTTTTGAATTACAACCAAGAAATAAAAATTGCTATTTTTGCTGCCTATATATATATATATATATATATATATATATATATATATATATATATACACAGTGAGGAGATTCTACGAGCTAAAATAATAGCAGTTTCTAAGGAAATTTTTTTTAGGATTGTCATTTGTTTGCAAGTTACGTCTTGTCAAAGACCAATTTTTTTATTTTATTTATTAACAATTCTGGTTTTACAAAGAGATAGCGTTAGATAGTGGAATTACACGAACAAAGTATGACAGATTCTCCTATTTTATAATAATAATAATAATAATACATTTTATTTGCCCAACAGAAATACGTATCAATTACAGGACAAACTGAAAAAAAACAAACTAAATACAAATACATAAACACCAATGCAAGAGAAAATATTACACACATAACATAAGGATTATAAGTTACTTTTCGGACTAAACGGTTGCATTTATCGGCTTGAATAAAGAGCACATATTTTTTTCTAATATTGTTTCTCTTTATAATAATGTTCATATTTTTGCTTTGTTTGGCAAGAGAAAAAGTTATCAACAAAACAAATTTTGAGTTTTAGGTAAAGTGCCCTCTAACGGCGCATAATGGAACTTTTTTATTACTGCTACAATATATATATATATATATATATATATATATATATATATATATATATATGACACCGGTAAGTAATGGGTTAAGGGTAATGACGTCAGGTAATTTTTTGAGGTTGTACAGGTTAGAATGTAAACAAACGGTCAAGTGAGTTCACAGAGAAATAATTTAATTTAAATGCGAATTATTGTAGCTATTATCGCAAATGAGCAGTGACAATATAAAAGCGTTATAATATTAACGGGATCATAGATAAACCAGTTCACAATACATGTTTATTGGTACTTTGTCCTGATACATATATAAACTGATCTAGTGCTGTATATACTAAGGATAAATTTACTGACCTCTATTTCTATTGCCGCGATTTGTGTTTACAATAAGACTTCTGAGAAATGTCTTGTTTGATTAATTTCCTTCATTAGCCAGAGCGCCTCTACATTGTATGTGAAATTAAGACATGGTCATTCCCTTAAAAAAGGAAGGAAGGTAACCAATTGAGTCCTACGAATGATCGATCTGAGAACCCTGCAGGGCGCTAAACCGGAAAAGAAGGTGGATGAAATTTGAATTCTTTGTTACATCTCTGTACTTTGTTTTAGTTTGTAAGTGCCATGTAAAACAATTGGTTGCACTTAAGATATTTAGTGACAATAGAATTAGTCAGCAATTGATTTATTAAATATGTGTAAAGGTGTTTATAAAAAATGTTTAGTTGTAAACAATTCTTACTAAAACCAAAGCTCACTTAATGGTTATTTCCTTGATGTGAAACATCTCATTTGCTTGAGCTAGTTTAATTTTTAATAATACTGTGGCGCCCAATCATGGGCGTAGCCAGCTAAGGGCAGGGATAGGCAACTGCCCCCCCCCCCCTGGAAGGGCAAAAATAAATTAAATAATTTTTAAATTTTAATAAACAAAAAATTAAATCTAAAATATACATATTTTTCTGTTCTGCATATTTTTTTTGTTATCTGTTATTAGTTTAATTTAAGTATAATTAAAATCTCAAAGTTTTGTTTTCATTTGCCTTTTCTTTTTATCCTAAAATTTTACATTTTGAACGACCATGGACCATGGTTTGCCCCCCTCGTTATAAATCCTGGCTACGCCCTTGAGCCCAATAACAACATAAACAGATGGAGCATTATAAATCTTATTCACAGGTAGACTAATCTCGTGTAATACGAATAAAATAAATTCACAATGAAGAATGTGTTGGTAACGAGGTTACCATCCTAAAAATACAATTAATTCTGTAAAAACGATAGTAGAATAAATTCAGTACGGAATAATGATAAATAAAAATGATTCTGGTAAAACAAACCAAAAATTAGTTTGGAAGTTTGGAAAAGGCAACTAATAAAATAGGGATATACGAGCGCCATGTTTTTGAAACAGATTTTTATTTTTTTTTAGTTGGTGCAATCTCAGATAGATACCGAATAACAAGATTCTGTACACACTCACATTTACTACCATTTAAATACAACTAATAGTTTGTGTGAGAGGTATTTTTTTGTAGATTTTTTCTTTCCGAATTCATTTCAAATTGAAGCATTATTATGCAGTAGCTGACTGTCGCAACAAACATCTGAAATAAAAAATTTAAGCTTCACAAGGTATTTGCACTGGTTCAACATATTACTTACTGATGATAAAAGCGAATGATCCATTCTAAAGAGTTGACAAGAATATATTTCTAGTTTGTCGTTCAGTAATTGTAAAGATGTTGTTATAATCTAGAAGAAAATAACAATTTAAAATAATTATTATTGCGTAAAATTGTGTAGGAAACGTAGATATAGGAGTACAATTTTCTTAATAAATATGAAAAGCTGTTGTCTGTATTAATTATAAACTCATCTTAATTTTTTTTTCGTAACATTTCCAAAATCATTCGATTATGTTAAACTAACTTTGTGATGTTCGTGAATTGCATTGAAACACTGCTAATTGCTCAAGGGCTTTAATAATAATAGCATTACAACTGACTTTTAAAAAACGATGTAAAACTTTTTGAGTAACTACGGGTATCTATCATATAATATAGAATCACATTAATTAAAATTTCTTTTTCTGTCATTTTATTGTGTCTATATCTTTTGTTACCGTTTTAGAGGGATAGCTTTTACTAATGATCGTGCTTTAAATACAAAGAGAAATTATGTTCTTAATATGTTAGAATGGTGCAGAAAATTATACATTTTATTTTACTTTTTAAATTAAATTGTTAATTTGAGGCTTCAGAAGTCAATTAATTGGCGATTTGATTCGCACTCTAATCAAAATAATTCACGGTGTTATTTTCAAAGTCAACTGAATTAATTCACCAGTGGCGAAGAGTGCATATCACAGATAGATTTAAGGGCTGATTGCTTGGTCTGGCATAATAGGGGTTATCATTTAATCATGGCTGACGCCATCATCAGAAGGACTTGCTCCTGCCTGAGCCGACATTATGACGAAGATGCACTACTGCTCAACCACACCTAGCACTACCGTGTACATATCAATTTTAAATGATAATGTGTAATTGGATATCTAAAACAATCATCTGTTTCAGGTAAACTGGTACTTGTCTATAGTAAACGCAAATACGTAATTTATATACGTAGGAGAGAAAAACAGCATCATACAAAATTACAAGAGAGAGACAATGTTGGTGTTACTAATACAGATAATTCTTTTAAAGTCTCGTAATGAAAATTTATGCTATTATATTCAGAATCTATAGATATTCGCTTTTAGAGTTTTGATAATCAGATGTCCATTTTTTGACGTTTGTTTTCAGTTTTGAGGGTTTGGACGTTTTTGACGTTCTCTGAAATCTTCCACGCATGGGTGCCAGTTTTAGGACACAAGTACCCACGTTTTTCACGCGACAACAATAATCTTGGACAGCTAGCATTAATATGGAAGTGAAAGGAAGGATACTTCTACACCATAACTAGAGTTTAGTACGTTTGGTTTAGGTAATAGGATATAGGCCATTGTTACACACTAAAACATTCAGACTACTGGTTACAGGTACAGGATATTTTTATTTCACCTCTTGAAGGTGGTAAGCTTTTGTTATGGTAAGAAAGATTATTTTTCTCCCTCTCTCTCTCCCTCTTTCTCCCTCCTCTCCTCTCCTCTCCCTTCTCCCTCTCCTCTCCCTCTTCTCCCTTCTCCCTCTCCCTCTCCCTCTCCTCTCCCTCTCCTCTCCCTCTCCTCTCCCTCTCCTCTTCCCTCTCCCTCTCCCTCTCCCTCCCTCTCCCTCCCTCTCCCTCTTCCCTCTCCTCTCCCTCTCCCTCTCCCTTCTCCCTCCTCCTCCCCTCTCCTCTCCCTCTCCCTCTCCCTCTCCCTCTCCCTCTCCCTCTCCCCTCCTCTCCTCTCCCTCTCCCTCCCTTCTCCCCTCTCCCTCTCCCTCTTCCTCCCCTCTTCCCTCTCCCTCTCCTCTCCCTCTCCCTCTCCCTTCCCTCTCCCTCTCCCTCTCCTTCTCCTCTCCCTTCTCCCTCTCCCTCTCCCTCCCTCTCCCTCTCCCTCTCTCCCTCTCCCTCTTCCTCTCCCTCCCTCTCCCTCTCCCCCTCTCCCTCTCCCTCTCCCTCTCCTCTCCTCTTCCCCTCTCCTCTCCTCTCCTCTCCCTCTCCCTCTCCCTCTCCCTCTCCCCTCTCCCTCTCCCTCTCCCTCTCCCTCTCCCCTCTCCCTCTCTCCCTCCTCTCCCTCTCCCTTCTCCCTCTCCCTCTCCCTCTTTCTCCCTCTCCCTCCCTCTCCCTCTCCCTCTCCTTCTCCCTCTCCTCTCCCTCTCCCTCTCCCTCTCCCTCTCCCCTCTCCCTCTCCCTCTCCCTCTCCTCTCCTCTCCCTCTCCCTCTCCCTCTCCCTCTCCTCTCCCTCTCCCTCTCCTCTCCCTCTCCCTCTCCCTCTCCCTCTCCCCTCTCCCTCTCCCTCTCCCTCTCCCCTCCCTCTCCCTCTCCCTCTCCCCTCTCCCCTCTCCCTCTCCCTCTTCCCCTCTCCCTCTCCCTCTCCCTCTCCCTCTCTCTTCTCCCTCTCCCTCTCCCTCTCCCTCTCCCTCCTCTCCCTCTCCCTCTCCCTCTCCCTCTCCCTCTCCCTCTCCCCCTCTCCCTCTCCCTCTCCCTCTTCTCCCTCTCCTCTCCCTCTCCCCTCTCCCTCTCCCTCTCCCTCTCCCTCTTCTCCCTCTCCTCTCCCCTCCCTCTTCTCCTCTCCCTCTTCCCTCTCCCTCTCCTCTCCCTTTCTCCCTCTCCTCTCCCTCTCCCTCTCCCTCTCCTCTCCCTCTCCTCTCCCTCTCCCTCTCCCTCTCCTCTCCCCTCTCCTCTCTCTCCTCTCCTCTCCCTCCCTTCTTCTCCTCCCCTCCCTCTCCCCTCTCCCTCTCCCCTCCTTCTCTCTCCTCTTCTCCTCTCCCTCTCCTTCTCCTTTTCCTTTCTCCCTCTTCTCCCTCTTTCTCCCTCTTTCCTCCTCTCCTCTTTCCTCTCCCTCTCCTCTCCCTCTTCCCCTTCTCCTTCCTTCCTCTCCTTCCTTTTTCTCTTTCCTTCCCTCTTTTTCTTCTTTCCTTTCTTCTTCTTTCTCCTCTTCTCCCTCTCCTCTCCTCTTCTCCCTCTTCTTTTTCCTCTTTTTTCTTCTTTCCTTTCTTTCTTCTCCTTCTTTTCTTTTCTTCTTTTTTTTTCTTTTTCCTTTTTTTCCTCTCCTTTCTTCTTTTCTTTTTTTTTCTCCCTCTTCTTTTTTTTTTCTTTTTTTTCTTTCTTTTTTTCTATCCTTCTCCCTCTTTTTTTTCTTTTTCCTTTTCTTTTTTCTTTTTTTCCTTTCTCTTTCTTTTTTTTTTTCTTTTTTTTTTTCTTCTCCTTTTTTTCTTTTTTTTTTTTTTTTTTTAATTTTTTTATTTTTCCTTCCTCTCTCTTTCTTTTTTCCTCTTTTCTTTTTTTTTTTCTTTTATTTTTTTTTTTTCTTTTTTTTTTTTTTGTCTTATAAAAACTTTTTTTTATAAATCAAATTGATCCTATAAAGAAATTACAAGTTTTTTAGAAATCTAGTTTTCCCTTTTTGAAAAACTTTTTTCCAATTTTTTGCTCTTACCTTCCACGTTATTAATTAATAAAAATTATTATATATATATATATATAT
The DNA here is from genome assembly GCA_036346205.1 of Vesta saturnalis. Taxonomy (NCBI): domain Eukaryota; kingdom Metazoa; phylum Arthropoda; class Insecta; order Coleoptera; family Lampyridae; genus Vesta; species Vesta saturnalis. The sequence goes on from JARFJB010000904.1 coordinate 721,459, forward strand.
ATATATATATATATATATATATATATATATATATATATATATATATATATATATATATATATATAACTATATGTGAATCTTATCTAATCCGCCAAAATTAAAAAGTACTAGAACTCATCATTATAAGCAAAAAAGTTCATATGTACATGGGTCCGGAAATGCTTCGTTTCCGAGATACAGGGTGTCAAAGTTGAAAAAAGAAATCGCGTTTTCTTCAATATCTTTCGACTGTTTCGAAATAATTTCATGAAATTTCGTATACGATGGTTTTTTGAAATGAAATATTCAAATTTGTGGTCCATTTAGTTGTGGTCTCTAGAGGGCGCCAGCGGCAACCATTTCGGCCCCTTTAAATCGTTGCAATTTTTTTGTACTACACTGCATACCATTTTGGACTAGAAAAATCGTTTCTCCGATCTTTTCTACTAAAAAAAAGGTATATTTTAGTGATGTCGCTAGGAGTAACCGATTCTGAGGAAAACACATTTAAAACTCACAATGTTTATTTATTTAAAACTTGTAAGGAGCACTAAAATATCCAATATTAAAAAACAAGAAAATAAATTAATATTAATCGCGATCTCTTTTTTCAACTTTGACACCCTGTATCTCGGAAACGAAGCATTTCCGGACCCATGTACATATGAACTTTTTTGCTTATAATGATGAGTTCTAGTGCTCCTTTAATTTTGCGGATTGGATAAGATTCACCTTTGTATATATATATATATATATATATATATATATATATATATATATATATATATATATACATCATTCTATCATTTTTGCGTCCATCTATTTGGCATTTACCATCAATCTGGCTACACTTTGCAAAGTGGCGTCTGTATATGGACGCCAGATTACAATCCTTAATAATTTTCTTGGTATGAGTGTTAGAGAAGCACCGTTGATAAAAGACAATTCTGATAGAATCCTATAATACTCATTCTCAGTATGGGGCCCATTCCATACTCCTACTTTGAGATTTTTAAAACTTGTCGACGCCAAAATCGTGTAATTCGTAAAATTGCATACAAACTTAGTTCAGCACTTTGCCGTCACGGCGCTATTTCTAAATATACTTTATTGTATTTATTCTGTACATTTACAATCTTTCAGGCGTCTTTAAATGGCAACACTGTAAAACCAATTCTAATATTCTTTCTTATTTAATTTGAAGTAATTTCATATTTACGGTCTACAGCCTTCTGGCGTCATTCTACCTAGATATACAATTGATATTACTTAACATCATTATGAACTCACATGCATTATTTTGTAAATCATTTTGAAGTCATATATTAACATATATACATACTGTTTATTCTAAGCAAGATTAGCTACCCATGCACCTCAAATACACCATTCTATGTACACACCAGAAAATAATAAAATTTACAGATAAATGTAAAAAATTAAAAATGCAAATTGGTTAATATGTTTTACAGTTTTGTCATAGGAAGATAACTACGACGGTTGTTTGTATTAGTAATTTTGCTTGGGGCACCCAGTTGATTCGAACGTTACCAGATGATATAATCCAATGCAAAATTTACTTATTATTAACAGTTGAGATGACATTATTACCCTTATTTTAAAAGGGTGACTTTTTAAATCGCATTTCGGATTCGCTTCTATATTTGTGTGTGTACAAATATAAAAAATCCGTTTAAAATTCATCCTTGGATTTTGCTTAGTAAACCTCTAACGAACTGCAGAATGTAGATTAAGAAACAAGTGTCTTAATTTTGAATTACGTAGTAACTTGTTACGATGAGACCGTTTATTTATCAAAATTATTTTTTTTAGTGCGACCAAGTTAAATTAGTACCGTTTAGGGCATTTAGAAACCAGTTCTATTATTAACCTCGTGTCTGCGCATGCACGCGTCTGTGCTTGTGCGTCAGTACATGTGCAAGCATGGGTGCATGTGTGTTTATCGTTTATCAGAACGTCCATGTTGCTGGCGTATTTGTACTTTTAGAACTAAAGTTGAGTACTTTGCTTTATACTCAGAGAGGTATAATGAGTACGACACCCATCCATGTCCATAAACAGCACTACTAGTTCCTAATAATAGGGCGACACAATGCTTCCACTGAACCTGTATCACCTGTTGAAAATTTTATTGACTTTCAAAAGGCGGGTTTTATGCAAGGCTGCTCTACATCTAATTCACTATACTTAAAAAACGAATGTACGAAAAAAGGTCGCGGACAATTGGTCGCGCGAAAAAATGTCGCGCACATTTGAACGCACATCAAAAGGCCGCCAGCGAAAAAAGGTCGCGGACAAATGATCGCGTGAGAAAATGTCGCGTAGAAAAATATAACTATTAAACATTCCTCCACATTTTATCCAGGTTAGGACTGGCAGTTAATAACTGCCATGTTTAAATTTTTTTTTATGTTTTCATATTTTATGATTTTTTTTTTTTTTGTTGGTTCTTGCTTTTCTGCTTTTTATATTTGTACCTCGAAGTTATGAGCAACCGCCCTTAAATACTCCTAATGTGGATGATTGGCATATTATTGACAAATAGTTTTCTGTCACTGCGCCGTATCTTTACAAATTTTTTTTTCCAGCTATGTAGTGTTCAATTTTCAAACAATGTAAACTTTCCTCTTTCTTTAACGAATTGATAAATTTCTACAAATTTAGATGTGCTGCATTTAATATAGAGGAAACACTATTGTGCCATCCTTCTGCAGAATAGTTTGTATATGGTATGACTTCCTCTATGAATTCAAAACAATTCCAAAGATTTCTTGAAAACTGCGGTTGTCGTCTCTGGTGTCGTCGATCCAAACGATCTATACACTCACCTTCAAATTATAGTGTACTGAGTGAAATCAACGCCGCGTCGCAGTGTTCCAGTCTGGTATTTAGATAATTGTTAACAAAAATTTAAATTTTTTAGTGCCACCATTTGTCCGCGATCTTTTTTCGTCGGCGCCCTTTTTTCGCTGGCGATATTTTGAGGCGCGCTCAAATGTGCGCGACAATTTTTCGCGTGACCAATTGTCGGCGATCTTTTTTAGCGACACCTTAACAAACATCCACGCCTAAAACAGGTTCGAACCAGGGACTTTCTTTGGATTGAATGGTGATGAAGATATTATAATTTTTAACATCAAATTGTTTGTCTGATAATTAAAGTGGCTGAAATAGGCTGATTGTACCAAACTCAAAATTCTAGTACGCACCCATTATTCACTGCTTTCCTGTACTTACCCTTACTTGATAAATGTTTCATTCTACATTGGGAGCTATTTAAATAACATAAGTATTGTATTGATTTTATTTGAACTATATGAATAGACCTTGACGCTCATATGCTGTAATAATAACAATATGTATATCTTTAACTAAGACGTCAAAATGATCGGCTAGTTCTTTGGTGATAGAACAAATATTTTCGAATTAGATGAAAGCAGACCTAAAACTGATTGCACATAAACTATTAATTGCAATATGTAGACGCCAATATGTTTGCAACAAGAACATTGTGTATATTTTAAACTAAGACGCCAAAATGAAACATTCATAAAATTTTTGGATAATATGAAAGCAGACGTCAAACTGGTTGCTCACAAACTATTAATATAAAATATATTGACGCCTAAATGTTTGCAACAACAACATTATGTATATTCTAATCCGAGATGCCAAAATGATTGCTTTGTTACATTAAGAGGGCATGCAACGCAGCAAGACGCCGTAATGATTTTTAGTGCAGTACTTTAATGTACGGATTCCAGAATGATTGTTAAACGTACAAAATTATGTATAGTAAAAAAAGCTAGAAACATATGGAATAGACCATAGAACTTAGAAAAAATGCTGACCTATATACTTCAATAAAATATCAGAGAATACGTCTTGTTCTAGGTGACGCCAAATTAAGGAATTACGTACGGACGCAATAATGATTGTATGATGTATATATATATATATATATATATATATATATATATATATATATATATATATATATATATATATATATATATATATATATATATATATATAGAGCACACCTGTATTTAATGAAAAAATTTGCTGTAAAATTTTATAACCTTTCAAATTATATTAGTGTTCCCTGTACATAGTTTAGTGACCTAAACATCTACACCGTAGTGATTATTGTTGCGGTCTGCGAAGTAAGGGAAGATTATGTAAATGTATGATTTTATTTCTTCCACAATAACGCGATTGTACTCAATATTAACATAAGTTTTTAACACTTGGTTTAGAGATCAATAAATTTTGGATAAGGGTTAACAATGCTAAATTTTTTTTACAGATGACGAGTAATGTGTTCGTATGATGTTCTGTGGCCCGCAATAACACAAAAACTTTAAATTGCGATTATATTCATAGTTAATATAAGTATTAGATTGAATCGACCCAAATAATAGACGGTTTTTCAAGTCGGCTGACTGAAATTTTTTTAAATCTTCCTAACTTACCACATCTCTGAATCGACTGCTTTGAATCTTGATTCCATGTAGAGTTTCTGCTAATCCATTTGCCTGTAAGTTAAGAGATAAAATAGAAAATTGTTAGAACACAAACACGTTCTTACCTCTAAGCACATCTTTGTTATATACTTTACCAGAAAACATATTTGTACAGTATAATAACATATGTGCGCTACGTAAAAATACATTTCATAAAAATTAATTAATTCGTATGGTGATATAACTACTAAATAGAGCACCGTAAATCCATGGCCAACCAAGTAAAGGAACGCAAGTGTTGTATAGATCAGAAGTGGAAAGTTGTAATAAGAGTGTATTCTTCTAATAGTTTTTTTTAGTCGTCTATGCAAAAACATAGTTATCTGTAAATCCTTAATAAAAACCTCGTTTTCATCCAATCTCTCGCCTTTCCGTTTAATAAAATTTTTCAAAATTTCAAATCTGCCCTGAACTGTTATAGTGAACATTAGAAACTGATGATGCACTGTTATACTAGTAACACGGTTCATGATAATATTTAACATTAAACCTGTATGGACGGTGGGTAACATTAGTATCGCAACAATAGAATTGAAAAAGCAAAAACCCGAAACAGTGGCTGTTGTCAAATTTCTCATTTTTCTATTTTTCTTTTCTATTTCCAATTGAAGTCCACTTTGCCGAAGAGTTTTATCTACATTATGAAGCTGAATAATTGATTGTAAGATTATTTTTACAAACAGCCAATTTATAGTATACACACTGATTGTTGCAATACATGCGGCAACCGCGTCTACTTTTATTAACAATGTAAGCAAGTTTGATTTTCTTACACTTAAATACATATTAATTTGCTCTTTCCGGAAGTACAACGTGAATAAAAAAATTATAGCATATAAGAATGTTTGGACTGTTTGCAACTTATTTTGGGTGTATTGTCCATCTTTGTTTTTACGACATGAGAATGTTCCAGCAACTACTGATATATAATACACAACTTTAGATACTTCAAACGGATCTTTGTTGAAACCGTACTTCCAGTTAGTCAAATACTTGGTGAACATTGTTTTTTGTATTATTCTTGTTCGATACAGCTGACGACTAATTATTACTATTACTATTACATATTTCGTAAGCACTGAAATGGATTGACTCTATCAGCAGATATTGATCTCACATTTTACCTGTTAATATGATAAAGTACACGCATAAAAGAGGGTTAGATAATTTGTTAGATTGTGATACTAATGTACTTTCCTTAAGGAAATAGTTTGTAATTCAAATGAAATAATTTATTTACTTGTAAATTTGGTTGATTTAAGTAACAAAATACAAACGCAATGGACGTATGGAGACAACTTTCCAGATTTATCTCGCGAATTTTTTAAAGGTTTTTAATGCCGAAATAAAAACATCTTTCCAGAACTGAGTTTCTCGTAAAAACCGCAAGAATTATGATATATCAAACATGTACAAGAAAACGAAATTTAGGTAATAACCGTCACTTTAAACAATTGTAATAAAAAACAGAAGTGCAAAGGATAGATGTACTAAAAATACTTCAATGTTGACAAATTTTAAAAATCTTGTGACAAATTTTAGAGCTGGGCCATTATGCTGACAAAGACCAAAACGCCGAACGAGATTCAGGACATTTCAACGAATAGTCAGAACGCCGACACTGTATTTTGAAAGTCTAAAACGCGGAACGTGACCGTATGTTGTGAGAACTGTTGACCAGCAACATAGGTGAAGTGTAAATGTATGGGAGGGATAATTGCAGACAACATAATGGTACCCTATTTTTGTGACGGACACCTTAGTGAGAATATTTTTCAAACATTTTGGAACGAAGATCTTGATCATATGCTGGAAAGTATACCACTACAATTATTGAGAAGGGTGTAGTTTCAGTTAGATGGGGCATCTGCTTATTTGATCATTGCAGTCCGAAATATTTTGAATGTGAAATTTCCAAACCGCTAGATTGGAAAACGGGTCCTGCTCCGTGAATTCCAAGGTCACCAGATCTTATGAAACTTGATTTTCCTGCGGTGGTGAATTAAAGATCTGGTCTACAAAATACACCCAACCACTGCAGTAAAGAAGCAGGAAAGAATAGGAGAAGCATTTTATTCAATTACTCCCTTGATGTTACGAAATGTAAATAAGTCTGTAACCGCCAGGTTCAACACTTGGATATAATAACGTAAAATGTATTAAACCAAATGATATGTGTAAATGAGATACAAGTAGTAGTGGGGACTTGCGCTGCCATTCTGTTTTTTGACGTCACAAAAACCCCCGAGCTGTGAGGCACTTGCGCGGTCATTTTTTTCACACCCACGTGGGGATCGCATTTTTTTCACCTGAGAATAAAAAGATTTGATCTGTTATTAGTATTTATTAGGGTGTTATTAAAATTATTATTACATTTCTTTTAACTCCTATCTACAGATTGTGACCTTTTTATATATACGAAAAATTTATTCATGCATTGGGGATTGCATTCTAATAAAGGACCCTAGCCTTGTAAGACAGCTATAAGAACTTGTGTAAGACCCTGTGCCCTGTTGGCGCGGTCCCCTTGGCTGTAAATAGTATTATAATAATGTGCCCTAGCTTTGTAAGACAGCTATAAGAACTTGTGTTAGGTCTGCGCACCTAACTGCGCACCTGCCCCTTGTTGCGAAACTTGAGTTTGTTTGTAGGGCCATTTCTCTGCAATAAAAGTTGATCATGCACGTCTCTCTCTCTCTCTCTCTCGGCTGTTTCTCAAACACACAAATCAATCAACTTACAGTTCAAAAATACTGATTTGGTTCAATTAATTACAGCTTGCTTGCTCAAAATCAGACACAGTTCAAAATACCAAATTGCTATAACGGATATAAAATACAAAAGGTTTTAACGGTTTATTATTATATGCGAATCAATAACTACGAAGTTTAAAACCAACAAACAGGTACCACATAATGCTATTAATTAATTTTATAAAAAATAGCGCAACACTCACACCTTTATCTAATTAACTAAACAAATTAGTAGAGATCGAGTAGAATAAGAGTTGATGCAGAGTTGGTTGGTTTATGACAGCCTCCCCTATAATTACACATTAAAATTTTTATTGGAATTTTTGTGAACAATATCAAGTAAAACATATTAAAAATCATACGCATACCTTCAGATGTGTTTTTCTTTTAACTGTTCGAATAATAACGGCGTTGGAGAACTAAACTACATTTTAAAATATTTTATACAGTTCACTAAAACCGTTTTATGTTTTTACTTATATGGATAGCTGATATAAAACTGGCTTTCCCTTCATTAAGTAAGTAATTTTAGAATGTAAATATACAGACCTAATTATCTCTATCACACTTACTGCAGCCCGTATTCACCTTTCACTTTTGCACACTACTTAGAGCGACCTTATATGAATTTATATACAAAACAATGTTTGTTACTTACAACATACATTTAAAAACTGGAATGAAGTTATTATTATTAAACAGTTACACAACTTCATTTATATGAATTGGAAAGTAGCAGCCGTCGACATCGTGTTAATTAATGTGTTTACAAATATTTTAAAATTATGCAGCTGCAAAAACACATTAAGGTCCAGATATTAGGTGGAATAATAATCATGTTCTAGCCTGGTATTTTATACAGGCAGACTTTCTATCTAAGCAGACATCACCTTTACATTCGAAATTATACCTGATTGATCTGTATGTTCCATTACACACACACACACGCACAAATACACACACACAAACACACACACGCACACGCACACGCACACGCACACGCACACGCACACGCACGCCACGCCACACACACGCACACGCTCACGCACACACGCACCACGCACGCAGCAGCACGCGCACCACAGCACTCACAGCACACACGCACGCACACGACACGCACACGCACACGCACACGCACACACACACACAAACACATACAAACACACCCACACAAACACACAAATACACACACACACACACACACTCACACACACATACACATACACATACACATACACACACATACATAAATAAATGAGCTGCAATTAAATAAGCAAGTAATTAGACATTATAAATAAACACAATAAAATAGGGTAGAATATACCTGTGATTGTAGATTTTTTTCAGCTAGTATTTAAGTTGTGATGATAACGGAATACTTTTTAGTATCGATTAGCGTTTCGAGATGGAAGGTCAGTTTAAGCATCCCTTTTCTGCAATAGTAGCGAGGCCATCTGGTCGTGGGAAATCGTATTTTATCGTTGATTTTCTAAAAAATATCGAAACTCTGCGATACAGCTTTTAAAAAAGTTATCTTTACAGCGAATGGCAACCATTATTCAAAGATCTCTCAGTGGAATTTCAGTAAGGATTACCTGATATGGAAGAGTTTAAAGGAGAAAAGCCAGTCTTAATAATAATTGACGATCTAATGTGTGAGACTAACGGCTCGGTGGTAGATTTTTTTACGAAGGGTTGTCATAGAAATCTAAGCGTGTTTTTTTTAACGCAAAACATATTTCATCAAGTATGTGGACAGCGAGATATCTCTCTCAACGCTCATTACATAATCTTGTTTTAGAATCCATGTGACAGGGCACAGATACAGCATTTAGCAAGGCAGATTTCACCTGATAATCCGAAATCTTTAGAAGCAGCGTACCAAGATGCTACTTCTAATCCGATATTTATTGTTTGATTTAAAACAGAATACACTAGATGTGCTACGCTATACAACAAACATATTCGGGCTTCAAGTTGTTTGCCAAGTGTATATAGCGAAAAAAGGGTTTAAGCCTCACAGTCATAAAAATTACATCATACATGATGGTTGACGCTTTAATCGAAAGCACCGATATACTGCGCGCATTAACCAGATTAAGTAAAAGTCAACGTGACACTTTATTGAAATGTCTGAATAGTAATCAGGTGAAATGCATTTGCGAGTGAGCACATAACATTTTAAAAGGTCGTGTACCTCTGTCAGCTAATCAGAAGCAGCGACTCTCTCAACATAAGCACACTTTAAGGCGGAATTCTGGGAAATTTGTTTCAATAACCATTGACAACAATCTGAAGAAGATGATTATTCTACCTGATGTCACGCAAAATAACGTATTAACGCAGTTGTGTCACGACATAGATAAAGTATTAAAAACCAAAATGACCGACCATGGCAAATGGCAGCAGTACAATCAGGTTCTTCAAAGATATCTACACTTTTCCAATCACTTACGTCAACCGGCTAGTATAACAATCAGCAGTGATGATGATGATATCAAGGATTCGCCGAAACGCAAAGGGCTGGCAGACGACGAGATACTATCAACACTGCCTGTTTCACATAGGAAGAAAGCCACTGATTTATTGCGTATACTGAATATGGGCAGTGATGTATTTTGGGATAAAAGGGGTACTGTCACAATTAAAGGTGAGATCATCTTTAATTCTAAGATTATCGATCTAGTTCACGAAACGTTAAAACAACGAAAAACTACATACCCACACGGCTGGCGTCAGTTTGCGACGTACATTAAAGAAATAAATATACCACGAGGGTTTATCGGAAATCCTCGAAGGCGTGATGCTACTGTATCACCTAACATTGAACCGAGCCTCATAACTATAGGTGAGAATTACGATGCCGATAGTGAATCTAGGGAAACCCCGCGAAGATCCTTTCGGAGAAGAAGACTTTCACTAGATTGGGATACGTGGAGAACATAACATGGATGCTGTATACTATGATCCAGGGCATCCGGCCAGGTTTGCGGATATAACACCTTTAGTAAATGCTGTAGATGTGTGAGGTGAAAAATGGCTGCAGGCTCAGGAGGCTTATACGGTTTATAAACCTGTCAGAAAAAAATTTCTCCGCAATAGGTATATTGTGAGCAACACTTACAAGCTGTGGCAAGCGGATCTTTGCGACATGAGAACTTTAAGTAAACACAATAGTGGATACAACTACATTCTAACGTTTATTGATGTGTATAGCAAGAGGGCCTGGGAAAGAGTTCGTAAAACGAAGACAGCAGCATCTGTAATTGAAGCATTCACCGATATTTTTAAGGAAAGCGGTAATACGCCGGCAAATCTACAGACGGATAAAGGCAAGGAGTTTGTGGCGGTCAGTGTACAGAACTTTTCAAGAAACAAAATATCAATTTCTAAGTAACAAATAACCCTGACGTAAAAGCATCTGTAGTTGAAAGATTTAATAAAACATTGAAAACGAAGATGTGGCGTTATTTCACTTACAATGTGAATGGTTACAACAATAGCCCTCATTCAAGTGTAATTATGGCCCCTGCGGTTGTAAACGATGAAAACGTTTTGGAAGTGTGGAATAACCTGTACGAGAAAGGCTTAGGCACATCACGTCTTCCTAAATATAAAGCCGGTGAACATGTTAGAATCGCCAGAACTAAGCGCACCTTTGAGAAGACATATGAAACGAACTGGAGCGAAGAAGTTTTTACAATTAGTGAAGTGACAAAAAGAAGACCTCCAGTTTATCGCATAAGCGATCTTAATAACGATCCTGTTGCGGGTACCTTTTACGAGAAGGAGTTACAAGTTGCTACGGTTGATAAGATTTTAGCTGAGAAGGGCCGCGGACGATATAAACTATACCTGGCCAAGTGGAGTGGATACAGTGACAAATTTAATAGCTGGGTGTTAGCTTCGCAGCTGAGAGATATATGAAATGGAGTTTTATCTTACCTTATTAAGTAATAGTTCCATAACGTATTCCCCCGACAATATGACCTCAAGTTTTATTACACAACTGCCAAAACGAATAAGATTAACAGGCTCATGGGTTGTAGGTATTTCGGAAATTCAGTACCCTTGTTCTTTTGCCGCTGTAAGTGTGACAGACAACTAAATTTGTTATAAAATTGATCCACCCGCAGGAAAAGAGGATGTGTTAAAGACTATATTAAAAAAGGCTGCATCACATTTCCAACGCGACAACGAGAAAGCCATTTATACCAAGGACAAGCTCATAAGTAAATTATTAACGATCGTATAGCATAATCTAACTAAGCGCGTCACCACGAAATTAAAAACCTCCATCTCGCTATTCGGATTCTCACAACGTTTAGCCTTACAGCTGGGTTATCGGCCGTATCAAAACATAGCTATGCAAGTTTTGGGCGATGTCTGTGCGCTTATGCCTATAATAAATATTCCTTCTGAAAACTACGCTTACGGAGGTCATAAAGATGTAGTTTTTTCGCCTACACATTACATGCACGTGATGACACGGGAATTTGAAAACGTCGAGATTAATTTAAAAACAGATACGGGTGCAGCCATGTCATTCGTGTCTGAAGCTACACTTTAAGAAAGTGCAATAATGGTTTGTCCTTATCAACAATATTATATGAATCAGGCCGGTAACGGTATCGGCTCCATCTACAGGGGCGCACTATATCAACGTGGTTACGGAATAGGAAGCCGGCTAGGTGGTATGTTTAGAAGTATAATACCGTTATTTAAGTCTGGTGCAAAGGCCATTGGAAAAGAAGCTCTCAGAACGGGTGCTAATATTCTTGGTGACGTCGTAGAGGATCGACCTGTTAAGGAATCGTTTCATGAAAGATTTCACGAGGCAAGTAGAAATCTTAAACGTAAAGCCGATGAGAAAATCGATAAAATGATGGAGGGTTCGGGCTATAAAAGAGTACGTCTGGACGATAATAAACAGTCTGTACCGATAGCTGTTGCCTCTAGGAAGAAGAAGAAACCTACTTACGTCGATATTTTTCAAGATAATGACTTTTCTACATGCTCAATCATGTGAATGCGTCAAGTCCGAATTAGATCTGATCGCTTTACCGTCGGCGCAGACAAGTATAGAGGGTGGTGAATGGATATTTTACAAACCCTTATCAGCTCTTAGTGATGACGCTCCAATAGAATTTGTAGTGCCCGGAAATGGAAACGATTATATAGATTTAAGTCAGACCATGTTGTACATCACTGCTAAAGTTCTGAAGCAAGATGATACAGCACTTACTGATGCGGATGTTGTAGCACCGGTAAACAATTGGATGCATCTGCTTTTCCCACAAGTGGAGGTTTACTTAAATCAGAAGATGGTGTTACAACCAAACAACACCTACGCCTACCACTCAGATGTCGAAACGTTGCTAAATTATGGAAAGGAGGTCAAGAGTTCACATCTAGGTTGTACCTTATGCCACAATGGTACTGTTGGGCAGATGAATAAATACACTGGGAAACACAAATAACGGTTTCTTGAAACGTCAAGTACTTGCAGCGACCAGCACACAAATCGAGATGATTGGTCACGTGCACTCGGATTTGCTTAATCAGGAAAAGTTTCTCAAAAGCGGTGTTGAATTAAAGGCTAAATTTATACGATCAAGAGATACCTTTAGTCTAATGGCGGCGCGCGGTTCAAATTACATGACGCGAATTATGGACGCTAGTTTACTGGTGAGACGTATGCGAATCAACTCCACCTTTCTAATTGCACACGCTAAAGCTTTAGAAACAACTGCAGCAAAATATCCGTTACAAGGACCGACGTAAAACTGTTAACTATACCTACAGGCATACAGCGTAAATCATTGGATAATATTTTCCTTGGTCAGTTACCTAAACGATGCATCGTAGGTTTTGTCGCAAATAAAGCCTTCAACGGTGATTACACCTCAAATCCATTCAATTTTCAATTACATGTCGTTATATATTGACGGCCAACAAATTCCTTCGAAGGCCTTACAACCAGACTTTACAGCTAATGGTTTATATGTAAGGGCATATCACACCTTATTCTGCGGTACAGGTACTCATTTTTTGAATGAAGGCTACGATATATCGAGAAGCGATTACCCCAACGGTTACTGTTTAATTGCCTTCGCCTAGAAGTCCGCTTTGAAAAAGCTCTCGTAGAAACCGTTAAGTGTTTGGTGTACGCCGAATTCGAAAAGGTGATTGAGATCAATAAACATCGGAATGTAGTCGTGGATTTCACCTGTTAAAGGGGACAGCTCTAGATCACAAGCCTCAGTATCCAGCAGCAAGTGAAAGAAGATGGACGCATACTAGGACGTACAAGGGTTTAGAGGTGTTGGTAACGAATTCGTACTGAAAGAAATTGCCGTGATTACAGATCATGGTTTGTTACTGCTGATGCTGATAAAGCCACCTCGAGATTATTTTATATCAAAGCCCATGTCAAGACAGATAAGGTATTTAGAGGATAAATATCACGGCTTGAAATGACGGTCAGGGTATGTGCCATACAACGATTTCCAAGAGGAATTGATCAGAACTCTGCAACCCCTTAACAAAATTCACGTTAAGGGTGGTGAAAAACAACAGTTTTTAAGGTTCCTCAACAAATCAATGCTAAAGTTGGACGAGATTGGCTGTCCGTCGATTAAAAAATTGAAAAAGGAAGCAAAGACGTAATGTTGTTTAAACCATAAGATCGTTAAGCCTATGTGCGCACTGGAAAAGGCATTACTACTGCAAGACTGGGCGCATACCAACTCCAAAGATGTATGTGGTACAAGTGGTGAAATGTTTGAAATTGATCCCCAGCCACAAGAATGTGTTTCGACTTGCATGTGGTTCTAATCAGCTAGCGCTACACTAACCTAGACCTTGTGCAATTATTGTGAACACGGATCCAGCAAACAAACCAGGTCAGCATTGGACTGCTATCTACATTGACGAGAATGGTAACGGGGAATATTTTGACTCCTTTGAACGACCCCCGCTAGGTTACCATTTACGTTTCATTGAGAAGAATTTTAGATGGTTCCGCTACAACAAAACGACACTGCAGGATTACCATTCGGACATGTGTGCACTTTATGCGATAATATTCTTGTACTTTAGGAATAATTTACCAATACTTGATTTTGTAAATAAGATTTTCACTGCATGTTTAGTTAGAAATGATGAGATAATCCAGTTACTGTATAATACTTGTTTTTCAACCATTCTGCTCTGATAAATAAAAGCGTTTTTAGTAGTTTAGTTGTTTTAATTAATAGATCCGTAACACGTTCAATGCATGATCAATTTCCATTCATATTTATTAGTCTATACACCACTAGATGGAACTACAAACAAATTCGAGTCTCGCAACAAGGGGGCGGGGCACAAATTTAACACGTCCTTATAGCTGTCTTACAAGGCTAGGGCATATTATTATAATACTATTTCCTGCCAAGGGGATCACGACAAGAGGGCGCAGACTCTTACACAAGTTTTTATAGCTGTCTTACACGTTAGCAAATTGTATGCGCACGCATTTACCTACCTTCCAGGGTCTAAATTGCCAAAGAGGCTCTTAATACTGCCAAATTAGGGTGAAAATTCCATCAAGGGGTAAAAATGACCACCGAAAAGATGTCATAGGTGTGAACTGACTAAAAGTTCTTAACTCAACCAGAATGGCTCTAATTAGGGTGAAAAATCCATCAAGGGTTGACAATGGCCTCCGAAAAGAAGCCATAAAAAAATGATTAACAAAAAATGCGTCCCCCACGTGGTGGGCGTGAAGAAAATGACCGCGCAAGTGCCTCACAGCTCGGGGACTTTTGTGACGTCAAAAAACAAAATGGCGGCGCAAGTGGCCTACTACTACTACTGATATACCTACCTAGAGTACAATTCTAAAGCGTTTATTTCAGTAGATTAATTTTGAACTTCATTAACATTTATAGCTCTCAATTATTAAGCTTCCGTGATTTGGACCAATTAAATTATCGTGTCGGCCATTATGACATTCGGCGCTTTGGTCATTCGGCGCATCGCATGTTAGGCACTTTGGTCATTGTCTGCGTAATGTTCCAATATTAAAATTCGGAGGAATGGGCTCAATAGGCGGTGGGATAGTCGGTGTTTTGATTACGTTTGGCGTTTTGGACTTTTAAAATATAGTGTCCGTCTGTTGGGTATTCGGTGAAAGGCCCTAAATCCCGTTCGGCGTTTTGGTTTTTGTTGGCATAATGGCTCAACTCTCAATTCAGCAGAATGGGCGTTTTGATCACGTTCGCCGTTTTAGACAATTAAAAACATAGAATTAGCGTTTTGAGAATGCGGCTAACTGCTCGCAAACATTTCATTTCGTTTGCAGATATTTTTTATGGACTGTTCTAACGGTTTTTTCACATATTATGTGGCAACACAGAATCTCTGTTACAGCAATTAGGTTCGGTGTCACAAAATACGTTTTGTTATTTGCTTCCATTTTGATACTTTAATGGACGTATTAAGAAACGCGACGTCATCATCCCCGATGTCATTATAGCCATTCATTCACGGAACATTTTACGAAAACATTTACATTTTTTTTTAATAATTGTGGACCTGAACAGGCTAAATTTGGCCTATCGTGCTAAGGCACTCAGGAACGCTTAGGAGGATGGACAGAGGGACATTGAATTGCCTATGGACAGCTACCTTAAATTTTTCCATATCATACGTGAGAGGAAAACAGGAACTAGGGAGATCATTTCAGAGCCGTGTAGAAGAATGTGGATTGCCCGCATTTGGCACGACAAGTGGAGATTTGTACAGCATACTGATGATGTGAATGAGTGAACCGAGTATTCCAAGCAAAGGTAGCCCGAAATGGTATCAAAGAATGTAATTCAGCAGCGCAATATCCGTTGTAATACCGATAATACAAGGAAAGAACTGAAAAAATTCCTCTATGCTCAAGGGACTGTATGTTAGAAGTTAAGGACGGGTCATTTATAAGCCTAATCGCTCTATTTTGAATACGATCAACGATATCGAGAGCGTATTGGGAAGAAACAAGCTAGAGGTGAGAATTATATTCTAGATGAGTATAAAATGACTCACCTGGAAACACATTTCCACAGTCGCTTTGACGATATACGTAACTTTCAAGAAATCAAAAATTAAAAGTGCAAGAAGAATAAACATAAGTAATTCCAGGTTGCTCGTGAAACGTGAGACAAGAATAGCGTAAATCAAGAGATACGTTTGACTAGTAATTAGCGTAAAAATAAACTTTAACGATAATAGTAGTGCAACGTTAAAACATCTATTTTAGTTTAGTTTAGTTCTGGAAATCACATAACGTATTAACTGAAATTTGCAGGTTTCAAACAATACCATAAAAGTTGTGATCATTCCTAAATACCTCAGAACCCATATCAGTATTCCAAATATCAAATTCCTCCATAGAATGTAATTTTTGGTAAAAAGATCATTCTTGGGCTCGATCTTATGTATCACTTCATCAACAGTATTGACAGTTTCGTCAGCGTTTAACGAACTTAGAAGAAAGTGGTTTTGCAGTAATTCAACAAATGTTAAACCACAGACTGTATAAATACTAGCGTAACCAAGAAAAGTTATAATCCCTAATGTTGGTATTATATCGAAAGGACACTTATTTTCGTGGAAAACAAGGATTGAAAGATTTTTAAAAAAGTGTAATATAAATAAGTGATTGAGCAATTCTTAAATATCTTCTCTTGGTATCACCAGATTTAGTGCTGTAATAACCAACTGCAGCCGAAATTGTGGATAAATAATATATAGGTTTAAAAATGTTAACAATACATATACAGTGTAAATGATGTGTTTTTCAGTGTTATGTTATTGGATGTTTATTCTTGTTCCGCTTTTAAGTAATTGAGTAGATAAGATCAATTTAATTTATCATGCTCTTTAATACCGTATAATATTCGAATTGAAAAATGTATGCGTTATTCTGACCTCTCTTTGTTTACATTGGCACTTGTTACATATAGGAACAGTTTAAGACATATTTTTCATTTTAGTCGGTTCAATTAATCTTCGACGCAGAGGGTATCGTAAGCTTAGCGTGTGTCTGTGTATCTATATGTGCAATCGTAGCTCCCAAACGGAGGAACCGATTTTGATTTTTTTTTGTTTGAAATGTGACTTGATCGAGAGTGTTATATGTGATTCATGAGAATCTGTTCTGCACTTTTCCCGTTTCATGATTTTGGGTAGCAATGTATATTTGGATTACTTAATAATTACTAACTTAATACATTTACATTAATTTGTAGTATATATATATATATATATATATATATATATATATATATATATATATATATATATATATATATATATATATACACGTTTTAAATTTATTTTCGAATATGCAGGGTGGTACATAAAAATTTTACGCATCAAAGTTATGAAAATTTAAATGGAACACCCTGTATATGATGGCATATTTCGATTCTGTGGACTAAATAAAGGTCACTTACTGTTATAGTCCCTATACCTAACTCCACCTGTTGCCGAGATATTTCATTATTTGTGAGAATGTAGATCGAAATTCAAAAGAACTTTCTGTTTTACGTACTCGAGGATTTTTTTTCAAATGTTTTTCAGTGTTTACTGAAAGCATCAAACTTTAAAATCCACCGAAGTTATTATCACAAATTTATACTGGGTGTATAAACACTCAGTTACTATTTTCACCAACATTAATGCCAATTAACTTCCTTATTATAAATGGAACACCCTGTATTTATCACCATATTTTTATTCTAATTTTAATTCCCTACAAAACTGTATTAGGGTTCTCTATACCTATCTCTTACAGATTTTTTGTAATTTAGGATTTTCTAATTTAATCATTAATTTTATGTCATTTTTTGCTCGAGATAATCCAACCGTTTGACTAGGCTTTCCTTAACAATGGCTGAAAGACGTTAATAACTGGGTAAATAATAAAAAACATTGTTTTATTGAACAAACACAGCCGTGGTAAGTGAGGAACTTCAACGTTTCAACAAATGTTCAAAATGATTTCCGTTCCTTTCAATACATAAATGAACTCTCTCTAGGAAAGACTCTTTCACTTTTCTCAACATGGTTGGAGTTATGGAGTTAAAAGCTGTTCTGATTCGCTCCTTCATGTTGTCGGGTGTGGTTGGTGGTGTATGGTAGACAATATTTTTGATGTATTCCCACAAGAAAAAATCAGGATTAGTTAAATCAGGGGATCTTGCCGACCAATTTTGTGGGCCGCCGCGCCCTATCCACCTGTTGGGAAATTGCCTGTCCAATTCGTCCCTAACATTAGCATGCAAATGCGCCGGCGCTCCGTCTAATTGTAGCCACATTTCCTGCCGAATATCAAGCGGTATGTGTTCCAAAAGAACAGGCAAATTTCCTCTTAAAAATTCGAGAAAAATATCACCGTTCGAATTGCCATTAAAAAAAACGGACCTACTACATGTGTTCCCATTATACCACTCCACACATTTACGGACGATCTGAGTTGCCTATCGAGAGTTCTAAAAAAATTAGGATTCTCGTCACTATAATAATGAAAGTTATGTCTATTTACTAAACCGTTATTGTGAAACGTTGATTCGTCGGAAAAAAGTACAAAATCGAAAAAATTTTCATTATCACCAATTTTTCTAAAACCCATAAACAAAATGCAAGTCTTCGATCGTATCCACTTCTAAAAGTTCTTGGTGTAATTGAATGTGATATGGATAAAACTTATTCTTCTTTATTATCCTTCCAACGCTCCGCTGACTTAGCTCAAATTCTTCACTTATTTTCCGTTGACTGGTATTGGATTTTCTACCAGATATTTCATAACGGCAAAATTATTCTCTTCGTTACCCGTAACAGGCCTTTGCTTTTGTCGTGTCTTGTATGATACACTTCCACTGCTTCGAAAAACTTGCAATAATTTTTCTAATGAACGCCTGTCGGGATGACGCCTATCAGGATACATTTGTGCGTAAACCCTAGATGCCAGCAAGCAATTATCATTGCATTTCCCAATTACTAAGAGCATGTCGCACTTTTCAATTCGAGAATAGCAAGCCATTGTAAATAGTAGGTACCCACCTAATAAAACTTATTCTCAAAGTTGATTAGCTAAAATGATTTAACTTTAACACGAACTATGACTTTTCAATAAATTCGTTTATTTTATGTGACAGTAAAACCGTCAAAGCCTGCTTTTCAAGAACAAATTGCATGAAATTATTATTGGAACAGAAAATCCTAAATTACAAAAAATCTGTAAGAGATAGGTATAGGGAACCCTAACACAGTTTTGTAGGGAATTAAAATTAGAATAAAAATATGGTGATAAATACGGGGTGTTCCATTTAAAATAAGAAAGTTAATTGGCTTTAATGTTGATCAAAATAGTAACTGAGTTTTTATACACCCAGTATAAATTTGTGATAATAACTTCGGTGGATTTTAAGGTTTGATGCTTTCAGTAAACAATGAAAAACATTTAAAAAAATCCTCTAGTACGTAAAACAGAAAGTTCTTTTGAATTTCGATCTACATTCTCACAAATAATGAAATATCTCGGCAACAGGTGGAGCTAGGTATAGGGACTATAACAGTAAGTGACCATTATTTAGTTCACAGAATCGAAATATGCCATAATATATAGGATGTTCCATTTAAATTTTCATAACTTTGATGCGTAAAATTTTTATGGACTACCCTGCATATTCGAAAATAATTTTAAAACGTGCTCCTAATGAACCTACACGATAATTAAAAAAAAAATTTCAAAAATATTTTACCATTTTTCGTATACAAACCGACGGAGCTTAGATGCCTCACCCTGTATATATAATTAAAACTTTTTTAAATGCATAAAGAAAAAGTTTATTTCGAATGGGATTTGAATCTACGACTTTGCTGGAGTACCGCTCTATCAACTGAGTTATCGAGATACAAGCTTCAGTCGATGCAAGCTGTCTTTATGCATGTAGAATAGGTGTAATTTCTGTATATATAGGGTGTTTGGAAGCCTTGCGGAGCTGACAGTGGGCGTCATTTAGACTGGATTAGGTTAAACATACCTTAGTACAAAGTTTTACGGTTTTTGGGTTTTCGAGAGTTTGGTGTTTTTTTTACAAAAATCCGTTTTCTCATATTTTTACCCTAATAACACATCAGTGGAAAGTTACACCTTTCTTATTTTTTTTCTGTAAATTTACACAACAAATAACCAAAGTGACTAAACAAGCAATGAATCACATTTAATGTTATTAACTAATAACATTTTCAATGTAGTATTATTAAAAAATGGATTTGTCTCAGATGTTAAAATACCTTTAAAAACATATGTGGTTATAATCTACCGAACGATATATCACATGTCACCGTAATTGGTCAATTTCAAGAACTAGAATGCAAACACTGATAACAAGAGTAATTAAACAAAGGATTGACTCCGATTATAAAACAGGCTCCTTTAGTCAGATGACACTTGTCATTCGACTAGATGTGTTTTGTGTGAGTAATAAACTTTGTAATAATACCGTGTCAAGTTGCAGTTTCACTGCTTCGACGTTGAACTCCGTCACGTGTACCTATAATTGATATCGTATTGAACTAAATACTAGTTTGTGAAATGGCAGCTTTTACTAATGAAGAGTACGCGCATATTATTTACATGTACACTGTGTCCCATTTTGGTTGAAATGGTAGGGTATCTCGTTTGCCAGCCAAGAGAAAAAGATGCGGATTCGCGACCCTGTTCTGGATGGTAAAGAATTGGAAATTGCGAATGTACTGTACGAACGGCACCTTGATCTTCTGTGTGCATCGGAGACAAAGCGCAAAGAAAAGGATGCTGTAGAGTTTCGAAAAAATTTTTTTATTGCATGCTATGCACCGGTGAATGGAGAAAGAGACCAGGAGTGTGAGAACTTCTGGAATGAAGTAGAGAACATGTTGAACGTATGTAAGCCAAACGAAAGAGTGATGATAGTGGGGGATGTGAACGGATGGGATGGGTGGGTGTAAGAGAGACCATACTGAACGCGTTCTAGGAAAGTTTGGAGACAAAAGAGTCAATGAGAATGGTGAACGGCTGGTGAACATCTATTTGGAGGGAAGCCTGTTTGTACCTAATACGTGGTTTAAACATAATAATGTGCATATGTATACATGGCAAACAGGTGAATCGAAAGTACGATATACTTGATAATGTATGACTTAGAAACCTGGTGAAAGACTCAAAAGTAAAGCTTGGATCGGAGTGTGGATCGGACCATTTTTTGGTTGAATGAAGAGTGTGTTTAGGGCAAGAGTGGGTCTGGAGAAGGAAATCAAACGTAGGTAGACAAACTAGTGGATAATGGTGCGAGAATGAAATACACAGATGCTGTAAGTAAAGAGTTGAATGTGAATGAAACAGTGTGGAACAAACAAATAAAAGACACTGACGCTGAAAGTGCATGGAAAAGCCTGAAAAACTTGTTGTTAATTGTTCCGTGCGGATATGTGGAAGAGCGACTGTCGGTAGACAGAAAAAATGTGCTTGATGAAATGAATCGGTAAAATAGGTAGTATATAAGAAAAAAGATGCGTACATGGCAATGATTGCTGCAAAAAATGAGACTGAGAAAAAGCGATTGTCTGTGGTATACAGGTTAAGAAACAAAGAAGCGAAGGAGGCAGTGAGAATAAGTGAAGAGAAAGTGATGGCTGTGGAAGGAGAAAATGCAGAATGATTTTGAGGGAAACAAAAAACTCTCCTGGAAATGGGTCAAAAATACAAAACGTGGCCCGAAACAGAACGATTCAAGAGTGACGGATATGAGCAACGAATTAGTATGGGGCGATTGTGAAGTGAGGAAATGATGGCAAGAATATTTCGCAAAGCTGTACAGTAGTGAGGAAAGTAAGACTGAAGGGTTAAATAAGGAGAATGTAGAAGGAATGGTGAATGAAACTGAGAAGGATATTGGGATAAATGATATAGAGAAAACGGTAAGAAGGTTGCAAAATGGCAAGGAAACAGGCGTAGATGAAATCACTGGTGAAATGCTAAAGTATAGAGGCCCAAAACTTATACAAACATTGTGTGAATTATTCAATGTATGCCTTATCTGTGGAAAAGTGCCGAGGGATTGGAAGAGCACGATCATTGTACCACTGTATAAGGGTAAGGGGAACAAGAGTGATTACAAGAACTATAGAGGAATAAGTTTGCTCAGCGTGCCTGGTAAAGTATTTGGAAGAATACTGATTGATAGAGTACGAGACACTACACAAACTAAGATTTGGGATGTCCAAAGTGGCTTCATGCCAGGGAGAGGATGTGTCCCTCAGATGGTTGCTCTCCCGCCGGTGATCGAAAAGTATTTAAGGGTAAAAGGGAAGCTGTACTCTGTGTTTGTAGATCTGGAGACAGTGAATAGGGAGAAGCTGTGGGAAATATTAAATGAATATGGCGTAAATAAAGGTCTAATAAACGGAATAAGGACAGTTCAATGTATACATGGATAAATGTGTTAGACAAGCATGTACCGATACAAATGGAGTATTGGTTGGTGACGTAAATGTACGACTTCTGGTGTATGCAAATGATGCAGTATTAT
Organism: Vesta saturnalis; assembly: GCA_036346205.1. NCBI lineage: Eukaryota > Metazoa > Arthropoda > Insecta > Coleoptera > Lampyridae > Vesta > Vesta saturnalis. The sequence goes on from JARFJB010000904.1 coordinate 744,349, forward strand.
TAAGTGACACTGCGGATGAGCTACAAACTGCTCTGAGGAAGTTTGTAATGATCCTGCCAGAATCCGTACAAATTTTACATTCCTAAAAATAATTCCTATCAAACCTTATTTCCTAATTATTGCCACAATTGCTCTATCATTATTTAAAAATGTTATCAGTTGCTATCCTGTTTCCCACTCTCCAATTTCCCCTGTATATACCAGATTCCCAGACACACAAACACACTTATTCTACTTACTTTGAATTATCCTGACTTATTTACACTTATTTACCAGACCAAATACAGACATACTTATTGACTTTACACCTGCACCTTACATTTATTGATTTGTACAATTTCTTACCAGAGCAGACGCTTACTCTCACTTATTTTCAATCATTTCATTTACTTGCATATTTACCTGCTGTCGATAAACATCAGACTAGCCCCCAACATTCATACACATATTTCTATACTCATTCGTACCCTTACACTCACATAGAGTACCAGCCGTGACATAACACATCCACCCACGTCCTTAATAAACCTGTAATCCACTCCGCTACCTATAACTACCCTTACCGCAGGTACATTTATACTAAGCAAGCTTGGCTGCTTTTAGCACCAAGCTCGGGAGATAAAATTGTCTATGGCACGCTGTGTGTGATTTGCCGGAGGTACTACCCCGTATTATCACGTAGTGCGTTCTTTACCACCCTCAAACAATAATTATCATTCTCTTAAACAAAAGAGATAATTAATTTAAAAAAGGTTGTGATTTAAACTATCACTATTGACTGCTCTGCACCGATTTGGGTTTTTAAATTGCAAGCACAGACGTCGCTATATCAACGGAGGTTTAGGCCCCGAACAAATAGTCTCATCTCTGTAAAATAATCAACTCCAAACCATCTCACTATCCATATGCAATGTGAACGCTGGTTTCGCCCCGAGCACACACTCTCGTACACAAATTCTACTAGATTAATTCCCTAACGCTACCATAAACACACCTGGATATCCCTAATTATCTACCCTGCATATACAACCCCTATTTTACAAATTAAAACGTTTTACACATCCTGATCCATGTGACCAACACATTCTGTATCTAACTAAAATATATAAAATTAGATTCACCTGATATATACACTGGACTAATCCTTTTGCACCCAAACACCCACATACTACACATAAGAAATAACAACTGGTCTAATTAACATTTTCTTAATTTCATTTATAATTAAATTGCACCTGTTGTTATGCGTATTTTACAGTTGTAAATAGAGAGGGAGCAGTCGGCTATGCTTGAACCTGCAGGTGCCGTCCCGATCCGGAAGTGTTGTCAGAATCATATTTTATTGCCTTTTTTTATTATTTACCGGGAGTCTCTTTTATTTTATTTGTTATGAACAGTTAGTATTCTTTTTATTTTATATTATTATTTCGAATAAAACCTGTTTAATTTGAATGTGTCCTAAGAACCATTTTATCCACAAAATAGTGAAGCAGTTTGACCACGGTCTTGGAGGTCTCAATGCTCAGAAGGGCTACCAGAAATTTGTTTTGTAGACGAACGTCATAAACTGCCGCCTAACAACGTGAGGGCCTGAGCACTATCAGGTGAATGTTAATATTTTTTAATAGGACAAATAATTATAATACATTGTCCGATTCATAATCCAGACATTAACCTGAGAAACAGTTACATTCCAGATATACAAATAATTACATTTTTACTTTCAGCAAGAAGCCGAAATAATCGTGTAAATATTAATTTCTCATTTTCAGAACCGATCCCGAATTATTGTGGTGTAAAATAAATAATTCTTTCTTACAGAAACTAATAAAATATTAGTAATAATTCTTCTTTTCAGAAAGACAGGGGTAAAACCAATTTTGTTGTAATAACTGATTGAAATTAAAATTAATTACTCTTTCAGAAAACAGTTAAAATTAATCATAATTCATTCACAGGAATCAAATTAAATTGAGTGCTACTCAATGATTAATAGCTTCTCTACAGAAGAACCAAAAATTAAAAATGTCAACAATTCTGCTACAGAAACTTAAAACTAAGAGTGTTAACGGATTTCAAAATATTTAGTGTTTAACCATTATTTTACAGGATACCCAAAAGTGTTTACAGTTTGCAAATAATTAGTGACAACCAAAAGTGTTTTAGGTTTCAAATAATTATTGATTAACCACTTTGTTACAGGAAAACTTAAAACTAAAAGTGGTCATAAATTTCAAATAGTAAGTGATTAACAATTGTATTACAGCAAACTTAAAAAATAACAGTGTTTATAAAATAACAGTATTTCAACAATCCAACCAGAATAATTTTTAGCATTTTCGACCAGCCAATAACCTGAAAACAAAAATAATGAGTTCCACTCAGTCAGAAGAAAAAGATATTCGAGTGGGATGGGTGTATGCACTCAAGAAGGAGAATTTAATAGAGGAAGCCGGAAAATATCGTCTCGATGCTTCAGGGACTAGTGAAACACTCCGTGCTCGTATTATTAGGTATCTCAGAACCGGAGAAGGACAAATATACTTACCTATACCTCGAGAACATGTTTCACGCCCAGAAGACAACGAGCCAAGTAATACTGTACCTGGTCCATCCACCTCAAGTCATATCGGAGCTCCAAAGAGAACTGCTGACACCTGTGGCAGAGTTTGAAAGCGTGGAAGTAAATATGATGGGATTAGTGATCCAATGTCCTTCCTGGAGAGGCTACAAGAACTCCAAGGTTGCTGTAACATTCCTGAGAGTGATATGCTACAGGCCCTATTGGAGTACCTGGATCGATTTCTTAAGAGATTTCCGACTTCAGTTTCTTCCACCACGTTAATGCGAAGACATGGAGTATTAACTGCTCAGAACCAACTGGAACGGATCTACGAGAACCTGAGGACCGAGTATAAGTATTATATCCGTCAGAAAGATTTTAATACATTACCTGAGCGGCTAGAGATGGTCAGGCAGTACTAAAGGTTGCCGAAGAAAAACTATAACCTTGCTTCAGTTGCCACTCCACCTCGAGTGCGCTTTCACAGTCTCCACACCCCTTCTACCTCTCGTATCGCACCCATTCAATCTACAACTGAACAAACCAGTTAACCTGCCGATATCCCTAGTTTAATCTACAAACGGAAAGATGTGCGTTGGAACTATGGCGAGAGAGGGCACATACGAATCCAGTGTAAGGGCATCTTCAAACCTTTCTGCTCTAGATGTGGAAAAGCAGGAGTTTTATTCAACGATTGTCTCTGTCCCCGTTCGGGAAACTACTATCGCCAGTGAAAGACGTATGGGAACCTACACTATCACAGGATATGTCCCTCAACTCCCACTATAAACCCGCGACGTCCAAGGAAGAATGGCATGACTGGCTACAGAAAATCGAAAAGTGTAATACACCCTCAACGATACCAACGCTCTTACCTGTGTTTACCGATAATAGATTGCGAAGCTCCAAATATTCGGTCATCCAGTCCAAGCCCTGGTAGATACTGGTGCATCTCGCACTTATTTTGGTAGCAAAGTGAAAAACATCTTGGTACGCAACTCCATCTTTCTCGAGAAGCTCACCCAAGAGCCAGTTCGCTTGGCAGACAATAGCACCATCCACTCATTAGGTTGTTACCGTTTTCCCACGATAATAAGTCAGCAAACACACATAGTAGTGGAACAGTATTTATCAACGCTTTCCACAGAAGTAGTTCTGGGATTAGACTTCTTGAAACAAACCCATCCAACGATACGGCTTCATCCACGTCAAGCTGTGCTTGACAATATCAACGTACCACTGCAGACAAAATTGATTGTAGGACTAAGCGGTATCCACGGACCTAATGGTGATGAACTCACTCATATATATATATATATATATATATATATATATATATATATATATATATATATATGCAGGGTGTTATTTAATAAGTGCTTCACAGAAGGATTCCTCAGTTATTTTTAAGGAAAAGGTTTATATAAGCATGGGTCTACAAGGCCTTCATTTTTGAGATACAGGGTGTTAAATATTTATTTATTTATTTCCTAAATAATTTTGAAGTTTCTATTTTTTTTTAATCAACATTAAAACATTTTAAACGCAAATTTATAAATAACAATAAACAACGGAACGCAAGATAAAAAGCTAAAGCAAAATCACAATAAAGGTTGGAAATGTCCTCCTCCTGCCTGTATGCACGCTTACTTGATACTTTACTTTTCAAAGAGTGCGCGAATTAATGACAAGAAGATTGGATGCATTGATTTCTTTAAATCAAAATGTCTCGAAAACGGTTGCTCGCAGCGACTTTCGACAAGAATACCTTTTTTACGTAAAAGTGGTAGGGAAATCGATTTTTCTACTAGAAAATAAGATACAAACATGCACAAAAAAGTTGTGACTCTGTAAAAGAGAGAAGTATCTGTAGGTAGCGTCTTAAAACTAAGAGCCAAACTAACCTCAAATTTGAATTTCTCATGTTAAAAAACTCCCCAGTATCAATTTTTGCTAAAATATTGAGATTATTTAAAAAATTATTTAGGACAAACAAAAATGAAAATAAATCTTTAACACCCTGTATCTCAAAAATGAAGACCTTGCAGACCCATGCTTATATGAACCTTTTTCCTTAAAAATAACTGAGGAATCCTCCTGTAAAATATCGGACACTTATTTAATAACACCCAGTTTATATATATATATATATATATATATATATATATATATATATATATATATATATATATACATATTTTATTATTTACCGGGAGTCTCTCTTATTTTATTTGTTATTGATAGTTGTTAGTATTCCTCTTATTTTATATTATTTCGAATAAAATCTGTTTAATTTGAATGTGTCCTAAGAATCAATTTATTCACAAAACAGTGAAGCAGTTTGAACCACCGTCTTGGAGGTCTCAATGCTCATAAGGGCTACCAGAAATTTGTTTTGTAGACGAATGTCACAAGTTTGATACGGTCTGTGAGAGCATGGATCTAAAGGTAAACAAAACTAAGATTGTGGTGTTCAATCGGGAAGGCGGAAAGGAATATTTACTCAGCAAGATGAAATTGTGGAGCAAGTGGACGAGCTAGTATGTGTGGGTAGAATGTTTACTGCAGATGGTACAATGGATGGCGAGATTGGATGAAGGTCAAATGCTGGAAAGAAATTGATTGGAAGTATGTGGACGATAATGAGAAACGAAAGCATGAGCTTAGCTGGAAACGAGCAATCTATAATGGCGTGTTGGTCCCGCCAGTACTGTATGGAAGTGAGACATGTGTATGTCAAAAAAAGCACGAAAGAAAAATAAATGCCGCGGGTATGAGATTCCTGCGGTGAAACGAGAAGGGACAAGATAATGGATCAGTGCATAATGACAGAGTGTGGCGAGGAAAAGAACGATGATGGATAGATATAAAAGTAGTACATTACGTTGGGTTGGTCACATTGAGAGAACAGCGCAAGATTAACGAAGCAAATATACGTGGGTGAGGTTAGAGGTAAGGCCGTGCTTGGTAGGCCGTGTAAAACTTGGACCAATGTGGTAGAATCTATGATAAAGGAAAGAAAGATAAGGCATTTTAAAAATAAAAGGGCATGTCAGAGACAATGTATGAATATTGTGGATGCTAGGTAG